>CM062632.1:34194883-34617907 GCA_025617555.3 Puccinia polysora | reverse complement strand
AAGTAAAACTTCCAAAAAAACAGAAATCAACCAAAAAATCACAAAATGTTCATTGTTTGTTTAAAAAAACAAATTAATAAATAAATAAATAAAAACTGGTACCATCCAATGGAGTAGCCCTAAAGTTAAAAGTCCAAAAAAAACACAAGTAACTTGACTAGCCCTAAACTAAAAACACCAAAAAAAATGACAAGTAACTGGACTAGCCCTAAATTAGAAAAACCAAAAAAAGACAAGTAACTGGACTAGCCCTAAAATAAAAAAACTCAAAAAAACCAGTTCAACTTGTTTTAAGCTGATCCCATCATAAGGAGTAAAATACTCTTTATGATGGAATCATCCCATTACAAGTTGAACTGACTTACCATTAAAATCTCATTCAAAACACTCAATATAATGATTTTAACTCAAAAAACTCATCATAATGATGTTCAAAATGTGATAACCCTTTATATTAATAGCACTTCTTAGCTGCATTAGAATCAAAATTTATATGAAACCCAATGATGAAATGAAGTCAAATTCTATAATCTCTATAATCTAGCGTACATTTTCAGTTGATCTTTGAGATGATCAACTCAACCAGAGGCTTTTTTAGAAATCAAGGAATCTGGTTTTGCTAAAATGGGTGGGATTGGAATAATTTCTCCCTCAAGTACCAATAGAACCCAGTGGTCATTGCCTACAAAAAATATATATATAGGGTCTAATTGATCTGTATCACCATTTTTCATTGTATTATAAGAAAAAAATGACTCCAATCAAATGAAACATATAGGTCTGGTGCATGTGTCTGCTTATATTTGTCCCATATCTTGTTTAGCCAACCATTTTGAAGAGGGAATCTTTTGATTGATTTCTTCAACATCAAGACTTTGTTTAATATTTTCTACCTCTTTTGCACCACCAAGCAGCTGAATATAGCATGCTTTATGTTTCTCTAATTTTTGAATCATTTTCTTTCTCACTTTAAATCATCCATGTACATTGTAACCAAGAGATTTAGCAATTGCTCTAAATCCACAATTACCATCTCCAATTGGATCCCATACCTATATTGCACAAACCCAGTGCAAGTGATACGGGTGAGAGGAAAAATGATGGGACAAGAGAATGGATCACAAGCAATGAGATAAGCAATAACTGGTTGTGCATCTAGGGATGAAGAGGCAAATATGAGTGAGGAGAAAAAGGAGAAAAGCCAAGCACAATGGTTTAAATAGTTGGTACAAGATCTCCTCTAAACCTAACTGTAAGGGATGCGCAGGGTTTGAGCAATGAGATTAGGTTTGGGGTTTGGTCTTCATCTGTTCTTTGTTTGGTCCTTTGGTTGGGTGTGCTGGGTTGAGCGTCCATATCACAACACCCCCCCTTGCTTGCTAAACCGTCTGGAGGGAAGTGAGCTGGAGGTCCTTGATGAATTTGCAATTTAACTGAGGAGAGATGACTTTTGTCATCCCATCTGCCACATTTTCGCCGTTAGGGATATATTGGAGGTCAAAAACTCCTTTGGCCAGATGTTGGCTGATCCAGTGCAGTTGTACCTTGATGTGCCGGGTCCTGTGTTGATGGGGAGGGTTCTCCAGGAGGGCAATTTCCCCCTGATTGTTGCAAAATAGGGAGGGAGGCTTGAGAGTTTGATCAAAGAGGGGTGAGGGGAGGGTGAGCAACTTTGTAGCCCATAGTAGGTACTGGCCTGACTCAAAGAAAGAGCGGTGCTTGGCTTCAGTGGTGGATAACACAGCAATGGCCAGCTTTGAGCAGCGCCACATGATGGTACAGTGGAACAGAAGCACACTCCCAGAGAACAATCTTTGATCAATGCTGGAGGTGTGGTCTGCATCACAGTAGGCTGATAGATTCAAGGCAGAGTCTGCCCGGCCACCAAGAGTGATGCCAAGGTCCTGATTGAGCTTGAGGTACCACAGGACGTGGATGAATTCTTGTTGATGAGTCATGGTAGGAGAGTTGAGGAATTGAGAGAGGTAGCTCCAGCATAATGCAAGATCTGGCTGGGAACATTGTACAAGGTAGTTTAAGAGCCCCACTGCACTGCAATAGTTGAAGCCTTTCCTGGTGGGACAAGTGGAGATTTGAATCTTGGATACTCCTTGAAGTAGAAGGGTGGAGGCGGTTTTGAAGTTGCTCATTCCAAATTTGTTGAGCATATTGTTGATGTAGCAATCCTGTGAAGCTGGATTGTCCCGGCTGTCCAATTGCGGGTGACTATCATTCCAAGGACCCATTTGCATTCACTGAGATCCTCAGTTTCAAAGCAGAGCCTGATCTTCTCCTTGAAATTGGCAATTCCAGACTTGGTGCCGCCTCTTTCAAGGTCATCAACATGAACAAACACTATGCACAGGTTGTTGGGGTCTGACTGGATGAAAAAGCATGGATCAATTTTAGTCAATTTAAAACCAAGGGAGGAGAAGAAGGACAAGAGAGCTGAATACCAGCACCAAGGGCTTTTTTTTAGGCCATATAGAGATTTTAAAAATTTCAGGCCATACCCAGGGGGAACTTGTATGTCTAGTCCTTTGGGCAATTTGATGAATATGTCTTCCTGTGGTACGCTGTTGAGAAAATCACATCTTACATCCATTTGATGGAGTTTGAGGTTGAAGGAAGCCACAAGGGAGAGAATGATGCAAAGATAATCCAGGCTTCCAGTAGGAGCATAGGTTTTTTTGCAGTCAATCCCTTCCACTTGACAAAATCCGTGGACACAGAGACAAGCCTTCTTCTTAATGAGTTCCCCATTGGCGCCATATTTTGACTTCAGGACCCAAGTTGTGTCTATTTCCCAGCAGTGGTTGGGCTTGGGCACAATTTTCCAGACCTCATGGCGTTCACAGTTACCCTGTTTGGTTTGGAGGGCCTCCTTCCAACCTTCCCAGTCAGAGGAATTGTGGGCCTCTGTGATTTTCCTGGGGTCAGGAAAGAAGGAGGATTCAGAGCTGATCAATTATTCCCTGGGGCGGCCTCTGGTTGGAAGAATCCAATTGGCGGATATATTTTATCCAACTTTGAGCGGAGCTTTGTTATACCAAGGAACAAGGGTGTAGTTACAATGAGAGGGTGTGGTGGTGGTGCAGCTGGAAGGATCATCTTTGCCAAGAGGAGTGAGTTGAGGGAAGGATTTGCAGATGGTACCATCAGAAGGGGGAGCATCTCCCAATAAGTAAAGTGAGGGGGAAGGATTGGCAGAGGAGGGAAGTTCAGGGATGATTGTCTCTGGAGGATTTTCAAGAAAAGAACAGAAGGGGAAGAAACCAAGGGGGTTGCAGGCATCAAATTCCAATGGGTTTCTGATTTGAAAAGGAAGATGTCAGCAAAGAGTTTCACATGATGAGAAACTTGGATTTGGTTAAGAGATGGAATCCACAGCTTGTAGGAGTGATGATGGGGGTCAAAACCAAGGAGAACACCTTCAACTCCTGAAGGAGAGAATTTGGAGTTTCTCCACTTATTTTTGGCAAAACCAATGACCTTACAGCCAAAAGTAAAGATGTGTTCCGGATTAGGGGGATTGTTGGACCACTTCCCAAAGGGGGTTTTTAGTTTAAGGGTGGATTTTGGAGTACAATTTTCAAGAAAGAAAGCAGTGCATACAGCTTCCCCCCAACATTTGAGAGGGAGTCCGCTGGTGGATAGAAGAGCTTGAGCCTTTTTGATGGTGGTAAAATTACCTCTTTTGGCAAAGGTATTTTGTTGAGGAGTATAGTGGGCTGTAGTAAGATGGTTGATCCTGAGGGATTGGAAAAGTTTTTTGAAGGATTCATTCACAAATTCTTGGCTGTTGTCCAATACTACAGATTTTATTTTACACCCCAAGGCCTTCTCAGCTTTGTTCATGAATGAGATTAATTGACTGTAAGTTTTGGACTTACAGTGAATGGGGTAAATGAAGGCATCTTGAGTATGACCATTATTGATCTTGAGGAAATATTTTTTTCTTCCATTGGAGGTTGGGGAGATAGGGCCACAGAGGTCCATGTGAATGCACTCAAGAGGCGCCAAGGGTGTGGGGAACTATCCAGGGAAGGGAGTTTTGGTCATTTTAGAGGTGTTGAAGTCTGGAAATTTCTGGTCTTCAAAGGAGAAAAGTGGAAGAAGGGTGCTGAAGAAAGCAGGGTTTGGATGACCCATTGCTTGGTGGAGATCCAGGGACATTAGGCAACATTTGCCCAAGAGATAGAGGTATCCAGAGCCAGAGTGTTTTCAATGTATTTGCCCGTCATGAGGCATTGGTTGTTTTTGATGCAAATGAATCCATCATCAATAAGCGTGATTGAGTAACCCAATTGAAGGTAAGGGGTCATGGAGATGAGCAAGTTGTTGATGTCAGGGACATACTGGGAAAAAGGGATGTCAAGCAGCCCCGTTGCAAGGGGTATGATAGCTCTTCCTTGGCCCTTGATTTGAAGTGTGGATCCATTGAGGCCATAGAGAGTGGAAGAAGTGGGAGTAAAATCCACAAATTATTCCATGTGTTTCAGATAGTGTCCAGAGGCACTGCTTTCAAGGAGGATGATGTCAGGTTTGGTGTGCCTGAGACTCAGAATGGCCTTCCCAGGGCCATTCTTTCCTTTAGAGGCTTGGAATTGTTGTAGGGAAGCCTGATGAAATGCTATTGCTATTTCAGGATGAAGTTGGTGGCACTGTTCTGGTGAGTGAGTTGTATTTGGGTTATGTACCCCATTTTCACAGAACTATTGCTTTTCAATAGGTTTTCTCTGGCCTGGTTGACAGGACTTAGTGAGCTGGAAAGCCATTGATTGAGGCTGTTTTTGGGAGTCTTCCAGCCATTGTATTTCAAGTTTGAGATCACTCAGAAAGTTATCAAGAGGCATCTTGTCTTTCTTTCCTTTTTATTGAGCAAATTGGAGGTAACACATCACGGAGAACAATGGGGGTAATCTTTTGAGAATATATCCCAGAGACTTTCAATGGTAGTGGAGTCAAGGCTACCATCAGATACTTCTAGGATGAGTTTGAAGGTCTCTCTAAATTTTTTGATTGAGTCTTGTAGGTTTCCTTCAGAAAATTGGATGTTTTAGAGGTGGTCCGTTTGATTGACCATGTTCTTGAGTGAATTGGTGGCGTAGTGATCACAGATAGTGTGTAGGATGTGGTATCCTTGACAAAAAGAGTGAAGTTTTGTTGATCTAGGTGTAATAAAATGAAGGTGGTGGCATACTTCTTTTTGAGTTTGATTTTGGGAGAGGTATTGCTGATCTGATCAAGAACAACAGGGTCTAGGTCTTTGTACCCCAATCCGGTGAGAACTTTGTTCCTCCAACTGGAGAAGTTTTCAGCACCCGTGAGTTTTTTGGCATGGAGGCCTCTCAGGTCATGTTTCTCCCCCATGGTTGTGGCGGTAGTTTGACTGGTGAGGAGGTTCTGTATGGTGAGTCCCAACAAAGATGAAGCCAAAAATGATGAGCCAGATTTGATGGTGGGGGATGGGGAAGTCACATGAGTTTGAAGGGAGCCATCCTTGAAGTTGGAGGGGAATGCCACAATTTAGGTATTTTAATCTCAAATATGCTTCCCTGTCCTATTTTCATCACTTCTGGTGATTCAAACTGGTCTCATAAACTATTGGATGAAGCCAGCGCAAGTGATACGGGTGAGCGGTGTAAGACTCCAAACGGTGCTAAGCTGTGGCAGTTCTGTGGAGGGGAAAGGTTCTGTTTAGGCTGCCCTCCTAGGAGTTACAATAATATTTAAATGTAACCGGAATCAAGGTCCAGAACCTTATGGATGAGAAATCAAAGTAAGGGAAGAGGATAAGAGTTGTCGGTAGCAATGGAAACAACACTATCTGAGGCAAGATGGTGCAGGTAAAGACTTGAACAAATAAGTCAAGGTTTTTTCAGAGTTCAATAGAACAAGGCAGTTGTAAGTAACAACGCCCACAAGCTAATAACTCTGGTCGTCAGCAGCTGATTAGGAAAGATCAACTCAATCCCAACCAACCTCCAGGTTCTCAATGAACCTGCCCAACTCTCCGCAATCAAGCGCTTGAAGGGTACCAGATAACTGTGGGAGGCTGAACAAAACAAAAGCAATTTGTTTATGAAGCTCTAGAAGCAAATCAATAACAAATTCAAGCAAGAATATCCCAACACTTCTCAAGGGACTCAAGAATAGCATGGCGAAATTCAACCTTAAAGAAGAAGGGAGGTATAACACTCCAGGTTTTAAGCTTAATAAAACCCCTTCAATCAAACGTGATTGGCTCCAGAAAGATGATCAAGGAGAGATCAAGACCAGTATGGTCGGAAAAAGGGATCAGAGTGGTATAACACACCCAAGAATTCAGACAGACAGGAATTCTTCTTCAACCAGCAAGGCTATTGGTTGGTGATAAGGATCAAGGTCACAAGGGACAGAGTTTGAGTTTGGAGGCTCAAAGGATCAAGGGGCAATCATGGATATACCCGGATAAATTTCTCAGATAAGTGGGGAAGGATGCCCACGGATAAGTTGATTTCTGATGATGAGGGAGACAGATGAGATGAGATGATGATGGTCTGCTGGAATCCTCTGATGCTGGTCCAAAAGGCAGGGGAGAGCCCCTCCTTTTTTAGACATGAGGCCCTGTATACTATGTACGAGAGATACTACAAATAGGTGCGGAAAAATGAAAACATAAAAAAAAAAAAAAAAAAAAAAAAAAAAAAAAAGACATGAGAGGAAAAGAAAAAAAAAAGAAAAAAAAGAAATGTTGCCCGCGTCAAGAATGACTGCGGGCAACCAGATGGACACCTGCGACAGCGGTCGCGGGTGTTGACAACGGCTGTTGTCGCCTGATTGGCGGCGACAGCGGGGTGAAGGTTCCAACGGCCGCGAGCGGTCGCTCGCGGTTGTCGGTCGGATCAGATGATGGGCTGGTTCGAAGGATTGAGAGCCATAGTATGATGGTTGATAGGCCGCATGATAGGCTGGGGCAATCAAATCGGGGTTGATTGAGTCACTGATGTGGTGCCCCATCCTGGACACCCTGGCCGCCTTAAGACCTCAATCCATAAACTGTTGCGCAAACGTACCGCCCGGCTGAACAACTTATCCTCAGGCTCATCCAAACCATTATTTACCCGCGCGCGCGCGCCGCGCCGCGCTCCTTTCATCCGCGCGCGTCGCGCGTCCTTTATCCGTGTTGCTTGTCATCTCCGCCGTTGTCATAGCACGTCCTCATCTTTGTTGTTGCGTGTCTTCATCTTTGTCGTTGCGCCTCCCAATCTCCTCATTGCTACCGTTGTGCGGCGCTCATCCATGACTTACTGAATCCATCCCGACCGCACCCGCAAGCATTTGGCAAATCCTTGGATCCATCAAACCTCCCATTGCACTTGATCTATCAGTCGTGGATCTCAAGGCCATCAGGATTTACTCAACTTTCTCAAACCAATCTCCTATCCGCCCATCCGCGCTCTCATGGACTTCATCCTTCACCTTTCCTGGGACTCCCCCACCCGCTTCCGCCTTTGGAAGAGTGCCAAGGACCGCCCGCGGACATCCGCTGCGGTTTGGTTCATTTCTCTCTCCCACCCGCTTCCGCCTTTGGAAGAGTGCCAACGACCGCCCGCGGACATCCGCGGCGGTTTGGTTCATTTCTCTCTCCCACCCGCTTCTGCCTTCGGGCAAGGGGTGGGTGACTCTGGTATTGTTACGCGCGCCCATCCACAGACCGACGCGAGTGACCACATGGTTGCCTTCCCTTTTCCGCTCTATTTGTAGAATCTGTTGTATATAGTCTAACAGGGCCTCCTGCCCATATAAGGAGGGGCTCTCCCCTGCCTTTTGGCCCATGATTGGAGCATCAGAGAATCCAATCCATCCAATGAGACCATCATCATAAGCAATTTATCCGTGGGCATCCTTCCCCACTTATCTGAGCAAATTATCCGGGTATATCTATGATTGCCCCTTGATCCTTTGAGCCTCCATACTCAAACTCTGTCCTTTGTGACCTTGATCCTTATCACCAACCAATAGCCTTGCTGGTTGAAAAAGAATTCCTGTCTGCCTGAATTCTTGAGTGTGTTATACCACTCTGATCCCTTTTTCCGACCATACTGGTCTTGATCTCTCCTTGATCATCTCTCTGGAGCCAATCACGTTTGATTGAAGAGGTTTTATTAAGCTTAAAACCTGGAGTGTTATATCTCCCTTCTTCTTTGAGGTTGAATTTTGCCACGCTATTCTTGAGTTCCTTGAGAAGTGTTGGGATATTCTTGCTCAAATTCGTTATTGATTTGCTTCTAGAGCTTCATAAACAAATTGCTTTTGTTTTATTCAGCCTCCCACAGTTATCTGGTACCCTTCAAGCGCTTGATTGCGGAGAGTTGGGCAGGTTCATTGAGAACCTGGAGGTTGGTTGGGATTGAGTTGATCCTTCCTAATCAGCTGCTGACGACCAGAGTTATTAGCTTGTGGGCGTTGTTACTTACAACTGCCTTGTTCTATTGAACTCTGAACAAACCTTGACTTATTTGTTCAAGTCTTTACCTGCACCATCTTGCCTCAGATAGTGTTGTTTCCATTGCTACCGACAACTCTTATCCTCTTCCCTTACTTTGATTTCTCATCCATAAGGTTCTGGACCTTGATTCCGGTTACATTTAAATATTATTGTAACTCCTAGGAGGGCAGCCTAAACAGCACCTTTCCCCTCCACAGAACTGCCACTGCTTAGCACCGTTTGGAGTCTTACACCAATCAATGGTTGATAATTTGAGAGAGCAGCGGGTTGCGGAGGTGGATTGGCGGGTTGAGTTGAGGAAGGGGACTGATCGCGGGATGAGTGATGATGGGAGTCGTCGGTTGGGTTAGGTAGGCATGGGTCAATTGATTGGCGAGTTGATAGAGACCATGACCATGACCATGACCATGATGATGGTGATGATGATGATGACTCGGATGAGGGTTAACAACCGTCGCAACAAGCAACGGCGTCGGTTGGATGAGAGGATCAGGAAGGTAGCGATGGAGAGATGGGTGAGTTTGGTGGTGAGGATGGAGATGAGGATTGATGATCATTGGTGGTGAGATTGATGATGATGTGATGATGAGGATGATCTGATCAAAGAGATCGTCAAAGGTGGTCGACAATTCCTTGCGTCGCCAAAAGTCAGGGCCGCGAGCGCGGCAAGTAGGAGTTGAACATAGGAGGGGATCGAAACGGAGTGACAGGTAAGAGGCCTGTCCTAGACCGCTAGGACAGGGAGGATTTGAGAGATGGGGGGAAAGGAAGGTACCCATAGGGGTACAACCAAAAAATATTTTTTTTTTTTTTTTTTTTCAGTGGTGTCCCGGATTGGTCACCACAGCGGAAAAATGATGGGACAAGAGAAGGGAGCACAAGCAATGAGACAAGAAATACCTGGTTGTTCAGGTAGGGATGAAGAGGAAAACATGAATGATATTCATTGCAAGCAGAAAAGGGACAGCAGAAAAGCAGAGAATAATCAGAAGAGATTGAAAAACAAAGGAAAAACAGAAGCGGACATATTGGATGAAGCCAGTGCAAGTGATACCGGTGAGCAGAAAAATGATGGGACAAGATAAGAGAGCAAAGGCAATGAGACAAGCAATACCTTTTTGTGCAGGTAGGGATGAAGAGGCAAACATGAGTGAGGAGAAAAAGGAGCAAAGCTGAGTAAAAAAGTTTAAATAGTAGGTAAAAGATCTCCTCTAAACCTAACCAAAAGGGATCCGCAGGGTTTGAGAAATGAGATTAGGTTTGGCATTTGGTCTTCATCTTGTCTTTTTTTGTTCCTTTGGTTGGGCCTGCTGGGTTAAGAGTCCATATCACAACAACCTCATCCAAGAACTTATGGAATTTCTTGGGTATTTGATTGAGGTATTTCATGTTGTGGTTGTTATTTATAGACACAGAGGCAAGTAGGCTCAGCACTGGACATTTGACTTGGAGAGGCTCAACAGTGGTTGGAATTCCGCAGCACAATAGGCTCAGAGAAGCACATTGTCAGACTATCTATTCCCCATTGCATTAGCTAAAGGCTCAGGATTGGTGCGGCGTGCACTTTTTGCAGGAACAATGACAAGAATGGGCCGGATTATTTGCCTTTTGCGGATATTCTGTGTTCAAACATACCTTTCCCTCTGTGGTGTAAGACTCCAAATGGTGCCAGGCCATGGCAGTTCTTAGAGGGGAAAGGTGCTGTTTAGGCTGCCCTCCGGAGTGTTTCAAAAATATTTAAATTTAACCAAGATCAAGTTCCATAACTTTTTGAGTGAGGAATAAAGTAGTAAAGGATAAAGTTTGATAATAGTTGGTAGCAATGGAACACCAATAGCTGAGGCAAGATTATGTGGGAGATATTTGAAAAAAAGAATTTAAAGTTTTTTTAAAGTTCAAAACAACAAAGCTGTTGTATGTAAACAACACCCACAAGCTAATAACTCTGGTTGTCAGCAGAATATCAGGGATGATCAACTCAAACCCAAAACAACCTCCAGGTTCTCAATGAACCGTCCAAATCTCCACAATCAAGCGCTTGAATGTTACTGACAATCAACAGTCTAAAAAGAATAATTATTAGAAAGAGGAAGAATCACAGGAGACATGACAACAGCACAAGCATAAATGAAAAATAACCTAAAAAGAACCAAAAGAGGTAAACAGCTGGACGTGAAGGGTTAACAGGAGATGAAGTGGCAGATTTAATCTTGAAGAAATCTGGAAGCGTTTAGTCAATAGGTGAGTTAGTTGAAGGACGTCAAGATATTGCATCTGGTTGATCAGCTAAGTACGGGTTGGTGGGTTAGTAGTGAAAGAGAAGACACAATGAGATGAGAAAGAAGGGAAGGAGAAATAATCAGAAAAGCTACTTACTCAACAAGGAGGACCTGAGAGCCCTAAGGTCAAACACAGGAACCCCTTCAAGCAGTACAAATAGGAACTCTTGCATTCAGGTTTAGAGTGTGTGCACCATTGTAGGCAGATAGAGGAGCACTTTCACACAGGTGAGTATCACAGAAAAGAGAGAACAAAGAAAACAAATAGCAAGTATAACAGGAGACAAGATTCAAAGACAACTGAGATTCATTAGAATTCTAACACCCTCCCTTGCTTTGAATTTATTGTACCCACAGAAATTTTATGCAGTTCATCATTGGTATATGTGAGAGAGCTTTGGTGAGAAAGTCAGCACAGTTATCTTTGGATGAGGTATTCTTCAATTGAATGGTGCCTTTTTCTATCTCTTCTTGAATTAAATGATCCCTCAAATCAATATTTTTTGATCTGAAGCTTGTCTGATTGGCTTGTTGCATGGCCAGTTTTATGCAACCTTTGTTGTCTTCATGAATCACAGTTGTAGTGTTGAATTTGCTACCCACACCTTTGCCTAGAAAAGTCTGCATCCACAGGACTTCTTTCACCCCATCTCCCACAGACTTTTATTTGGCCTTTGTTGAGAGATACTTTAGCTTGCTTTCTGGATTTCCAGACTATCAGATTCCAGTTCCAGGTGATAACTATCCCAGAGATTGAGTGTTGGGTTGAGTGGCAAGTGGCCCAGTCAGAGTCCACAAAGGCCATTGAAGGAGTATGTGAGCTTTTCTTAGTGAGCTCAATACCCTTGTTGGCAGTAGGTGATAGATATTTCAGGACTTTTAGTACAGCGCTGTAGTGAGACAGACCTGGAGCATTCAGAAACTGGGCCAAGTAGTTGGCTGAGAAGGTGATATCTTTTCTGGTGTGAAAGCTGATGTAGTTGAGCTCACCAATTAGTTTTCTGTAGTTAAGACCTGATTTAGTGAATTCAGCAGATTCTTCATCAGTGGCTGGGAGTAGTTTTCCACAGGGTGCAAACAGAACTGAGTGTTCTTTAAATTTTGGCAGAGGTTATTCAGCCGCGGTAGAGTTGATATATGACTCTTGAGAGAGTTTGACCAATTCATGTGCTTGAAGAATGTTGATTCCAAGAGGGAGCTTTGATTCTTGAAGATACTTCACCTGGAATCTGCTACTTATGAGGGTGGCAAAATCCTTGGGATGCTTGCTGAATATTGCAATGTTGTTGACATGAATGTAGAGCCAGGTCTCTTTGGAGAAGAACATGCAAATATTTCTGTTTCATCTTCTGAACCCAGATTCTAGAAGCCAGTTGCTGAGGGTGAAATACCAAGCTTGAGGGGCCTGTTTCAGACCTTACAGGGCTTTCTTGAGGCGTAGAGTCTTTCCTTTTTGGATTTTTCAATTTGGAGGAGCCAAAATGTGAATTTGTTTGGCCAGAGGAGCGTTAAGAAAGGCTGCTTTGATGTTGAGTTGATGGAACTTGAGAATATTGCTTAGGCAAAAGGAGATGAGGAGTTGCAGAAATCTCTTATCACCAGTGGGAGCAAAGGTGTTGACAAAGTCAACTCCCTCCACTTGGTTGAAACCTTGAGCACAGAGCCTTGCCTTGAGCTCTACAATCTTGTTTTGCTTGTTCTGTTTAGTTCTGAACACCCATATACACTTGATCTTAGTGAAATTTCTGACCTCATCCACTTCCTCCCATACCTTGTAGCTGTTGATATTGCCTACTTCCTTCTACATCACATTAATTGTCAGCTTGCTACTATTGCAAAGCAAGCTTCAAAAGTAACAAAAATAACATAAAAATAATAATAATATAATTAACCTAAGAAGGAGTAGGAAAACCATAAATATTATTACAGAGATGGACTTTCCACTCAAAATTAGGTGGGGTCACTCACTGACCCCTCCCTTGAAATCCAACTCCTTATATTTTTAAATAATTAAGGAAAGAAAGACCAAAATACTACAGCTCCACTATTGAGCTTTTGGTCAATTAAATATTTCACACACCCTGTCATGTATAGGTTTCACACCTAAAATTCAGTCAAAATTGAGGTGTTGTGTATATTTTAGGAGTTACGGATGGAAATGTGTTTTGTCACAATTCCCGCACGCAGCCGCGGCAGCCAATGCACCTGCGCGCAGCTGAGATACAGCCCTGTAACCCCGTCAAGGTCGTGTACGCAGCCCCAGGCCTCTGACAAGTACACAGCCGCGGGACTACGGGTTGACAGAGTGAAAGGCAGCCTGAGAGGCTCAGGTACCGCGTAAACATGCTACAACCCACACGGGAACATTCTACATATGTAATAAATTTTCGCGTGGATAGTAGATAGTCTGAAAATACATAATATTATATAAAAATACTTAAATAATCCTTATACGTATTTTTTATTTAATATAATTCAAAGTACCAAGAATGTCAAAAATAAGACAATGACAACTTCTAAAAATATATGCAAAAAACTTGAATATACTTTTATGAGAATTTCTAGACATCAATATCTTTGTGACATACTAAGAAAACTAATGATGTAAAAATATTACATGAATTCCCATGACTTATATTTTTAAGTAATTATCTTAGTCAATCAACTGTTACTTGAAAATAAGGAGTAAAATCAATATCATGACTTTTACTCGAGATATATAATACATAATGAGAACTTACCTGACATCAAGATGTCCGTAGAAACTTCTCTTTATATAATTATTAAATTACTGGGAACATTTACTAAGGATAATTAATTAAATAATACATAAAGGGGATTGATTAGTGTTATTCACACGTCCTAATATCTATTATAAAGTAGAATAATTCCCATACCCTGAGGAATTAAATGCTACCCGTGCTATAGCACTAAGAACACATGACAGGCTACCCCTGGTTAACCTGCTAGCCTTAGTGTATGTCCCTTTGAGCACCTGCAACCCTCAGAAGGACAATATTGGGACTCCAAAAGCTATAAAGAAAGAGCTCTTTTGAGGATATTGTTGGGCAGAGACCCAGTTATATTTATATCCAGACACCGTTCCAAGGTAATCAAGTACTTTTAAGAGATAAGTAAGTGATTTATGGCTAAGTCTGATCAATAATATCCGTCCTCAACCTCTTTTATATCAATTAAAACTGCTGAACAACCTTATAACCCCAGTATACAGGTTTAACCCATCAGTGCAAGTCTCAAACAGATACCCAAAGGATTTAATAATATACCAGTGAGTTTTATTATCCTTTCTCTGTTGTGGCAGCTTGGCTACAAGGCCCTGCCACTCCACTTTGTATTTTATATACATATTATCTTTGGATAAAATATCCTTTAAACTAAAGAGCCCAGAGTAACCAGGACTACGTGTTTTCATACTGAGATCCCTGAAGAGAGGTGTTAAAGATCCCCAATTAAGTTTGAGAAGATTGTTGGAAGTTGAACCAACTAGCTTGAAGTTGTCCAAGGAGATCAAGGACCCTGAAAATTCCACCTTCTTGATGACAACTTTCTTGGACTTGAGCTGGATTAGAGAAATCAAACATCAATTGATCATTGGGACCGGCAGAAAATTTTCCAGTTTAACTTGAGCACATTCATGATTGAGGATAAAAGCTTCCCCAATAGCTACAGCATCAAGAGCATTACAGTTGTTCCCAGTTTCAATCTTGATTGAGTTTTCTCTAGGGTTGAGGAGCCATCAAGGGTCATTGACAATGTGATGCAATGCGCCAGAGTTGAGAACAGGAAGTAAGGATTTGGAGAAGGGAGATTTGTTTGTAAATAAATCTGCGTGCTGAAGTAGGCCAAGGCCTCCTGATTAGGTTTCTCAGACGGCGGTGAGGGAGAAGTGTTGGTAAGATGGTCTTTTCCTTGTGGATTTTGGTTTGGTCTGAGATGAGGATGAAGTAGCCAACAAAGACTTTCTGGATTGTTGGCAAGAGGGTTGTGTTTGCCTTTAGAGCATGGATGTTTGGGATGCCTTTTTTATTTTTTTTCCATGGTTTTGTAAAGAGCAGTGGAAGACATAGACTCTTTGTTAGCAGGACCTTTAGAAGATTGTGTGGACTCAAGATGAGTAACTTCTCAAATTTTTTTTAGGACCTTAGTGGGAAATTTAAGAATATCATTTTTTAACAGGATAAAATTGACCACATGGTAGAACTGAGCTGGCAGTTTGGCTAGAATGGTGTAGCTGAGGATTTTGTTGGGTACTTCAAGTCAAATGGTGGCTAGTTGATTCATGAGCTTGCGGCATTCCTGGATGTAAGCTGTGAGATCTCCCATGAATTGATATCAAATGAAGGAAAGCCAGATTTTCCCTCTGTTTGTGGTTGAGAGAGAAGTGTATCTTTCATAGATAGCATTCCAGATGGCTATGGGATTGGATAGATTAGTCAGGTTGATGATGGCATCAAAGGCAGTATCTCCCAGGTGTTGAATTGCAATTTTGGCTGCTTCATAGCACTTCTGTATTTGAGGAGCAGAGGTGGGAATGATGGGATCCTTGTCATCTTCTCCTTCTATGTATTTGAGCAGTCCTTTTTGATGTAGGTAGCTATGGATTTGTAAAACCCAGGATGAGTAATTGGATTTGTTCAGGATGGGTATATTTCCCCTTTTTGAGTTATCCTCATTGTCAGAAATGGTACGTTCTTTTGGTTCTTTATTGAGTTGGGTAGAGGGAGAAATCTGGGACTGTAAATCTGAAAATCAACAGGCTAAAAAGAATAATTATTAGAAAGAGGAAGAATCACAGGAGACATGACAACAGCACAAGCAGAAATGAAAAATGACCTAAAAAGAAAAAAAAAAGAGGTAACCAGCTGGGGTTGAAGGTTTGACAGGAGATGAAGCGGAAGATTTGATCTGGAAGAACTCTGGAAGCATTAAGTCAATAGATGAGTTAGGTGAAGGATGTCAAGTTATTGCCTCTTTTTGATCAGCTGAGTGCAGGTTGGTTGGTTAGTAGTGAAAGAGAAGACACAAAAAGATGAGAAAGAAGGGAAGAAGAAATAATCAGAAAAGCTACTTACTCCACAAGGAGGACCTTAGAGCCCTAAGGGCAAACACAGGACCCCCATTGAGAAGTACAAATAGGAACATCTGCGTTCAGGTTTAGAGTGTGTGCACCTTTGTAGGCAGATAGAGGCGGGCGGTCACACAGGTGAGTGTCACAGAAAAGAGAAAACAAAAAAAACAAATAGCAAGTATAACAGGAGATGAGATTCAAAGACAACTGAGATTCATTGGAATTCTAACAGGTACCAGATAACTGAGGATGGCTGTACAAGACAAAGAACAATGTTTTGAGAAGCTCTAAAAGAAAACAGTAACTGATTTGAACAGGGATAACCTCAACACTTCTCAAGGAACTCAAGAGTAGGCTGGCAGAATGCAACTTTGAAAAATATAAAAGGAGGTATAACACTCCAGGTTTTAAGCTTAATAAAACCTCTTCAATCAAACGCAATTGGCTCCAGAAAGATGATCAAGGAAGGATCAAGACCATTATGGTCAGAGAAAGGGATAAAAGAGTGGTGTAACACACTCAAGAATTCCAACAGACATAATTCTCTTCAACCAGCAAGGCTATTGTTTGGTGATAAGGATCAGGCCACAGAGGGGCAAAGACTAAGGATCAATGGATCAAGGGGGAAATCATAGATATACCCAGGATAAGGATGAGGATCAATTACTTATAATAACCGGGGGACATACACACACACTCCCATGGATTTTGTAAAAATGCAGGGGGGATCCCCTCTTTTTATGGGCCATGGGTCCCTGTAGAATATTTACAAGAGATGACAGAGATAGAGCGGAAAAAAACAACAATTATTGAAAAAAAAAAGTTTTTTTTTTACTTAATTTAATTTAACTGGTAATTAGAACCAAAAAAACAAATGGTAAAGAGAAAAGGAAAAGAAGAAAAATTAAAAAAAAGCAGGTATTCAGGACACATGAGAAGAAAAAGATGAACAGGGCCAAAATTTCACCAGCCCGGGCCAATGATGGCTGCAGTTGATGAGTAGCAGGAGGTGCGCCTGGGTGGCCATCATGACAACTGAGGGACTGCGCAGACAGAAGTGGCCGTGCAGTTTTCACAATTTTGAGGCCTGCGGGAGCCATGGGGCAACCTGACAGGGGACAGAAAGTATGGCTGTGGGTACAATCTACCAAGGACCTGCGCGGTAAAAAAGCAAGGAAGCCGGGTACAATTGTGGTTGAGAGCAAGGATTGGATGTGGGATGAGACTGGTAGTCAAGGAGAAGCAAGCAATGAGTGCAAACAAGGTGGGAATGATAAGCAACCAAGGTGAGGCCTGTTCCCGCTCTCTTGGGTGCAAGCGTTGCAAGTTACAAATTGGCAAGGTCATCCTTGCTTGGCCAAGGTGATCAAAAGGATAGCAGGATTGGATGTGGATCAAGGAAATGATGATGGGGAGGTTGCTTGCTGATGGGTGGTTGATGGGAGAATGATAGGCAGTGGATGTTTTGTGGTTGATGGGCGTCAATGAGTCAGCAGACAACCATTTGCAACAGATGATTGATAATCAAACAACAGGCGGAGCTGTTGTTGTTGATTTGCCCAAGCAAATGGATTGGTTGGAGAATTTTGGCAACTTTAGCAGTGGAGGATTGAAGGGGATTTTTGGAGTTTGTTGTTGTCCTTCCAGGTGAAAGGGGGGAATTGTGGCAATTGGAGTGAAAATAGAGGGATTAAAGGCTGGTCTTTGTTGTTGCCAATGATGGTGATGACAACAATTGGCAAGGTTGTTGATGATGATGGCGCTGGCAATTGGATTGGTTGAGTGGGAAGATGAAGGTCCTGAGAGGTCTTTGTCACCATTGCCAATGGCCATCATGGGATTTATTGTTGCCGGCGTTCAACAACAATGATGATTAAGTGAGGTGGGCACAGATTAATGACAAGATCAAGAATGACATGGAGCACGCACACTTGGCCAAAAGTTAGTTGGGTGCCAAGCGCAAGGAGGGAGGGTTGAACAGAGATCTGGGGGTTTGGAAGCCGTTGAGAGCCCTTCCTAGTCTGCTGGGAAGACATTGGGACAGGGGAGAATAGAAGAGTAACCATAGTGACACAGAAATTTTTTTTTTGATTAATGATGATTATAAACAATCATAAAAAAATTTAAATTTTCCGTGTTTCCCTGAGGTGTCCATATTTGGTCACCACATCTCTCCCCAACTTACAGACTGTCCCTAGTCTGCATCTGAGTTTGATGACACATATAAAAAGGAAAGAAAGATGATTGGAACCAAAGAATGGCCATTTGATCATGAGGGTGATTGGAAAAGAATATCTTAATCCATCCAAAGGAAAGTCCTAGGAGTGACAGAGATAAACAAACTAGGCATCCCAGGTGCTCACATATGTGGCATTTAGTTATGTTTTACAACAAAGATGCAGCAGATGACCCTAGTGGTGCACAATTTGGAGGACTTACTTCTAATTTGCCGCCACAACAATGAAATTTCTTGACTTGATCAGCAGAGAACCTCCTGGCCATCTGAGTACCATCCAGTTCTTCCTAAAAATATGATCCACCTCTGGCTTGGTGGACCACCCAATAAGGACCATTGCAGAAATTAAAGAAAAGCTATCCCCACTGAGTTTCCAAGGATTTATTATAAGCTAAAGCAAGATCATCATGATTCAAAGGGTCCCTGATCTGCTTTGAATGTTTATCTTCCCAATACTGAACTAATTTTTCTCTGGATTCCATCATCTTCTGATAAGCTTCACTGCAAGCATCCTCACTCCGCTCCAGTTACTTAGATTGGGCAACTAATAGATCAGTGTTAAAAGAAACCTGTTCCAAATAAATACCCAAGAAATATTCCATTTCCAGATCCAGAGGAAGGACAGCCCTTTGACTAAAGATAATTTTGTAGGTTGAGTAGCCACTGGTTCTTTTAGTTGGAATTCAATCAGAGAAAAGGACCAGAGGAAGAAATTTGTAACAATTCTTCCCACTTTCACAGGCCAGTTTGACAAGAGCAGCTTTCAAAGGAGCGTGGCCTCTTTACACCATGCCTTGGCCTTCAGGATAATGAGGAGTGGTCAACGTATGTTGACCAGGAAGCAATTGGATCATTTTGGCCAGTTTTCCACCAAACACAGAGCCAACATCATTTGAATAAGATTGGGCCAAGCCATAACGCATCATCCAAGTCTCATAGAGAAAACCTGCTAATTATTCAGAACTGAGGTTCTTAAGGAATTTTGCTTCAAACCATCCAGAAAAAGAATCTCTAGCCACAATGAGGTACTTAGCTCCACCAGCCTTAATGTGAACCACATCCATAGCAATCCATCCAAAAACAGTGGAATCCTTAGTTGGATAGAAAATTTCAGCCCTGCGCCTAATATTGCGTTTCTGAAAGACCTCACAACTCTTGCACCATTGAGAGAAAGATTTATTCAAAGATGGCCACCAGAATTGTTTTGTTATTCATTGATAAGTTTCCATTTCTCCATGATGACCAAGTCTTTCATGGAGACTTTCCAAGATTGAATCTTGTTTAGCAGGGATAGTGACAACAATAAGAGCACAAGGATTGTCTCTTTTCATAATCCTAGTACCTTGTACAAAGAAGTTGGAGGACTTTATTTTAAGGGATCAAAAATCTTTAGCTCCAAGATCAGGAGATCTTTGGAGAGTGGAAATGTACTGCTCTAGTTTAAGCCAGAACCCTTGCTGGAAGCCAGAATAATTTTGAGGGGAAAATCTGAATGCAAGTTGAATAAAAGTTTCCTCCTTGTCAAAATCAACTCCAACATCCAATTCTTCATCTCCAAGAGGACTTTGAGATAAACTGTCATGCATGGTGAAAGAATTTCCAGGCCTATGAAAAATATCAAAAGATAAAAACTGAATAAAAGCCACCTAACAAGTCATTGGAGCATTTGGAGGGCTGGGGGCATTGATCATTTTGATTATGGATTGTGCATTGACTTGTAACTCGAATTGTTTACCACAGAGAATATTTTGGAAAATCTTCAACATTTGGGCCACACCAAAAAGTTTCAGTTTTTGCTGGGAGTACCTATATCAAACATCTGAAAAGAGAAGAGATTCATACAGAGCAGGATGATCCAAACCATTTTTGTCTTCCTGGGTAATGACAGCCCCAACAGATTGATAACTCAAATCAACAGCCAGCTTGATGTTACCAGCTCCAGGTCCATAAGTGATCTTCTTCAAGACAATTTCTTTCCCAAAAATTGTTTTGAGATTTTGAAATGATTATTCAAAAACTTGGGTGCAAAGCCATTCAGCATCCTTCCTGGTAAAGCAACACAAGGGAACACAGATTTTGGATAGAGAAGGGATGAATATCCAAACATAGATGGCAACACCTAAGAAACCTCTGACTTCAGTGGGATTGATTGGAGTGGGCCAAGTGAGGATTTTGTTGACTTTGTGTGGCCATTCTTCTTCCTTCCTTGCAAACCACATGACCAAAAATTTCCAGAGCAGGGAAACAGGCAGCCAATTTGGATCCAGAGACAGTGAGACCAGACTCCTTGATTTGAAACAAGATCCTTTCCAAAGTGGTTGCATATTCCCAGATAAATTGAAGATTCCTGAGTGCCAAGGTAAGAGCTCATTGTTATAGTCAGAAACTGGACCTTTAATTCCACCATTTTCAATAAAGATACCAGCATGATCAGGGATTTAATCCTGGAGGATCCAAACCATCTGAGCCTGATAGACTGCAACCAAGTTTGTGGCACCTTGGAGCAAAGGAGTAAGTTGGAATTGACCAAGAGGAGTATCAAAATTAGTGAGAGGAGAAGAAAGTGGATGTAAGGATTGTTTGTCATAGCCACCCATAATATCACCTGGACCATAGCAAGCTCTCCCAGAAAAAGATTTGACAAATTCTTCAGTAGCAGGGGGAATACCAGAGTCTTTAATAGTAACCTTATTTAGAGGCTGGAGATCATGAACTATTCTAAGTTTACCATTACTTTTGAGGACACAGAAGACAGGACTGGAATAGCTGGAAGTTGACTGCTTTTATAAACTGCTACAGACTTGTTTTTGGACCAAATTGATGAATTTGTTGAACTAAGCAGCAGGGATAGGGATATTTTTCTTTTACCAGGGATCATGTTCTAATACTGGAATGATATTAGTTAGGCAATAGAATTCTTTCTAGAGACCCCTTTCTTCTTCACAGAAAGCCATAGATTTTTCTCTAAGAGCTAAAGCATTTTTGATCAAATTTAACTCATCAGGAAGAAGCCATCTATCAGGACCAAATTTGACCACCTTCAGATGTTCTTCAGTAACACAACCACAATGAAAAAAGGGACCAGTGAGAGATCAAGATAAATCAAAGTAAGGATCAGGAGATAGAGGAGGACGCATAAGAGGAAGATTGAGGTTGAGAGGCATTTTTTGGTTGACTGTTTGAACCTTTTTTGCAACCTCCTTATACTTAGTGGCAAAAGAGAGAAATCCTTGCTTCCTCCAAGCAGTGAACAGCAAGACATGGATAAAAAAGCTGAGACCAAGTTCCAACATCTTCCAAGTTCAATGTTCTGCAATTTCCTTGAAAGGTGCCTTTTCCATAAAAGAGGATCCAAAAGATGACTCATTGCTCACATGTGTGGCACAGGGTAGGGTTTTGAAAAATGACAGTATTAGCAGCCCCTGATGGTGCAAAATTGGGAGGACTTACTTCTACCCCAAATTGCCTCCACCTAAGGCCATAATCCTTCATACCAAAACCACTAAGTAGAGAATCAAGATTGGGATCTAGTTTGAACTCATTGCAGAGATTCAAAACTGGAATAGGAGAATTATGATCAGGCTGAAAATAACAAGGAAAAGAAGAGACAACAGATCCAGAGAGAGAAGAAGTATTTTTAGGATTTTTGGATTTTTAATCTTATTTGGATGAGAAGGAAATGATGAGGAAAAAGAAAAATATGCCTCTGAGACAGAAGCTGATCCTTGAGTTGAATCCTGAGGCTGGGAAGAGCTACAACTATTATTGGGACCAACTAACACAATAAAAAATGAGAATGAGAGGAAGAAGAGGTGTCCTTCTGTTTCTATTTCAGAACCAATTTAGGAGAATGACCAGGAAAATCTTGTTCCCAACTACAAGAATACAAGGAGCAAAGGGGGACTTCAATCTTCCTGCCATCAGCATCAGCGAGAAGAATTCTCTCCCCAACTTGATCAGAAAGCATTAGGGTTTCACCAAAATCCATTAAGAAAGGCCTTCCCAAGATCATAGGTCCATCCAAACCAGTAATCCAGAAATGGCAGGTTCCAACAATATTTTGTCCAATTCAAACAGGTACATCCTTGGAAATACAAACTAATTTGCATGACTGCTTCCCTATACCATATACAGCAGAGTTAAAGCTGACCCTTGGGGTGAGTTTTAGTTTGCAGGCCATTGTTTTCAAAATTAAATTGAGCTGGGAACCAGAATCCCCAAGAAGAGAAACCGTTTTAGCAGAGTCACCAAGATAGCAGGAGAGGAAGCTAAGAGGACAGGAATAAAAGTTGGCATCTGAAGAGGGATCTGTTCCACCAGAGTCCTCCATCAAAGTAACAGAAGAAACTTTTAATTTGTCCGGACCAATCTCCACACATTGACAAGAAACCCTTTTCTTCATCCCTTCAGCCACAGATGGAGAGATTGACAGTAGTTCAGCCATAGACAGATCAGGGATTTTTAGATCAGATATTTTCCTTAATACTCCTTCCACAGAATTGGTTTGATCCTTGGAAATGCCCCTCTCAAATCAAACTTTGGGCTTGGTGGAGGGAGGATGATGAGGTTGAGCATGTACTGGAACAGGATCAGAAGGCTGATTAGTTTGAAAAGATTGAACAGGAGGAGGATCAGAGTGTTCCTGGAACCTTTCCATAAGTGTTTCCTTTTCCACTTCCATGTCTTCCACATCAGAGGAAGGGGGCTCAGGTGAGGATTGACGTTTGACGGGTTTTTGAAGGATTGATGATGGAAACGGAGGAGACTTGTGAGTTTTGGGTTCCTCATGGCGTTTCCTAGCTGGATCAGACTGATGAGTGCCAGAGAAGCTGGAAGAAGTGAAAGATGGAGGATACCAAGGTTGTAGAGAGCCATGGGATGATTGAAAATCCAAGGGGACCAAAGATGCCTTCTTGGGAGTTGGTGGTTGATAAGAGACCACCACATGATGGATTGGACAAGACAAATCAAAAGGGATCAAAGCACCATTAGGAAGAAAGAAATTGTTTCCCTTCTGCTCCACCAATTTTTCCTCCTTGTTCTTCTTGAGTTCAGGACATCTCCCAGTACCATGGCCTTCCCTATTACAGTAATAGCAGACTAGAGTGGTTTTAGGAACAGAGTTAGAAGGTTTAGGAGTAGCTAAAGAAGAAATTTTCTGATCTATTTTGATTTCAAAGGCCTGAAGTAATTTAGTGATCTCATCTATGGTAGCAGTTTCCTTATTGGACTGGGGATTTGGTTTAGGTCTATGATTTGCTTCCATCTTGTTCATTATTTCATTGGACTCTTTGAAGAAAGGATCAGGTACTGGTTCAGTGACTCTAGTTTGTTCAAAAGTGAGAGCTTTTTGACCTTTCATCACTTTATCAACTCCACTCCTTAGGACCAGAAAAACAGGGATCTTGAACCAATTATCTCTAGTAGTAATCATAGATCCTGATTTAACTAATTAATCTCTAATCCTTTCCTGCACTCCTGGAGAAAAAGACGCGAAAAACCAAACTCAAATTTTGTCCACCATGTCTATGTGATTGTTTCCGATGAGGTAAGACTGAATAGGATCCCAAGAATTTCTAAAAAACTGATAATCAGAGGCTGAAGAGACACCACCATTGGAGATCCATTGAGAAATCAGAGCATCAAATCCTGTAAGGTAAACCTAGCCACATCTACTTTTCCCCAATAAGCCAACATAGCCTCCTTCAAGATCCTCCAGTCATGAGTTTTTAATCCATCAAACAATTCAATAACTTCCATAAATTCATCAGAGGAAATGAAAAATTGTAACTGATAAGCCATATCATGTTCACTTGCACCATCCACTTCAGCAGGAATCTCATAGGAGTCCAAGAATTGTTTTACATTTGTTCCATTGAAGCCTAAGTTGTTGTTTTGAGGCTTGATTTTGACCATCTTTACCCAACCAGAGGAGGATGATTTACCAGTAGATTCCATTTTGAAGAGCAGAGTTCTTCTGGAACAAGTTGCCTCCACGGATAAAATCTGGATGATAAAAGAATAAATAAAAAAATAAAAAGGATTGGAGTTGATTTCAGAGTTGATTCTTCAAGTTTGGGACTGTAAATCCCAAGGTTGATGGTTTGATCCCGGCCCAGGGGAACAAATGTAAGACTCCAAACGGTGCTAGGCCGTTGCAGTTCTGTGCAGGTAAAAGGTGCTGTTCAGGCTGCCCTCCTGAGTTTTAAGAAAATATTGAAATGTAAACAAGATCAAGGTCCAGAACTTTTTTAGTGAGGAATCAAGTAGTAAAGGATAAAGTTTGATAATAGTTGTTAGCAATGGAACAGAACTATCTGAGACAAGATTATGTGGGAGATATTTGAACAAAAGAAGTCAAATTTTATTTAAAGTTCATAAGAACAAAGATGTTGTATGTAAACAACGCCCACAAGCTAATAACTCTGTTTTTCAGCAGAAGATTGGGGATGATCAACTCAAACCCCAGCCAACCTCCAGGTTCTCAATGAACCTGCTTAACTCTCTGAAATCAAGCGCTTGAAGGGTACCAGATAACTGAGGGTGGTTGTACAAGACAAAGCACAATTTTTTGAGAAGCTAAAGCAAACAGTAACTGATTTGAACAGGGGTATCCTCAACACTTCTCAAGGAACTCAAGAGTAGGCTGGCAGAATGAAACTTTGAAAAAAAAAAAAGGAGTTGTACCATTCCAGGTTTTAAGCTTAATAAAACCTCTTCAATCAAACGTGATTGGCTCCAGAAAGATGATCAAGGAAGGATCAAGACCAGTATGGTCAGAGAAAGGGATCAAGGAGTGGTATAACACATTCAAGAATTCCAACAGACAGAATTCTCTTCAACCAGAAAGGCTATTGTTTGGTAATAAGGATCAGCCCACAGAGGGGCAAAGACTAAGGATCAAAGGATCAAGGGGCAATCATAGATATACCCAGGATAAGGATGAGGATCAATTACCGGCAATAACCAGGGTGCATATGCACACACTCCCATGGATGTTAGAAAAAGGCAGGGGAGAGCCCCTTGTTTTATGGGCCATGGGTCCCTGTAGACTATTTACAAGAGATGACACAGATAGAGCAGAAAAAAACAACAATTAGTGAATTTTTTTTTACTTAATTTAATTTAACTGGTCATGAGAAACAACAAAAAAAATGGTGAAGAGAAAAAGAAAATAAAAAAACTTTAAAAAAAGCAGGTAGTCCGGACACATGAGAAGAAAAAGCTGAATTGGGACAAAATGTCACCAGCCCAGGCAAATGATGGCTGCGGGTCATGAGCAGCAGGAGATGCGCCTGGGTGGCCATTGTGACAACTGAGGGACTGCATGGACAGCATTGGTCATGCAGTTGTCACAATTTTGAGGCCCGCTGGAGCCACAGGGCAACCTGACAGGAGACAGACAGAAAGGCCATGGGTACAATCTACCAAGGACCTGCGTGGGAAAAAAGCAAGAAGCCGGGTACAATTGGGTTTGCAAGAAAGGATCAGATGTCAGATGAGAGTTGTAGTCAAGGAGAAGCAAGCAATCAGTGCAAAAAAGGTGGGGATGAGAAGCGACTAAGGTGAGGCCCGTTCCCGCTCTCTTGGGTGCAAGCATTCATAGGTAAAAATTGGCAAGTTCATCCTTGCTTGGCCAAGTTGATCAAAAGGATAGCAGGATTGGATGTGGATCAAGGTGGTGGTGATGGGGAGGTTTCTTGCTGATGGGTGGTTGCTGGGAGAATGATTGGCGGTGGATGTTTGGTGTTGATGGGTCTCAGTGAGTCAGCAGACAACCATTTGTAACAGATGATTGATAATCAAAAAACAGGCAGAGCTTTTGTTGGTGATTTGCCCAAGAAAATGGATTGGTTGGAGAATCTTGGTTGACTTTAGCGGCAGAGGATTGAAGGGGATTTTAGGAGGTCCTTGTAGTCCATCCAGATGAAAGGGGGGGAATTGTGGCAATTGGAATGACAATAGAGGGATTAGAGGTTGATCTTTGTTGTTGCCAATGATAGTGATGACAACAATTGGCAAGGTTGCTGATTATGATGGCGCTGGCAATTGGATTGGTTGGATGGGAAGATGAAGGGGCTGAGCAGTCTTTTTCACCATTGCCAATGGCCATCATGGGATTTATTGTTGCCGGCGGCCAACAACAATGATAATGAATTGAGGTGGGAAGAGATTGATGACAAGATCAAGAATGACATGGAGCACGCACACTTGGCCAAAAGTTAGTTGGGTGCCAAGCGCAAGGAGGGAGGGGTGAATGGAGATCTGGGGTTTGGAAGCCCTTGAGATCACTTACTAGTCTGCTAGGAAGACATTGGGGTAGGGGAGAATAGAAGAATAACCATAGTGACCCAGGAATTTTTTTTTTTGATGAATGATGATTATAAAAAATCATAAAAAAATTTCAATTTTCCATGTTTCCCCAAGGTGTCCAGATTTGGTCACCACAGGGGCTGTGGGTTTACTAATGCAAAAGCAAGTGATTGAAGCTAAGTAGTAAGAATGAGGCCAATTATGCAATATGCACTGAGGTTGCAGAGCTGTGGGGCAATGGATGCTAAAGTTGAGGAGGTGGCATGTGGATTTTTGGGGATTCATAGTTATGCTGGATGCAGATCAGGAGTGATCCACTAAGGAAGATTGACAAGGATCTGCTGTTAGTTATGCATTGGCGCAACTCAACTGTTAAGATAAATTGGCAACAGGATCACCAAATCTACTGAAAATCATTGGATTGGGTAAGGATTGGACTATTAGTAAGGAGGATCAGTGCAGAACACACAGATGAGATGGGAAAAGGAGTCTTTCATTAGCAGTTTACATTCCTTTGTTATTTATTGTATATGTAAGGAAGCTTTTCTTTTAGGGAGTGGGGGACATCATGCACAGAGAACATTATCACATCATTGGATTATCAGAGTATAGAAAAAATCTCATGGCAAATTATAGTCAGACTCTTTTCTTCTGATACTTTGGAGTAAAATTACCAGTGAGATTTCTTGGAGGTCATATTTAGGGAAATAGTTCAGGTGCAGAGCTTGTTTGGGAGTCCATCTTGTTTATTTACTATTATTTCATTGCAATTTAGCTTTAGTGGTTTCCAGCTTGGGTGCGGAAGTGGATTTTGATTAAGAATTGCGCAGGTACAGGAGTGTGACTCAAGGGCTAGTGCACTTTCTGGAACTTGGAGTGAGATTTTTGCAGAGAATTTTACCAAACACAAAATCTCTTTCCACAATGTTTGTTTCCTATCATCAAAACTAACTTAGTATTCATTTCTTTAATCACATCAATGAAATGAATACTCACCAGAGATGAGCTTCTGGTTGAGCTTTGGGCCATTTTTTCTTTTTCTGAAGAGGATTCAAATTCCAAATTAAGTGATCCCAATTCACTTTCAGTCTCTTCCTCTGAACTATGAAATTCAGATTCTGACCCTGCCAACTTTGACTAACAATCAATCATTAGTTATTAGTTAGTTCATTAAACCCAAAAAATGAAAATTTTGCAAAAGAAAAGACTTACAATCTTTCTTCTTTTCTTATTTGGCACCCTTCCAGTCCTATTTTCCCGCTTGAGTTGTTTTCCAACATGCTCAAATCAAGATGGTTCTCTCTGTGTATCTGCCATTTTGGCAGGCCCCTAATTTCTTGTAAGACTTTAGGTTCAAGTCTTGGCTTCAATCAATGTTTTGTGATCTTCCAAATGATATACTTCAATAGCCCGCCTTGCTCATGATCTGAAGATTCCAAGATCATTGCATTCACTTTTTCACATAACTGAGGAATTCTCAGCATTTCTTCCATGTTGCACTTCAAAAATTCAAAAGGATCAACCAATAGTGAATTAGGAATAATAAATCAAAAAGCATTAATCACATAGTGATTTGAACAATCCAACTTAAGCCAAGTTACACAACTAGAAATGCAAGGGCCAAAGTCCAACCTCCACTGAGGATGAGCATCTTTGGGTACCACGGATCCTCTGAATGCTAGATGGTCACCTATTTGGTGGGAACAGGGATAACCCATAGTCTTGGAGTATGACTTGGTGCACACTTTGCCATCATGATCACATTTGAACTTCTTGAATTGTTCTCCAATGAGCTGAATTGGCTCTAAAGACAGTTTGTATCCCAATGGTAACAGTTCAGTTGGGAGAACTTTCCCTAACTTAATTTGAGAGTTTTGTAGTGATGCATGAACAAATTTAATTTTATTTTAAACTGTTCCGTCAAGGTTTTTCCAAACATCCAACATGTTTCCCAAAGAGTTTTTAAGTAATTGTTTGAGAGTGGCGTGGGCCCCTTCAACCCAAGAAGTTGTTTTGTTTCCAAAATCTGGGTTTATACAAGTCCACACCATTACAAACCTCTCTTCAATAGGGAAAATGATATTATCCATATAATCCAGCACATCCTCATAGTCTTTCAAGAAGCGCTATACAAGTCAAAAGGTCAGAACCTAAAACTATGAAGAATAAGAAGCGGTGATTTGGACCCACTCTGAGTTCTGCATCATTGACCTCCGCCTCCTCCTTGGTCTTTGAGGCCCCATACTTTCCCCATAGAGTCATAAATCTTTTCCATCCTTCAATTTCATTAACAAAGCACCCTTTAAAGTTTGCTTGTATGTTTTTAGACCAGTGCCAAGTGCCAGATTGTTTTGATGACTCTGGGAAACTAGATTTGATTGCACAAATCAGAGCTTTTTCACGGTCCGTCACAAAGACTTTTGGAAGTCTCTCAGGATCATAAGCCAACTCCTTTAATGCATTTATAGACCAACTATAGAACTGAAAAGTTTCTTTTGTTATGAAAACAACAGATTTTGAAAAATTTTTCCGGTTGGCTGTCATTCCTACAACATGCAATAGCGGGATTTTTTACTTATTTGTTTTATAAGTACAATCCAACATAGAAATATGATGTAATTGTTTGGAAAGCTTTAATGGTTCTGGTTGGGCCAAGAATAGGGCCTCCAAGTGACCTTTTCCACTTAAATTTGACTTATGAATCCAAATTTATTCTT
This sequence comes from Puccinia polysora, assembly GCA_025617555.3. Lineage (NCBI taxonomy): Eukaryota > Fungi > Basidiomycota > Pucciniomycetes > Pucciniales > Pucciniaceae > Puccinia > Puccinia polysora. The sequence continues at coordinate 34,588,779 of CM062632.1, read as the reverse complement.
CAAGCTGTTTGTAGAGTACGTCCATAACACTTTTCCCCTTCAGTTCTTCAAGAGCTACCTTCTGCTTAGTGTTATAGATTGTTTGGTCATCAACATAATTGCCGCCATCAATCTTGCTCAATTTTCTCTTAAGTTTTAACATATTGAACCCATCATTTGTGCCTTCTATTAGATTGACCAAGGCTACCCCAGTGATTCTCCTCAGTTTAGGATGCACAGAGAGATTTTCTGATGGTTGATGGTTATTTTTAGTTTCTTTGTAGGAGAGCAGCCACAAGTAGTCTGCCTTTTTGGGAATTCAACAGATTGAAAACTTGCAATAAACCTTCCTTGTGTGAGTTTTCTGAGACCATTTGGTAAGGAGTTGCCCCAAGTAGGAACCATGTCAATCACAGGCCAAATCCACATATTTATCTTTCCTTAAGTTAAAAACTGTCAGAGCGTAACCATACTTCATAGCCCATGTTTGACAATAGTTTTGCGCCTCTTCCCTATTAGGAAAGGCTCTCATGGGAGTTGGGTCAAGTTGATCTAGTAAACATTCATTTGTGATTGTCATAGTTTCATAGGTTTCATAGTTTCATAGTTTCATAGTTTCATAATTACAATCCCTCAATTAGTTTTGATCAAATTAAATTGGGCAAAGAACTCAGCACCATAAAATGTTACTCACAACCAGAGGTCAAATCCAACTGTGAGACATTTTTTTCCTCAATTTTCACCCTAGATGAGGATGAAATTGGAGCTTCCAATGTTTCATTACCCAAATCCTTTTTTTCCAAAGCTTTGTTAACGGCACTATTGATGTAGTCCTTCAATGCAGCCATTTCACAAGGAGGACTTGCCACTGTTCCCGTAATGCAAAAAAATTACAATTCTACTTCAGTATTCAATCCAACTTTCAAATGAGCCTTTTAGTGCCACCAGTCATACACTTTTTGGGATGAAGTGCCCTTCAACCCAGGGGTACTGTCACACATTGGTATGTAATACCATAACAACTGAAAAGTGGACTGGCTTTCTTCCAGTCTCAAAGCCTTTTGGTAAAGGCCTTGCCTTTCAATTGGTTTGCAGTTGTTCAAAGTATGACAACAACCACAAAGTTTGCTCACTTTTGAGTTAAGAAAGATGTGTCAAATTTCACTTTAATATCTAGGATACTTCAATTGATTTCACCTTGCTTTCACTTTGATTTCATTTTAATTTCTGCTTTGGTATTGCTAGGTGTGGTCCAACTGTCCCACATAGTATATGTTGATCCCAAATTTGTGTTGAGGGAGCCCAAGTGTAGTCCAGGGGGTGCCCAAAATTCCGGCACAACTTCTGGGGGGTTGCACACCCCCAAAAATGGCTCCTATACAACCCCCCGGGGTTGTGCATGTTTGTAATGGCCCTTTGTAGTTGTCTATGGGCCCCCACGGCTCAAATGGGCCATGTAGGTCCCTAAACAACTCCCACACAGTTAGAGCCGTGAATTTATCATTACCCATAAACAAAAACTGGGAAAAAAGAGAGAAATGGAAGAAAATATAATGAACAAAAAAGGGTGATGTTAAATTCACAGCTCCAGCTGTGTGAGAGCCGTGTACACGGCTCCAGGCGTGTTGGAGCCGTGTTCACGCCTCCAGGCGTGTGGGAGCCGTGTACACGCCTCCAGGCGTGTGGGAGCCGTGTACACGGCTCCAGGCATGTGGGAGCCGTGTTCACGGCCCCACAAGTCCTGTGGGAGTTGTGTAGCGCCCATACACTACTCCATATAAGTTATAATTTATTATTTATTATTATTTATTTTTTATTTTTTATTTTTTATTGTTTATTATTTATTATTTATTATATATAATTTATTATTTATTATATATAATTTATTATTTATTATATATAATTTATTATATATAGTTTATTATTTATTATTGTTTATCATTTATCATTTTTTATTTATTATTTATTATATATAATTTATTATATATAATTTATAATTTATAATTTATAATTTATTATTTATTATTTATTGTTCATTATTATGATTTAGTGGAGGCTACACATTTTGATTTTAGTTTTTTAGCATGCCTTACAACTCCAATGGGACGTGTAGCATGCCACACAGCCCATTTGAGCCATGTAGCATGCCACATGGCTCTTTTGAGTTGTGTAGAGTGCCACATGGCCTATTGAGCTGTGTACATGGCTCTGTAGCCGTGAATTTAACATTACCCACAAAAAAATGCCCAAAAATCTAGAAAAAATTAGAAAAAATTAGAAAAAATTAGAAAAAATTAGAAAAAATTAGAAAAAATTAGAAAAAATTAGAAAAAATTAGAAAAAATTAGAAAAAATTAGAAAAAAATAGAAAAAATTACAAAAAATTAGAAAAAATTTGAAAAAATTAGAAAAAAAATAGAAAAAATAGAAAAAAATGGGACAAAATGAGCAAAAAAGGAAAAGATGGCAAAAAGTGAAAGGTTTGGGGAAAAAATGGGAAGAGAAATGCACAAATGGAAGAAAGGATGGGAAGATGGAAGAAAATAGAAAATAATCAAAGAGAAGAAGAAAATCAAAATCAAAAAAATTCAAACAAATTTGAAAAAAAAAAAAATTAGGAAAATTGGGGAAAAAACCCAAAAAACTCCAAACACAACTTTTTGCCTTTCTGAGTGGAGCTGGAAGCCAAACCTCCTATGGAAAATCATCAACAGTGAAAAACAAAAATAAAAAATAGACATAGAATCCAACACTACTCAACAAACCCCCCCCCAAAAAAAAAAACATTCCTTACCAATCTTAAGTCTCTTATTTAATTTTCTCACTCTGGTTATGCTGAATCTCATTATATCTCATCTTACTCCCCTCAAAAAATTTACCAATGAAATACACTCAAACTCAAACAATTTTGCATCAATTATTTTTTTTTCACAGGGAAGGGCCCAAAAGGGCTGAATTCTTATTTTTTGTGGTTAGAATTTTGAGGGTCAAAAAGCCACAAAAGGACTCCTGTGAAAATATTTTTGAGGCTTCAAAATTCATCTTCTAAATCTGTTGAGATCTCTGAGAGAGAGGGTGACGTCAAACTCTCAGGGACCCTGCGGAAAAATCTCCACCCAGACAAAACCTGGGAGACAGCTCAAGGGAGACAACCTAAAGGAGTAATTTGCAGAAATGAGATTCTGGAAGCTGCGGGATGACCCAGCCTGCACTGGCAATCCCACTTAGAATAGCTGGGAGCATTTATCCTCTCCCTCTGAAAACTGTCTTGCCTGTCTCCCTTGAGCACTCTGTTGTCTTTCTTCTCCGTCTCATTTTCTTTATTCCTGTTTTTTTATCCTTTTCTTTATGGTCTCTCATTCTCTTCCTCACCCCTTTTCAACTCAACTCAACCGCAATGCTTTGAATTTCAACCTGTAAACAGCCATGCTAGTCCAACCACTGACTTCAACCTCAACTCATCCATTGCTATGCAGCCATATGTTTTTTCTGACTGCCTGGTGAGATTGCAATTGACTCAACAAACTCAATCCCTCCATACTGACCCATCTCAACCATAGCACATGATCCACCAACTACACAAGCCACTCTTTCATCTACCATCCTGATTCACCACCAACTCCTCAAATTCCTCTCTGATTGTGTTCATCCTACCGTTGTGGTGATCAATCCAGCACACCTCATGAATTACAGAAATTTTTGAATTTTTTTTTTACACCCCCTTATCCATCTATACATCTGCAAAAAAAAAATCATGGCTACCCACTCACTTCCCAGTTTCCCAACTCTTCCCTGTCCTAGTGGTCTAGGCAGGCCTTGTCTGGCCATCCAACAATGGCCTCCTGTGTTCAAATCCCCCCTTGCACATGCTTTCCCCTGAATTTTTGGCCAAACATGCCCAATTGGCCATCAACCGCCAATTTCATTGCTGCCATCAAGCTTTCCATCCCTGCCACCATCAACCAATAACCGCAAGCAATGCTTGTGGTTTTTGGTGATCCCATGACCGGCCTTGCACCATTGATCCTTGCCATCTTTGACTCTGATACCATGTCAATTGTTGGAGAACCCATGACCGGCCCCATAAACCACCAATCTCATACCCAACTTTGTCTCCAATAACCCATGCCTACCTAATAAAAAGGTTGACAGCAATGAAGCCGTTGCCCCTTGTGACGGCCGTCATCACCTTGCTCTACCTTGGCTTGGCCCAAGTCATCTCTGACACCCACAACCAACAATTGTCAATTTGCCGCTGTCACAATCTTTGCATGGCCTTCAACAATCCCCCTGGCCAACCACGGTCGCGGGGCAACCCACTGCCTCAATCCACCTCCTAGCTCCCCATTCTCCCGCACGGCTTTTCTGTTGCCTGCGCGGGTCTCAACTGTTGCCCGGGTCCGTCAGCTTCTCTGCGGGCCTCTCACTGCTACTCTCCTGCCCGCACCCATCCTCTAAAAAAAAAAAAAAAAAAAAAAAAAAAAAAAACATTCAGCTCTCATTTGTAAATCTCTCTTGTAAATAGCCTACAGGCCTCTGGTCTATAAAAGGAGGGGCTCTCCCCTGCCTTTCTGCATGATCTCATCTGATCCATCAAAGATATTAATAATAATCTGATCATTCCAAAGGGCCTCCTTCCCTTCATCTTCATGCTCATCCTGGGTATATCCATGATTTCCCCTTGATACTTTGAGCCTCCATACTCAAATTTTTGATTTGTCCATCTGTGACCCTGATCCTTATCACCAACCATAGCCTTGCTGGTTGAAGAGAATTCTGTCTGTTGGAATTCTTGAGTGTTTTATACCACTCCTTGATCCCTTTTTCCAACCATACTTGTCTTGATCCTTCCTCATCATATTTCTGGAGCCAATCACAATTGATTGAAGAGGTCTTATTAAGCTTAAAACCTGGAGTTTTATACCTCCCTTTATCCTTTAAATTTGAATTCTGCCATGCTACTCTTGAGTGTCTTGAGTAGTGTTGTGTTATTCTTTTTCAAATCTGTTATTGCTTTGCTTCTAGAGCTTCACAAACAAATTGCTTTTGTTTTTTTCAGTCACCCAAAGTTATCTGGTACCCCTCAAGCACTTGATTGCAGAGAGTTGAGCAGGTTCATTGAGAAACTGGAGGTTGGTTGGGATTGAGTTTATCTTTCCTAATCTTCTACTGACGACCAGAGTTATTAGCTTGTGGATGTTGTTAATTTCAACTGCCTTGTTCCATTGAACTCTGAAAAGAACTTTGACTTATTTTGTTCAAGTCTTTCCCTGCACCATCTTGCCTCAGATAGTGTTGATTCCTTTGCTACCAACTATTCCCAAACTCATCCCTTATATTGATTTCTTATTTACAAGTTCCTGGACCTCAATTCTGGTTGTATTTAAATATTATTTTAGCTCTTGGGAGGGCAGCCTTAACAGCACCTTTCCCCTCCGCAGAACTGCCTGCGGATTAGCACCGTTTTGAGCCTTCCACCATGTCATTCATCATCTTGTTGGTCTCATTTATTTCATCGTCTCATTTGCAATTGTTGTTTTGATCTGATTGTCCCATGGCTCATCATCAGTCCCCAGCTTCTGTTTCAATTCAATTTAAGCCTTTGTTTATTTTTCTTATCATGGTTAAAAGCCAAATTGGACTCACCTCCTGTGTACCAAAGCTGGGGATCATCCTAATCCGTGCACAATGGAAATCTTCTGCCAGACTATGCTCAAGACTGCCCTTGAGACCATTTCACTCCTTTGCTACAAGAACTATGGGATCTGGAAGGACAAGATGGATGCAATACTTGAAGTGGGGGGATGTGATCTGGCCATCAACAATGAGAAATCCATACTCAAACCCTCCATTAACAACAAACTCAAACTTCTGCTCATCTCTAAACTCAACTCATCCACTCACAACAACATAGTAAATCCCAAAAACTGCAACTCAGCAAAACTGCTCTGGAAGGCCATCATTGAAAAATTTGCCTTTTCACAAGCGTTGAACAGAGCCCAAGTTTTTAACAGGTTTCTCCATCTCTCCTTCTGCGCCAACAGCATCACCAAATTCATCAAATCTACCAAATTTAGTCTCAAGAAGATGGGAGAGGTTTTCATCAAGCTTCCTGATGACATTTTTGCCTACCTCCTGCTTTTCAAACTCCCCCCATTGATGGACCACTTCAAGAGGTAGATTATGCACTCAGATAAGGATCTCTCAGTCGAGTTTGTCCTCAACCATCTCACTCAACTCAACAAAAAATCTTTAGCTCAGTCCTCCGCCTCATCCTCCAAATCAAAGGGAGATGTTGCACTCTATGGTGGGAAGTCAGCATGACAAGAGTCTTGCAATTCATCCAAACCCAAGAAATGCATAGAAGTTTATCACCATCCTTGCCAAGACAAGAACCATTCTTCTCAAGACTGCTGGTATCTCCATCCTGAGGTAGCTCTGGAGTGGTGGAGAGACAATCAAGCCAAATGGAAAGCCAAAAAAGGATCAGCCAATGAGCAATTGAACGTTCCTCCCTCAGATCACTACCTGGCTCTGCTACACCCATGTATAGAGCATGGGTACACTCATCAACAATTCCTACTCAACAGTGGTGCGTTGGTTCACATGATCAATGACAGTTGCTGCTTTTTCAAAATGAAACCCTACACCGGTGATCCTATCAAGACTGGAAAAGAAGGAGCCAGACTGTCCATAAAAGGAAGAGGAGTCGCAGTGCTACACTGGAAAGACCTCACTCTTAGACTCACTGATGCCTTCTACATTGCATATGTCACAATCAATATCATTAGCTCAGGAGCACTCAATGCAAAGGGATTCTCAATCATCTCGCAGAACAACCAATTCACCATCTCTCACCACAACCAACCCATTCTTCACAGTACTATAGTACAAAATCTCTACACTCTCTCAACACCGTCTCACAAGCCCAACATCAAAATGGTCTTGCAAGTGTCAACTTTTTCAGCTTCACCAAGAGAAGAGCTTGTGGAAATCCATTGGAAGTACAGAAACACATTGCTCTCTAGGCTGTCATCACTCACTCAACACATCCCAGGAGATGTCAAGGCAAAATTCCAGTGTCTTGACTGTGTAACAAGCAAGATCACCAAATCCTCCTTCAGCCAACTATCCAAAAGATCCCACAAAGTTCTCAAACAGATTCACCTCAATCTAATGGGACCTATTCAACTGCTCTCTAAACTTGGCCATTGATATATCCTTACCCTTGTGGACAATGCAAGCGGATATCTGGCTGCCTTCCCTATGACCTCCAATGACAAGACTGCCAATATCTTGATTGGCCTCTTAAAAAAAGAAAATAAAAGACAAGGCTACTATCCCCTGGAATTCTGCTTGGACAGTGGTAAAGAATTTTTCAACTCCAAGCTCACATCATATCTTGAGGAGAGACACATCACTCAGATAATCTCCAAACCCCATCACCCCAAACACAACAGATGGGCCAAAAGCGCAAATTGGACCATCATCAAGTCCACCAGAGCAACCCTGAAGAAAAAAAGGCTCCCTATGTTGACCTGGCACAAGGTTGTCAAGGGGTTCTGCCTCATGCTAAACCACATACCTGCAAATGGTGAATCTGAAACCCCCTGGAATAAGATGCACAATTGCTTGCTGCCTCCCACGTTTCTTTGACCCCTTGGCAATCCCTGCCTCTTTCTCCTTAACAGGAGGGAGAAGGGATTGAATTTTAAATCCAAAGTCAAAGAGGTTACTCTTGTAGGCTTTAATCCCCTTCTCCACTCATACTGCATTCTAACTAAAAGCGGCTCCATCATCTCTTCAAAACATGTTAAATTTCTCCAGATGCCTTGACCATGTGATCCCAGCCTCTCTATTGGTGACAATTTCCTTTCCTCAGAAGTAGTGGAAGACTCATCTCCTGATCGGACCACCCAACCAGACTCTCACTCTACTACTCAAGCTCCCTGGACCAACTATCAAAGCAAATCACCCAAATCAGAGGAGTCTATCAGCTCAACTTCCAACACCAACCAATCAAGCCAAAGCTGAGGAAATTGACAGGGATAAAACTCAACCCTCAATTTACCCAACTACAACTTGCAGTGAGGACCACAATGCTGACCCTCCCACCAGACTCCTTTGGGACAGATCTAGAATTAAGCTGCCTCAACAGTACGGATTGTACCACTACTACAAGCCAAAGTTGTACAAAGGCGCACTCTCTTTCAACAAGCACTCTCAATGGATAGAAGCCATGGATCTGGAGCTGGAATTAATCAAAGATCTCAAATTCTGGGAAGATTATAATGGTCCTCAACCACACAATGTCCTCAGAACCACTTGGACCTACAAAATCAAGCAAAAATGCCATGGAGACCCAGTCAAATACAAGGCTTGCCTGTGTGTCCAGGGATTCAGACAAATAAAAGGACTCAACTACTTTGAGACATTTGCACCAACTGGCAAACCGTCAACCCTGAAGCTGCTCCTACTTTATGCCCTAGAATCAAAACAAAAAATTTGGAAGTTCAATTTCAAAAGCGCATTCCTTTACTTGCCCATTGACAAGGAGGTCATCATCAGGACACCAAATGTCTCAAAGCAATCCTCACACTTCCTCTGGCTTAAAAAATCTCTCTATGACCTCAAGTAGGCTCCAAAAAATTGGTATGAAACCCTCTTGAACTGGATCAAGGATGTTGGATTCAAAAAATCAGTGTGCAATCCCTGTCTCTACCTATAAGACAATGGGAAATTGCAAATTTTCTTCCACATTGACAATCTAATCTTAGTTTTCAATGCTGAAGGGTCCAAAAGAAGTTCCTGTCTAGATTTTCAGGTTCTACCTCAAAGTACCCAGATACCATCCTGGGTATGAGAATAGAAGTCCACAACAACCAAATCTTGCTCAGCCAACCTAACCACATCAAACAGGGTCTCAGAGAACTTTGCCTGGATGACGCTTGCACAAGTGCCAGTCCTCTCACTCAGAACTTGCAGCTCAAGCCCCCCTTCAACAAGGAATGCAATCAATTTAAATCTCTCAACGTTAGATACTGGTTGGCCGTAGGCCTAATTAATCACATAGATTGCTACACCCAACCCACCATCAGCTTTTCTGTATCAAGTCTTGCCAGATTCAACGTCAAGCCAGGCCTGCCGCACTGGAGCAAGCTTAAGAAGTTCTGTAAATACCTCAAGGGGACCTCTCACCTCCAACTGCGCCTACAGGTAAGCGCCACCAACTCACTCACCACAGCTTACTCCAATGCCTCCTGGGCCAATGACCCTGACACTAGAAGCTACCAGACGGGGTACCTGTGTGCCGTCCGGGGGTGCTTTGTGTCCTGGAACAGCTACAAGAAAAAGAACATAACCTACTCCTCTAGCAAAACCAAGTTTAATCCTCTGGTTGATGCATTCCACAAGTCTACATGGATTAGACCTTTGGCCTGCAAAATTATCTCCACCAGGTTGGCAGCAATTGAACTTTTCATGGACAACAGTGGCCTAGATGAAAAGCTAAAGAAATTTTTTTCAAATTCAAAGACACCACATCTAGACCTCAAGACCAAAGGAATGCAAGAAGAACTCAAATCCCGCAACCTTGACATGACAGAGGACATGCCTGCCAACACCCTCACCAAAAGTCCCAGTTTGACCAGTCTCCAACTGCTTCAATCTACTTTCTCAAACATCTCAACCTAATGCTGTCTTGACTCCTCCCTGTAACTCACTCTTGCTGTCTTGTCTCTTCATCTCACCAAGCATGGGGCGTGTTGGAATCTCTGAGAGAGAGGGTGACATCAGACTCTCAGGGACCCTGCAGAAAAAACTCCACCCAGACAAAACCTGGGAGATGGCTCAAGGGAAACGACCTAAAGGAGTAACTTGCAGCAATGATATGCTGGAAGCTGCGGGATGACCCAGCTGGCACTGGTGATCCCACTTACAATAGCTTGGAGCATTGATCCTCTCCCTCTGAAAACTGTCTTGCTTGTTTTCCTTGAGCACTCTATTGTCTTTCATCTCCGTCTCATTTTCTTTATTCCTGTTTTTTTTTTATCCTTTTCTTTATTTTCTCTGATTCTCTTCCTCACCCCTTGTCAACTCAACTCAACCAAAATGCTTGGTCTCTCAACCTGTCCACCGCCAAGCTAGGCAAACCACCAACTTCAACCTCAACCCATCCATAGCTATGCAACCGGATGTTATTGCTGACTGCCTGGTGAGATTGAAATTGACTTGCCCACTCAATGCCTCTGTACTGACCCATCTCAACCATAGCACATGATCCACCAACTACACAAGCCACTCTTCCATCTACCATCCTGAGTCACCACCACCTACTTGAATTCCTCTCTGATTGCGTTCATCCTACTGTGTCATTCCTCAACCTGTTGGTCTCATTTATTTCATTGTCTCATTTGCCATTGTTGTTGTGATCTGATTGTCCCGTGGCTTGTCATCAGTCCCCAGCTTCTTTGTCAATTCAATTTCAGCCTTTGTTCATTTTTCTTATCAAAATCCTCCAATATATTTTTTGAAAAACTGTCAAAAAATTATCCAAAATGAACTTGAAAAACACCTGAACTATCTCATTTTCTGTGTTTGGGAAGTTTTTAAGGGATATGAATGACATTTAAAAAAATCCCCCAAAAATAAAACTTTTGGGGTGGCTTGAAAGGCTGGAAGAATTGATGTAGATTCAGTACTCCCAAAAAACTCAAGCATAATCTCACAAAAAATTCAATGAAAGTGTGTGTGTGTGTGTGTGTGTTTTTTTTGCTAATTAATTTTCAGTGGCCTCAAAGGCAATTGAATCAGCAGGACTGTGACTTTGAGGGTCATTAAAAGCTATGAAATTCATTGAAGGGAGCCTTCAGGGCCTGTGGGGGGCCTCATGACCCTCTCCCCCTCAGGAACATGTCAAAGTGGGGGAACAACTTTTCTCTTGGTGGGAAGGTTGTGACAATCTTATTCCTCACTAACTAATCCCCCTCTCACATAGGAGTGCTTCACCATCCAGCTTCACCTGCTTGATGCCCAGCCAGTTCAGATATATGGATATTTTTTTTTGACGTGGGGCCTGCCTTACCAGAAATCTTGACTTCAAGCCCCCATGCTCAATAGCCTCGACTTTGAAAGATTTGTTGCACATAATTTGCTGATTTGTCCCACTCCCCCCTCCCCTTTCCACCAAAATCAAATCGCAACATTGATCATTCCCTGGGCTGAAAGGTATACATATATGATCAAGATCGTCATTGACTTCTTTCGGACGCAAAACACCATTAATGCAAATCGCTCTTGTTCAAAGAATATGTATGTTTGAGTTTATAGTGTAAGTAGAGAAGAACGTTGCATTAAGTATTCATTCTTGATACACAGCACCCCTCCCCCTCCATCACAAACTCATCGCAACGTTGGCCAATACTTGGGCTGGAAGGTACATCTTATATGTATATCAAGATTGTCCTCGACTTTTTCCAAAAAAAAAGGCACTAAATTAAATCGCTGATGTCAAAACAATACATGTTTTGGTTTCTAGTGTAAGTAAAGAACACCGCCACGACAAGTACTCATTTCATCAACATCCTCCACCAGCTCAAGGCTGTCGGTGCAGGCAGGAGAAGGAAGAGTGTGCCGGGAATGATCCAGCATACATACCACTACGCGTAAGAGCGACCAGTAGACGTCAACTGTTTCCCCCTACCTACTGTTAGTTCCCAAGTAGCGGAAAAATCAACCAATGTGACAAGCCAAAAATTTGAGTGATCATTTGGATGGATTCATAAGATAAACCAAGATCAAATCAACGCATAAAGAATACAAGTAAGAGAACAAAAATTCGAATTTTTTTGGTAGATCTGCTTTTTTTATTTTATTTTTTTGGCTCTTTTGCTCGCTTCTTCTTTTTTTCGTTTTCGTTTTTATTGGAGATAATCGTAGCATCGAATCCTTCGGTAAATCGGGAAGGTCAAAACGGGATAGAAGTTTAGTTAAATAAGTAATAATCAATAACAATATCGAGGAGATGATCATTATTATGATGGAAACAATGATGAAGTATACAATGGGAACGCTTTTCTTGTATATAATATATATATATATATATGTATGTATATATATAACTATAAATTCAGCTGTGTTCAATCTCACTCAGAATTATATGCAATAAACTTATCTTGGCAGTCTAGCCGAAGGCGAAGAAAAAGACTAGAAAGATAGGAGAGCAATCAATAGTACACATTTAGGTCTCTTTTTTTCTCTTTTGTTATATACATACATATACTAAATATATATGCATATGTATGTGGACACCTATATTTTCAAGAGAGAGGGGTAGCTATTTCTTCGCACATGATTTGCGCGATTGTTCATTATTTTCATTTTTGGTCATGTTCTTGAGCGTAAGCCCGACCGATCACCTCGAAGCTTTGTCAAGAGCTACTAGGCCGTTTGGGTTCTGGGTACAAAACTTCCAGAGATCTCTTGCCACTGGAAACAGAGGACGACGATCAATCATCGAGCGAGTTGAGCGCGAAATCAGTGAAAACTCCAACCCGAAAACGAAAAAAATAGATCTAGGTTCACTTACTCTCAAAAACGCTCATCTCAGCTTTCCATCCCAGTTCGCGCTCAGCCTTAGAAGGGTCACACACGACCGTTGCCAGATCCCCCGGCCTACGGGGAGCGATCGACTTTTTGATAGATCTTCCCGAAGCCAACGTTAAAGCCTGAATAACCTCCAGGACTGAGGCTCCTTTTCCGGTTCCAAGACTATATTCACAGAAAAATATGAAAGTCGTGATAAGCATCGATCGATCGAGGAAAAAAAAACATGAATTTTTGCGGCTCGTGATGATAGAGAAAGATATAATGGGATTGGGTGACCATGGAGATAAGTCGACTGACTTGTAAGTTTCACAGTTGTGAGGATACGTCAACCGACTTGATTTTTTATCCTTGGTTTGGAAAGCATTAAGGGCGACTAAGTGCCCCTTGGCCAGGTCTTGTACGTGAATAAAGTCGCGGACACCTGGCAAGCGACCATGGATAATTGCATCATCAACCTTACTGAACCCATAGCACGATTGCTAGCTACTGTGAACACGAGTTCTCACTACGAAAATCAGAAATGAATGATGATAGGAGAGAGGGGGTTGACTTACCAGTACCATCTCGGGTTGGATAATCGGCCCCATAGATCGAGATTTTATCTCGCGTTCCTTGTAGAACCTGAGCGGCAATGGGCATTAAATTTTCAGGATGTGTTGGACTATCTCCGATCATGCCACTTGGGTCATTCCCACTCGGATTGGTGTACCTGAGTATAACTGCTCGAAAATTTTCTTGCGGTTGATTGGAACGGCCGTGAGAGTAACACAGCTTATGAATCAATTCCTCGCACATCAATTTTGTCTTGCCGTACGTGTTTGTCACTCTAGCATAGTTCGCTTTGCGTTCAACTTCTGGTTGGTTGGCACGAACCGGGCAACAAGATTCAGCGAGTAATTCTGTTGTTAAGTTCGATGATGATGACAACTTGAAGTCTTCAGAGCCAGCTCTGGAACCGTAGACTACGGCCGAGGAGGAAAAGACGAGTGATCGAACTCCCGTAGACTTCATGACTTGTAATAAACCAGCCGTACCACGAACGTTTGTAGAATAATAACCGATTGGATCTAATCTCGAACCCTCGACCGATTTGAGCGCCGCGAAGTGAATGACATGCTCGATGGCATTGCGGCCGTCTTTGGTCCGGTAACTTTCAATGATTGACCGAAGTCTGACTCGGTCTCGAATGTCTGCTTGATGGTGGTAGAGCGGCGGATGAGAACCAGTAGTCCTATCGGCCAGCTCTCGAACTCTTCGAAGGGATTCGGCGCTCGAATTGGTCAAGCTATCAACGGCCACGACACCATACTGGCCTTGTTTCAAAAGTTCCAGCACGACGTGAGATCCAATATAACCGTTGGCGCCCGTTACTAGTATCAACGGCCAGCTTTGTTTAACCACTTTTTTGGTAATGGGTTTCAATCCGGAGCGACAGAGCATTGGGCGGCCAGAAAAGCTGGAAACCTTGCTCCGCCTGCTGAGTCTATTCCCTTTTTGAGTTATGATTGATTTTTTTTTAGTACCCAAGTTGATGATGCCTGGGCTTTCCATTTTACACATTGGAGGAAGAAGCGGATCACGAGTTGATGCTTTTTTTCAAGTTACTTATCAAGCGCGAATTTACCAGTAGCTCCTCTACTACCTGAACACTTTCCAGCAAATTGGTGTATGTATGCACGTGTGCAATACTGGTAGTTGAAAGGGGATAATTGGGGAGAAAATCAGACAGGTCAATCCAAGACCGGCTTTTGACTTATGGAGGAGCTGTGACGCGTTGATAAATGTGGCAAAACCCAGGCGAAGTTGAAAAATTGACAGCAGAATATAAGCGACCAGTGAATGCAAGTTGTCACGTGGTGGGATGGCGAGGGTGAAGGGGTGAGGGGTGGGAGGCGCGGGCGAGTATTATAATGTTGCCACTGATGAGGTCTGCTTGCTGTCGGTGGTGATATATTTATAATAACAAAAATATGTCTATTATACGATAAAGAAAATGAGCACCTGGGAAGGTCGATGATTTCAGGCGGGTTGAGATTTGAATGGATGTGAACAGCTGACCGACCGAGCAGCTAAGTGTGTAGTGTCTTTTTTTATTTGTTGATGGGGCTTGAGGGTCTATCGGACTGGCCGGCTCAAGTAAAAGGTGGCATAAATTTTTCTATTGGAGTCAGCAAATTCAAACGGAGAGTCGAGAAACTGAATCAGCACATGAAAACACGATTTTCAACCACGTTTTCTGGGGTAAAGAAATCTTGATTATTGAGCACCGAATCGGAACAAACCTAGAGAGCTAGACAAAGCAAGCCACCTCGACAAACAAGAAGAAAGAGGGTGATCCTAGTCAACACAAGCAGTACATAGTCGTGATGGAACCCTTCTGGGTCGGGATGACGAGAAAATTTCCAAATACAATGAGGAAGATGGGGAAACAGAATGGCTGGAGATGTTATCATTACGTATGTACGATTATCATCTTCGCAGGTCTTGATATCTATAGGCGGCTATTATTGGATATACACAAACCATGAGTTATAGGGATATCATCATATGTGTGTATGTGTGTATCTCACTCACTATGTGTGTGTGTTGTAGTGGATATCTGCGGCTATCTACATATAATGGCAAATAAGCATCTATGGCGCTGTAGTGGTGAATTGAAGTATGAGGATGACGATGGAGTACAAGAAGAATATTCATGATAGAAGGTGGTATCGGAGTATTGGACCCAGGGGGTGGTGCGCTGTATCATATTGGTTGCAAAGGTGTTGTTGGCGAGGAGGTAGGATGGTCAATACTGCTACCCCACCAAACAAGTTAGATCACTGAATTCCCCAAAATGCCAAATGCGACGGGATTGCTTTTTTCGTGATCCGTCAATTACGACACTCTCGAACGTGCCGAGTAGCGAGATTTGGGACACGAGCTAAATTCCATCCGTCAGGAGTAAGATCATGATGTGGTATCATCAGTCTAGAAGGGTTACCAGAGAATCCCAAGAATTCCGGCCCTAGGTAGGTTCAGGGCCCAAGGCCGAATGTGAGATGTGACACGGGGAGGAAACAAACCCCGCAGGCACAGCGATAATCATCACTTCAATTATTCAACCGGAGGGCCAAATCGTGGCCCACAGGTTGTTGAATGGGGTTATATGGTGATCGCGTGAATATCAAAATGCCGTTGGCCAAAGGGTGAGGGGAGGAGCAGAGGGGGTGGGGGAAGGGGGGAAGGGGGATTAAAGGAGAAGGCAGGGGAATGAACCGGATGCGGGCAAAGAGGGAGGGACAGGGATAGGGACGATTGAATGGGTCATTCATCAGTAGATTCGTTGGAGGGGGCGGTGATGACCAAAACATTTCAAATGTTCTTCAATGTGCCACCCGCAAAATACACCGACTTGGGGATATCCGGGGCAATTGATCATTCCATCAGAGCAACATCAGAGCTTGGGGCTTGTTCACCCAGCTATATGTATCAAGATATCATCTGGTGTTCTGGAATCAGTGTAGATCAATCAAAACAAAACAGATGGCCCGAAGTTGATGGCGGGCGAAAGGGGGGTGGGGGAAATCGCTGAGCTTGGGGGTTCAGGGAATTGCGGCGACGGCACAGCCTTTCATTTACAGACTCGGGTAATGAGAAAGCTTGCTGAGATCGCTCTGAAAGGTCCGATCGATTGGGATTGGGAAGTACTGGTGTGAGGTTTGAATAGTTGGACAAAGGTTATGTTGGACGACTCGAAAAGGGGATAAGAATACAATTCATTTCGATGATATCACCCGAGTCAGGGCCGCTCATGTAAAATGATATCTCCCAAGACCTTCGCAATCGTAGGTCAACGTTCTCCACGGTCAATGTAATGCAGCCATGGCGGGTCTAATGAGACTTCCAGCACGTTCCTCGGAATGGAGTTGAACTTAACTAGCCTAAGGCTGAAGAGATCAGCAAGCCAGGTAAATATCGATGAGGGGACGTGGCACGGTAAATTGTCATACATTCACTAACTCCAATTGAATTTTGTATGTGGACCAACACCAAAGCGAAACACCATCAAGATTTCCAGTCAGAGCCCTGACGTGATTGAACTCGGAGGGATAGTAGAGATTAGACGATAAGCTGTATTGGCGGTGGTTGATGTCACGATGGAAGATATGCAAGATCGGTATGGTCTGAAGGGGCCGGCTCTGACGCGATAAGTTGGAAAGAAATGGAAGAGCAGACAGAGGATGGAGAAGCCTAAGTGGGAATGATATGTGATAGCATACGTACATGACGTCTGGAGATATTCAGATCGACGCTGGCGCCACCGGCATATAAGTATTTATGTGCGTATGCCAGAATAGGTTGAGTCGTTCACCGATCGAGGTTTAGGACTTGATGGCTTGAAGTGACAGAACGGTGGATGATGATTAGTGATCCTTGGAAGTGAATGTGGCCGGGAGAAATAAGAGGCAGAGAAGATGAATGAAAATAAGATTATGACGGCGATTATTGTTATGATTATTACGATCAGAATTATTAGAGCTTATTATGACTGAAGCTAATCTCAACTGGCTAGTTTGGTGTGATTCTTCGACCAGAAAATGGACAGGACACAGGTCGTGGATGATCAGTTTGGAAATGGGGATAGCGATAGTCAGATGCAAAAATATTTAAGCGAATATGTATGACAGGATGACCGGATACTTTTTCCCCGAGAACAACGATGAGCAGAGTCGAGGGAGTGTGGTTGTGCTGTGGAGTTCAGTCCACTATTATGTATTTGAGGGAAAGATGGATGTGTGGGGTTAGATAAATAGATTAGATCACCAGAGCTCGTTCGAAACGAGCGGGGTAGTGGGGTACGTGTACATCCAATTTAAATGTAATCATCATCAGTCTCAGTCGGCTAGGCGTTGTTCAGAAGGCTAGCTGCTATTCGTCATTACTTCACTACTAGCTCACGAAAGTCATCACCCGCCGGTTTAATATGCACTTGCCTGCTCCCGTCCAGCTCTTGCCGGCACCCTTGCGACTATTGTTGAACTCATGACCCGCGGTGGTGCGGGGTCAACCTGTCGGAACAGCAAGCGTGAACCCGGACCATACACAATGTAAGCAGGACTTGCAGGATTTCTTTGCAGATTCCGAGTCTCTATGTACCTATCTGAAGCTATGCAGCTCGTAGACATGTCTGATAGCCTGGACACTCCCGCGTAGAGCTTTCGATTCTCCTTGCCTTCATCGCCTCATCATCAAATTTGGGCATGCCAGAGTTGGACAAGATGAATAACAAAGAAAAACCTATTTAAATGCTTTATTTGAGTTTTTTTTTACATTTGCCTAAGCCCCCCGGGCCCAACCGACCACAATGGCGCAACGAGACTCGAGAGTGTGGGGTAAAAAGAGCCGCTCCTCATCCCTTGAATCAACCCACCACGGGATTTGGGCAGCTGAATCAGCCACACTCTTCCTTGGGGTTCCTGCTTCCTCCCGTTCGCATAGTGCGTCATGGATGGAAGCCGCATTGCGAAACGGACACAAACCCGTGAGATCACCTGTAACTAGACCCTCTCCCCCGGCTCGGTGAACTGTGACCCGTGAATGAGAGGGCTTTTGGAAATAAAACAGGCCCCGGCGATCATGCTTTGCATGAGCAGGCCGGGATTTGAATCCGTACAAACTTAAGATGGGACCAGCAATTTAGATAAATACGTAGATGGGATTTCCGTGTCCCTCTATTTGAAAACGCCGCCCATCATCTCATGGAGACGACTGGATTACTTGGAGCTAGAATCCGATTGAGGTTGAAGGAAGGAAAACAGCGCGCGTTGGGCGCATGAGACTAGCAGGGCCACATGACTAGATCGAGGATGCTGGGGCGACAGAGATAGGTCGCACGTATGTGCATACACACACAGGTCCTCTTAGCCCTTGAATAGATGAGCGCATGGCGTGGGGAAAAGGTTCGGAAAATACGTGCATACTGTGCCAGCTCCTCATAGGATGGCAATATAATGCACCGATGTACGATTCCTAGACTATGATCATGTATGTGGTCACGGTTCGTCCGCACAGGAAAACGATGGAACGCTGTAGACTTGGAAAATCGTGCGGGGTGGGAAACCGAAATGGGAAAAAACGGGGGAGGAATTTAAAGAGGCTGAGGGAAAGGCAGTAAACACCACGCCATGCATACTTTACTAGTCACTCAGATGTCAAGGAACTTGGGGAACTGGTATGATGAGCTATGAGCCCGGGTGAGGGCATAGTGGCAGCGAGGAAATCAAGTTTTCCGGAATGTGGAAGCAGGAAAGTGACGTACGTGGAAATGCTTTATCGCCCTAGAAACCAGTTTCAGGAACGTCGCTTGACGATGATACGGAAGCCTGTCCGCGGCGAGAGGGAGCGTTGAAATCGGATCGAAAAAAATTGCAAACAAAACGATAATGAGGAAGTGAAATATCCACGTCCTGATTTTTCGGGTATAAAGTCTTGTGAAGATGCACACGAAAAGGATGAAACAGAGGCCCTCCGATGAGATGTTAGCAACCACAGCCGCCGGCCTCTTTTGCAGAGTGAAGGAAGCTGGGTAGAATCGTAGATGGTGAAGAGATGCGACGGCTTAAATAAGCTTGGAAATGGGGTTAGGAAGTGGCAGTCATGTAGTCATGCAAAGCATAAAACAAGCGGAGACGGATGGACAATGTGATGGCTAGAATCACTTCTTTGGAGCGATGAGATTTCTTTTACGCAAGATTTGTGTATGGCGTGCGTGCTTGAGAACTCACGTAATCACCCGCGAGCTTCAAAAAGTTTATCGAAGAAGGGGGACCTGGTTCGATTTGGACGCCCGTGTTTATACTTATTACTTTTTGGACGTTTCAAACCAAGTGGGTATCGTAACATAAGCTTATCAGGGGACTGGTATCGGCTGGGGCCCACCGCTGATTATCATCAACCGTGTTGTTCGCGGTGGTCGGGGTGAAGTATCCAACCCGCGATGCGCATTAACAAAATCTCGATTGTAGGATCATCGACCTGCGTGATTTTGAGGTGATTCTTCGGAATGAGGGTAGGAATGCTCTATGTTTGGAAGTCTAGAATGAGAGGTGAGGAACTAATAAAAATGATGACAGAGCTTATCATAAACCATGAAATGTTCATTGAAGACCTGTTTTTCGAACTAAAGAAGGCAGAGGTTCAGAATAGTCTGGGGTAGGCTGGGGGACTAGGAGAGATGATGACGCAAGAGGTTGAGTATGAATATATGGTTCAAGACTACGGCTATCCACAGTACGACGTGTTATGAGCTTGTACTTATTATGTAGTCGACAGCAAATCACGATGGTTGACACAGATACATACTTACGGTCACAGACGAGTTATTCAACCTATATTAGGTGAGAGGATGGTAGGTATTTGAATATTTGCTACAACCACTTCAAATTGCGCCCTCCAGGCAAATTCAGATAATATTTCGACTGCTAGAAATCGTTTTCACACTATCCCACATTGGCCTCGGATCACAATTTGATTCATCAAGGGGTGTATGTATGAGCAGCCGTGACCTGAAATATGACCTCATGGCAGTACGTATCTCTTCTTACTGATTTTAGCTTGACCACATGTATATATACTACTTTTCCCGGGAAATTTGTCCAGCAGCTCGAATTTCTGACTACCTTTTCCACTCGAAAATCTACCATTCCGGGTTATCCGGCTACGAGTTGCGCATTAACTGGCCACTTAGCCCGAAATTCTTGTCTCGCTGCTGGCATTGTTGGCTACTCTGCCTGGGGTCTCACTTTCCCAAATAGAGGGCATAATAATATTCAAAAAAAAAACTACCTCTCAAGAGCGCAACATCATGTGGCCATGAGAATTTAAATGAGTTATACAACTTCAACTAGACAATTTAGAGGCTGGCAAGAAACAAAAAATAAGTAAATGAAAATAGAGACAAATAAAACTAGAAATAAACTAGTATTATGCCCCAAATTTGGGGAGGAAAGTTTTCCCGGTGTTGGCTTTTGCCCAGTGCAAAATCTTAGGGATGGAAGAGGTGCATCCTCAAGGTTAGGAAATGAATAGAGAATGCAGGACCAAGGCCAACAACGCTGGTATTTATCAAGAGTGCAGGAGCCAATGTTTTCAGTATATAGGAGATATAATTAAATATATATATATATATATGTAATCTAATATAAAAAATAACAATAAAAATAATAAAAAAAGATAAGAAAGATAAAATGAAGTAAGGGAATTATTAGGACGTATCAAAGTTAGCAAATCCGCCATTAGAAACCTGCCATTTTTTTTTGACCAAACCCACCATTAAAAATGGCAAGTTTCTGAAATACACATACACCCTAACTGGTGTATTTCAAAATGGTGGTTTTCATGAAAATGGTGGTTTCAAACATGCCATTATCATCCACCCACCATCCATCACATGCAAAACACCCATCCACACCTCCAACTCAGCAAATCCATATGCATCACACACATCTCATCTCCATTGCTTCACATCTCCATTGATTCACCTGTCCATCACATCATCATCTCATCACCCCACATCACATCACCATCTTTCTCAACATGTCCAACCAAACTTCCAGGCAGCAAGTTGAAGACACAAAAAAGCTGACTGAACTTTTTTCATTATTTGACTCTGATTCAGACTCCAATTTGGAATCAACTTGGTTAGCTTTGAATTCTCTATTGGAAAAGCAATACATGGTTCCACAAAGACACACTCTCCACAACCCTATGTATGAAAGGCCAAAGCTTCACCTACCCCCCAACTTAAGCTTCCAGCAAATGATCCAAACTTTATTGCATTCATTCATGACACTTTTGGAGATGATTGAAGACCACCAAATCTTTCAGAAAAATTCTTGGAATCCTAAACGCAATCCAGCTTTCCAACTGGTTGTTGAGCCTTGTAGATTGGGATCAAATGGAAATGGGGCAGCAATTCATCAATTAGAAAATCTATTCTTGGTTGGTTATGGATCCATTGACTTATACATCAGAAGAGCAATGATTGCTATCCTATCTTTCCATTGCTCAGTCCTTTGTTGGAAAACCAAAGAAGAACGCAAGGAGACATATCAAGCAATGAAGACTGAAGGTTTTACCAGTTGCATTTGTTTTTTTGATGGAACCGCTATCCCCTTGAATCAAAAACCCAAACTAGAGGGCAACCCCTATTTTGATTGGAAAAAAGGCAATCAATTCATTCCCTTTCCAAAGCCTTTGATAATACACTGAACAAATATGTTTTATCTGTTTGTGTAGATACTCTGTGTCACTACAACTTGTTTGTGATAACAACAAGAAGTTCATATTCCTCCAGGCTGGCCTTCCATTTTCTTGTCACAATTCATATGTTTTCAATTGGATTTTGATTTCCCAAAAACCAGATAACTACCTTGATCAAGACCAATACCTTCTGGCCAATTACACTTATGCTAGCGGGAAATATGTGGTTCCAGCATACTGCAATGTTTCATCCAATGATCATGCCAAAACTGATTTAAAATATCATTTTTCCCAATCACAAGTTTGAATTTAGAATGCCTTAGGAATACTGAAAGGAAGATGGGCCAGCTTGCAGGAGATGTGAAAACAGCTTTGAAAATCCAAGGACACAAAGATTCTCATCAACTGGATTATCACTTTTGTAATCTTTCACAACCTTCTTGCCAACATCAAAGATAAATGGGACAAAATATTCAAAGAAGATATTCCTGATCCCCCTCAAGTCATCCCTATCTCATCTTCTACCTCATCTTTGGCCATGAGAGGGGGGATTCTACCCCTCAGACTTGCTCACTTTGATGAGTAGCATTTGTTTTTTAAATAGGTAAAAAATCACATCACAGAATTTTTTTGGTTTTGGTTGTTCAACAAAGAACCCAAGGCAAAATTGGTTTTTTTTTGGGGGGGCATTATTTTTTTCACAGATGCTAACCTTAAACTCACAGGGGTACTACATCCCTGCAACGTCCAGTATACATAGACAAATCCTTGTTTACACAGGCATTTCAAGAACTTTGTTTTTTGATATTCTAGAACAAAAGGCCTGTAGATAGGTGTCTTAAGCCCTTATGGCCAATATTTTATAATTTTGGGACCAGTTAAACCCCTTCAAAAATCCAGTTAAAATATTAACAAAATTCAAAAAAAAAACTCATTTTTGGAGCTATTCCTTTGGCTTTTGGCTGAAGTTTTTTTAGCACTTTGAACTCTCACAATCTTTATCAATCAGCCAAAGAGATTCACTTTTTTTTTTGAGATTGTTTTGATGTATCCTTGGCCTCCAAAGATTGGATCCAACGTAAAAACACTTCAAAATAGCATATTCTTTTCAATTTTTTTTTTCACTTATTGAATCAATGTTTCTCTCAATTTTTTTTAGCAAAACTTAAGATTAACATCCAAAAATTGAATGAAAAATTTTTCTGAGCTTTGATTAAAGGTTTTACCCCACAAATTATTCAGAATAATGAAAATATATAATTGAAAAAAAAGGTGTGATTCACATTTTTGGTTCTAATTTTTGTTCTGTTTTAATAAATACAAATACAAAATTTTATTAAAAATATTGTAGCAAGAATTTTGGTTGATATTATTCCATTAAAATGGGTTTTATTTTTCTGCTGGATTTCCTCCTTGGGAACAAAACCTCATCATCAAGCTCCAAATTTTTCTGAATAATGGTCATCAAAGCTTTGGAATCCTTGGTAACAAAGCTTTTCCACAGTGGATCCAATTTGGGGGCTGGCCAATGATCAGACTTGAAATTGAATCAGACTATATGTTTGAAATCTTCTAAAAGAATTAAGCAAACAGGAGATGATTTGGGATTTGGAGTGGGAGGGGAATTCAGAGGAAGATAAGTGCAATTCATTAAAGAAGAAGACAGAACCACTTGAAACTTATTAGTTTCAGCAAGAAGAAATCCATGGCATGGGAGCTTCATCCACATGTTCATTGGAGCTGGTCCAGAGAGGTGGTTGAGTTGCATCCTTGCTTCCTTTTTTGCCTTTCCCTTTCTCAAAACCTGAATGATTACATAAAAAAAATGAGTTATATTTTTTTATTTCTCAAAGAGTGATTAATTACTGACCACTGAATTTGCTGAAAATTTCCTTCTTGGCCTTCCTCTCCTCTTTGGCACTTCTAAATATTCAAAGCCAGATGAATCCCTTTTATTTGAGGATGGAGAGATCTTCTTGAACCAATTTTCTGCTACTTTGGGTGTTCCTCTTATTTTGGATCTTTGATTAAAATTGGACTCTTGAATCAGAACAAGTTGATACTTTCCAGTGTAAAGCTTCTGTGTTTCACCCAGATAATAATTCTGTTCTCCAGGTGGCAATTTTTGGAATTCTTCAAAAAATTCAGTAAGATATCTATTTTCATTGGTTGATCTTGAGGGCTGTTAAAGGCTGGGTAATTCTTCAGTTGAGTCTCGGCTGGCAGTTAACTGCAGAAAACTTAAAAATTAATCAGAATATTATTCATTTGAACTTTTATAAAGAAAAAAAACTTCCTGAAAAGGGGAGTTTGACATGCCATTGAGGATGGAAATCCTCAATTTGGAAAAGTTCACCCTTGAAGATAGCTTATTTACTTTGTGAACACATGGTATACCCACATAAGAAGAGTAATCACAGTTGATGCAAGTGGTTGAAGAATCAGAGACTTGATTGAATGAGTGAATGGTTTTGAGGTCATAATTGCTGATATTTCCAAAAAGATGCTCCACACAGTGAGGAAAACCAATGAGCTGCTTGAAAACTTGCTGGGAGGCTTCCATAGATCTTTCATGAATTTGGATGGTAATAGAATTATATATCTTGTCAACAACATTGGAAAAGGAGCCAGTAGAGGAAGTGATGAAGCGTTTGATGTAAGAATGAAGGCCTTCTTGTTAAGTTGACTAGGGGAAACTGAATTATTTACTTGCAAAGACCAATGAACCAATGCACCTTTGAATTTGGCAACTGCAAGACGGAGGATAAGGAAAGAAAGAGATGAAGAAAATGATAACAAAGGAGAAGGATCTGGGACAACAGGAGAACAGGCAAGGATGAGAATAAGGAATTTGAGAGATTATGAGAGCGGTAGACAGATATCTCACATTTGATCAGCCTGAGTGATCTGAGGTCAATGTTGAGAGTTATGTTGAAGGGATTTATGATTGGGGCTGAGCGAGGAGTGATTGAGGAAGATTGGGATGGATGAGCGGACAAATGGACGGTAATTGAGAAGTTGAGATGAATGGAATGGCTGAGAGCGATAGGATCAAAAGGTCGGATGAGAGACGGGAGGTTGAATTGAAGATCCGGGAAAGAGAGAGTTGGAGGTGAGAGAAGGTGAGTTGACGACAAGGATGGAAAAAAGGGAATCTCAGATGAGGAAGGAGTTGGGTTGGAAACGGGGACCAGATGAGTTAGGGATCGGACTCCAAGTCAGGGGAGAGCCGCGTAATTTGACTCTCTCCATTTGAGGATTCTGAACCGGTGCAAGTTGAAATGTTGCGGTGTCAGAGGAAAGTAGGAGGGGAGAGTGGATGAAGAATGAGAGGGTGAAGACAGAAATCACATGGGAAAGGGAAATGAAAACACACCGCCATGATCAGATGTGAGAGGATAGGGTAGCGGAGGTGAGATTGATTACAGAGGATCTTAGAGCTGCCTTGGTGAGGGAGCCGGCAAGCATTTGGCTTGAAGGGATGAGATGGGTGATCAGCAAGTGATTGTTTTGCTGTCCTTGTAGCCATTTGATCTGCGTATCAACGTGCTTCAGAGCGCCGTGGTTGGATTCTTGATTAACCAAGTCATTCAAGGCCTTGTTGTTGATGAACAAGCAGTAGGTATGATTAATGAAGGGATTCATTTTGCAGAGAAGTTGAGACAACCAGATCTTTTCTTGCGTTGCAAGAACAAGAGCTTTGAGCTTGCCTTTGGTGGATGATAGAGAGACCTTTCCTTGAAGCTTGCTGTGCCACAAGACTGGACAGCCATAGAGCATGATCAGATATCCGGTGTGACTTTGACGCAATTCAGGATCATTTCAACCGTTGGAGTCGCTAAAGACTTCTATATCATATTTGAAGGAGTTATTTTGAAGGCGCAAGGCCAAGTCTTTGGTGGTGTTGAGATAACGCCAGACGTGTTTTGATTCTAGCCAATGTTGAGTAATTGTAGAGACTCCTGTGGGATTATAGGTAAATAAAATAGCAAATAGCTTTCTGGCAGTCCTTGAAGGGGAATTTAGTATTACTTCTACTCCTTTGGAGTATTAGTATATACTAAGAGTGGTTTTGAATTGCCTGCCCTTCTAGTACTATAGTAAGTCTGCACAATAATTTATTTAAATTAATGGCTGGTTTCTTTGAGACTTAATATAGGTCTCAGATCAGACCTAGATTAGTTATTGATTGTTATTGGTAGGGTTTGTTGAAGAATGGACCAGATGTATTGGATTATGGGTTATTTACTGATCAGATATATTTTATCTTAACCAATATCCCAATAATAAAGGGTTCAAGGGTTTATCAAAGGGGTGGTTCAGGAGAGGACCCAAGGATGGGTTTACCCACAGGGGGCTGGGTAGAGGAAAAGGTTGGTGGTTGCTTTTGTTTGTGCTCTCTTTCTTTGTTAGGGTTATTTATTAATTGAAGGGTGGTTCTTCTTTAATTTGGTGCTGAATATTTAGGTCACAGAAGAACCCTTATTCAAGCACCTGTTGGGTGGTTTAATTGGTTAAAGGTGTGTTATAACTTGGTTTCTGATTTCCTGTTTCCTTTATAATTGGTTCACTGATATTTTATCTGGGTAGGTACCACAGATGGGTACTGATAGAGTGGTTGATGGGGTGGTATGAGTAGGTGAGTAGGTATACAACTTGGATAGGGCAGAGAGGCCCTCCTTAAATAGACAAATCCTGCCCCCAGGGGTGCTCAAGGCTGCCCCTGAGGGTTCTCCCTGTTCTGGTGAGGAACAGTGAGATACAGTTACATGAGGCATTTCTGCTGGTTGGGAAAAGTTTGTACAGTTACATGAGGCATTGCTGCTGGTTGGGAAAAGCTTGTACAGGGGTTTCATGAATGCACAGCCTTGCATAGATTGCTGTGTAGTTCAGATAAGGTATATTGCTGTGCTTTACTGGTAGTTTATTCAGTGATTCTTGCCTCTACCTACATGTATTGCTGTGCAATACTGTTGGTTTGTTTGGTTCTGGTTAAGGCTGGTTCCACTTTCTCCTGCATATATTGCTCCTGTATACTTCTGCACAGCCTCTTTTATGTGTATTTGCTGCATGTTTGTTTGGTTCAGGTGACCAGATCTGACATGCTGCACTGCCTACTGTATCTGTATTGCTGTATTCTGGCTGAGGTGACTGGATCTGGACTGGTTGCACTGCCTCCTGGATCTGTATACTGTATGCTGGATGAGGTGACTGGATCTGGCATGCTGCACTGCCTCCTGTATCTGTATGATGTATTCTGGATGAGGTGACTGGATCTGGCATGCTGCAATGCCTCCTGTATCTGTATGCTGTATTCTAGATGAGGTGACTGGATCTGGCATGCTGCACTGCCTCCTGTATCTGTATGCTGTATTCTGGATGAGGTGACTGGATCTGGCATGCTGCACTGCCTCCTGTATCTGTATGCTGTATTCTGGATGAGGTGACTGGATCTGGCATGCTGCACTGCCTCCTGTATCTGTATGCTGTATTCTGGATGAGGTGACTGGATCTGGCATGCTGCACTGCCTCTTGTATCTGTATACTGTATTCTGGATGAAATGACTGGATCTGGCATATGGTTCTGGTTTTGAGGGTAAAGTGTTACTGGTATGTACTTGAGGGTTTGAAAGGTATGTCTTTATGCCTTCCACAGAGATGTGACACCTGGGTGGGTATGAGTTTGCCACAGTTGAAGGTTTCTTGGGCAGTATCTTCAAATCCATGAGAGATAGAGGGGTAATTTGGCTGAGTGACTATAGGTTATTTTTGATGTAGAATCCATTTCTGAGGTTAATTTGAGGGTTTGAGCTGTTTTTACACTAGAAAAGTGAGTCTGATGGCTATAGGACAGGTTTGGACTACCACACCGGGTTTGTTATTGAAGCAGGAGAGGTTGAATACAGCTTAGGAGAGATTGGGTTGCGTCCAACTGGCAATGAAATTGTCAGGGATTTGACCTCTATTGCTATACCTAGCCGTGGTTAAACCTGCAAAAGAATAAAGACAAACCAATATTTAAATTAGTTTTGACTTATATATTCCAAACAGCAACTTTAAAAGTTTACATACTCGAATAATACCAAGGTATTATGAGTGAATAGCCACACCTTAAACCTTTATAATAGGTAAGGGGCCTTAGTCTTAAAGGAGTAAGACCAAAAGGAGATTTGCTTATAAATAAGCTCACACCCTTTAAAGAGTAACACACAGGGGTCACTTATTCAAGTGAGACCTTCCACTCGAAATTGGTGTTGCCAGATAGGTTATTGATTGAATTTAATACCAAAGTTTATAGCCCCAGTCAATCTTCTTCTTGAGATTAAGGTTAATGGGCTTGTTAACTCTTGCTTGTATTCTTGTTCAAATAATAATATATAATGGATGATGAAAGGGCTATAGTGTAAAGACCCTGCTCTTTCAAGGTAACAGGAGCCCTCAGGGGACTCTAGTAATCACCAGGGGAGTGTCAGGCTCTCCTTGGTTTCGTCCTCAAAGGCCCAAGACATCATTACATCATTCTCAATGGGTAATGAAGAACTAGTACCCATTGGGAAGGATTTTCAAGGTAAAGTTTTCATTTTACTTACTAAAAGGTTACTTACTGGGTCTTAGGACTTATACATCACTCAGATGGACGGTATAGAAGCCTTAGATTCCATTATAATGATTATTTATATTTATTTAATGTAGCTTAATACCTTGGCAAATAATTTAATTTTAATTATAAGTATCTTAGCTCATACTATACACATAGAGTATGTATACTCTGTGCAATATTTAAAAAGGTTTACAGCCTACAGATGAACTCTGAGCCCTCTGAGTGGCCGCACTCAAGGCTCAGTGAAGTATATTAAGGCATTATTACATCCAAAAGGGGATAGTATTAAATAAGTAATTAATTTATAATTATACTATACCTATAAGATATATATACTCTTGGCAGTGCTACTAGAAGGTTCATAGCTTACAATTAAGTTCTAAAGCCTCTGAGTGAACGCTCTCAAGGCTCAGTAAGGTGTATTAAGTGTACAGAGGGAGTATTACTTATAATTACATCCCAAAGAAGGATAATGTGTAATTAATTTATACAGTATAGAGAGTATGGGTTAATATGATTACTGTAACTCCTTCCCAAAGAGAGGAAACACTTTGGGAACTTCTATATCAATGATTGGGACGCATCTGAGTCCTCATAACTTGATTTAAAGTTATATTGGGTCCCCTTCTTGATAATATAAATTATCAAGGTTTTAATTCCATAATCCATACTCATAAAAACATACTTATACAAAATTATATAATATTATTAAGATTTAATATATAATTAAAAAACTATTCAACATTTTCATTATTGTCTCCATTGTGGTTTGAACCAGTGACCTTGGTATCAGATACTGGGAAGTGAGCCTAGTACTTAGCCACTATACCAGCAGGACATATGAGTTTCCAGACATTTGGACAAGTCTAACTGTCTTGTGGCTGACACTCCCTACCACCAAAAGAAAATTACTCTTCGGAGGAATTTTTAGCTCTCTTAGATGCTCTATATCTCCTCAATACAATATCAGAGTTTTTAATGTCTTTAG
Organism: Puccinia polysora; assembly: GCA_025617555.3. Classification (NCBI taxonomy): domain Eukaryota; kingdom Fungi; phylum Basidiomycota; class Pucciniomycetes; order Pucciniales; family Pucciniaceae; genus Puccinia; species Puccinia polysora. The sequence continues at coordinate 34,559,362 of CM062632.1, read as the reverse complement.
CTTCCAACCATAAGTCACTATCAGCCAATTTATTCTTAAACCTGACTAGATAAACTCTTACATCTTTACTGTCCTTTCTAATAATCTTATGGTTTAATATCTTGTGAGGTAATCCATCTTCAACATCCTGTAGAGGTGGGACCACAACCACAGGTACCTTCCTTAGTGGGAACTTTGCAGTGGGTTCTAAGAACTTTTTAACCAGACTGATTGGGAAAGTTGGATGTTTCCTGTCAAACTCCTTGCTCAGAATCACCTCTACTGCATTCTTACCATGTAAGGCTTTTACCACAAATGGCCCAACAAATGAGTCTTTGAGTTTTCTATGCCCTGCTATATTAGAAAAATTCACTGTCAAAACTAAAACCATGTCTCCAACTTTGATGTCATGTTCCTTGTGTGTTCTATCCCATCTACCCTTATTGTACTCTACTGCTTCTTGAACACATTTGCTAGCAAAATTTTTGGCTTTAACCATCATATCTCTAAAGCAATCTGCAGTGGGATGCAGTACAATACTTTTGCTGAGGAGCATATCTTTGGGCATGCGCGGGATCCAAACTCTCTCTAATTCAAAAGGTGACATGTTAGTGGTGGAATGCTTACTAGAGTTGTAGGCAAATTCTAAGGCAGGCAACAATGATACCCAATCATGAGTATAACCATCATTGTCTTTGAAATCAATCCCATAGGCACAGTACCTTCTTAGCATGTCTTCCAAAGTCTGTATCATTCTTTCTGCCAATCCATCAGTCTGTGGGTGATAGGCTGTGGAGAAAGATAATTTGGTTCCTAAAAAATCAAAAAAACTCTTCCAAAATTCAGAAGTAAACTTAGGGTCTCTATCACTAATTATGTTTTGTGGGCAACCTACATCACTCACAATACTATTCCAAAACAATAATGCTACATCCATGGCAGAGCTATCCTTATAGCATGGCAGGAACCTAGCTCTTTTAGAGAACCTATCAACTATTACCAGTACACAATTGTGGTTATCCTTTCCTCCCAGTGGTAATCCAGATACAAAGTCCATATTAATAGTGGACCATCTATCCTTAGGTTCTTCTATTGACTGAAGCAAACCATATTTCTTTCCTGTGGATCTGTTAGCTTTCTGGCATCTCTCACACGAATCACAGTAGTCTGAGACAGTGTTTCTCCAACCAGGCCACCAAGCTATCATTTTTATCCTATCTGTTGTCCTCTCCTTAGACAAATGTCCTGAACAGATATTATCATGGCATTCATTCATCAACAACTGTATGTGCTTGTCCTTCACTAATACTACTGAACAGCAGTGGGCTGACTTATGATATAATAACCCATCTAACAGGACTAGCCTGCCATCAATTAGTTCCTTCTTCCATTGTTCATCCAGTCCCTCAATCAGGTCTTGTCTATTGACTTTAGATTGCATAATTTCTACTATTATTGAAGTATTCTTTTCTCCTGAATAAGAGTCATACACAGAATCCCAAAAACTCTGTGCTAGACTACTCATTGAAATGGCCATGATAGGTAATGTATCTACAGTATCTTCTGGGTCATAAGCAGGATTATTGATGTCATTAGGTAGTGCCCATCGTGACAACCCATCTGCATTCTTATGTACCAGGCCTTCCCTGTGGACTATAGTCATAGAGCCTCTCCACTCCTGGATAGCAATCTGCCATCTCAACATATGCCTATTGGGTGTCTTCATGTTCAGAAGAGACTTCAAAGCTGTACAGTCAGTAATGACTTCAAACTGACAACCATCCAAATAGTAATACAATTTCTCTAAGGCCCACACCAAGCACAAGCATTCTAATTGTGAGGCACCATATCTCTTCTCACTATCCTTCAATTGTCTGGATATGAAGCAAATTGGCCCCTCAACTGGTTTATCATTCACAATCTGTATTTGGTGTAATGCAGCTCCAAGACCCTCCATACATGCATCCACATACAGTTTGAATGGTTTTTTAGGGTCTGGGTGAAATAGCAAAGGTGCACTTGTTAACTTTTCCTTAAGTACCTCATAGGCCTTCAACCTTTCTGTAGTCATTTCAAATGAAACATTTGGACTACATATCTTATACAGGCTAGAAGCTATTATTCCAAAATCCCTAATATGTAGCCTTTAATATCCTGCAAAACCTAGAAAACTCTGCATTTCTTTAATGTTACTAGGCGTGGGCTTCAGCAATACAGCTGCTACTCTTGCCTGATCTATCCCAAGTGACAGATTACTCAAAACATGACCCAAAGCCATCAATTCATTGAATCCAAATGAACACTTTGTCAAAGATATTTTCATATTCATCCTGATAACCTTCTTGAGTACAATGGAAATCCTCTCTTTATGTTCATCCCATGTTTCTGAAAATACAATTATGTCATCTATGTAGACTATCAACCAGTTTTGCATCAATTCCTCATGAAATTCTGAGTCCATCATCCTCTGAAAATGGGATGGGGCATTCTTGATACCAAAAGGCATTCTCAAATACTCAAACACCCCTAGGTGGCATACTATCCTCAGGAATTTCCTGCTGTCATTGTCTACAACATTCTGATGAAAACCTTTCAGAACATCCATACAAGAAATATACTTAGCCTGGTGCAATTTGCTCAAAGACTCAACAATCTTCGGCATAGGATACCTATCAGGGGTTGTGTACAAATTCAGTGCTCTGAAATCCCCAACCATTCTGGACTTCCCATTATGCCAAGCTATGATTACAGGTGTAGTGATGTCCACGTCCTCATTAGCTCCTACTTTTCTGATCACATTCAACCTCAATAATGTATCTATATGCTCTTTCAATGCCTCCTTGCTTCTAGGGCTAGCAGGGAAAGGATGTTTCCTCAAAGCTGGGGGATATGGCCTGTCTATTGTTAAAGTAATCTTGACCTCATGACCCCTGATTGACCCAAAAGGCTGATCTACTGTTGCAAAAGCTGCTTGATGCCTAAACAACAAGGAAAATAGTTCTTCCTTTTCCTCTGCTTTCAAGGAAGAACTGATTTTTGAGTCTCTAAAGAGCTCTTGGCCAAAATCTTTTTCTGAAACATTTTTCACCATATCCATGCCAAAATTATTGAAGTAAAACCTTTCACTGTTTGCAATGGTAAAGGATGAAGAACTTTGCCCATGGAATAAACTAAAACAATACTTTTTCATATAGTCACTTCCAATGATGAAGTATTCAACCATTGTATTATCAATTATTACAAACTTGATCACCAGAGCCAAATCTTTCAGGAACAATCCGATCTTTATCATTCCTAAAGGTTCCAGTGCACCAGAACAGCTTTGTAAATTTAACTTGGGTGAGTCTAATAAGTGCTCTTTCCATTGGGGATAGAACTTTTCCAGGTATCCCCTTCCTACTATTGACTTGCAAGCACCTGAGTCCAGAAGCACCTTGCAAGGCTTTCCGCATAATGACATTTGTACCAAGTCATTTGCTGAGTCTATTGAATTTATGCATCCTATGATTAAGTGGTTATCATCCTCCTCACTTTGGTCATCACAAGAATCATAAGCAATCTCCACTTGTTCTTCTTTGTTAGTTTCTATGTTATTTACTTTGCTTGCCTTCTGAGGACAAGTCCTAGAAGTATGTCCTGCCTTCCCACATGTATAACAAGAGACTTCTGTGCCCTGCAGGTTCAATTTTGGCTGAGTTTTGCCTTTGGATTTCTCCATAGGAACTTCTTTGGGAGGATATGATTTCCTCCTACCTAGAGATGTGTCTTCTACTATGTCTTCCAGTATATTAATCAAGTTTGAGCAATCATACGTAGTTTTCATACTAGTTTTTACTGCAAATGAAACTTCACCATCCATCAAGGATAGTAACTTGAAATTAATACTATCTTGATCCAGGTATGGATCACAGGCTCTAAGCCTCTTCCTCTGTCTGGTTACCCATGTTGCTGGTGGTGTAAAACCTGGTAGGAATCTGTCTTTGTTAAAAGCATTCAAACACTTCCTCTTCCAATTTGCTGTACCAAATTTTGAACTTATTTCTTTTTTCCGAAATTCCCAGTCTTGCACACCTACTGAATTCCTTCTTTCTCTATACCAGTCTGAGGCTATACCTTTAAAAAAGATACTTAACCTGCTGGTGATCAAAGTATCAGGTAATCCTGTGTCCTCTTTCAATGTGTCAATCCATGAAATGAATTCAGTGTGGTCATATTCACCTTCTCCGGAGAAATCAGGCCATTCACTTATCTTGGGCAATCCCTGCAGTATCTGTTTGAACACTTCATTCTTACTAGAATCTTGTACTGGATCAATTTTTTCCGCTATCTTCCTATCCATCCTATGACCTCTGTCATGGTTGGTGGTTTCCATGGCATGACTGAGGTTGCTTGGGGACAAGGAGAGCAATCTACTGACAAGCTTGTCATGGTTGTGCTCTAATTGTTTATGTACCTTATCAATCTTTGTACTCAAACTTTCTAAACCTTGTTCTGACACAACCTGATATTTCAATATCTCTTCTCTGACAGAATTCATATTTTGGTCAAATTTGTGTTCCAGCAGCTCCAAGGAGTGACTTATTTGTAACATCATGGATGTCAATGAATGGACATCCTTCCTCACTGCGACAGATTCTTCTGCAGAATCTTTCAATGATTCACTAATACTTGTCACTTTGTCATCTAAATTACTTAAATCACTATTCTGGACCTTGATCAGGTCCAGTTCAATGGTCTTATTAGTCAAATCTTCTATATCTTTTGCAGAATTCTCTAAAATAGATTTAAGGGCAATGCTATCAGATACTATACAACTGTACTTCTTGTCCATGGCTGCAAAGCCTTCAACACAATATTGGTTTGTGTGTGCCACTGCCTTCTTAATGTGAAGGGTCTCTTTGAATACAACATCACGAAATTTTTTCAACAAAATTTCTGATTCAAGGGATAATCTTAACCCCTCTTTGCCCTCTTGGCTCTTTCCTCCTCTAAATATTGAAATCCCCCTTGGAGAGATCTCGCCATCCTCATCATCTCTCCATAAATTGAATTCCTGTGATCTCTTCTTTTCCTCATCCTTCCTCCCTGGTTGTGAGGAGGAGAGGGATCTCTGTTCCTCAAAGGAACCTGGGAACCAGAGGCTACTGGTTGTGGGGTTATCCCCCCTGATGGTTTCCTCTTTGCCTTTGGTTTGGGAGCCACTGGCTTCTTGATCTGGGTTGGGTCCCAACTCTCCGTCTCTTTCATGAGCCTCTCCCTCCCTAATATCTTGATCAAGGCCCTGTGCGTCGCCAGGGCTTGGGTCAGGAACATTGCCTGGTTTTGTGTGTTGCTGGCCGCCACAGCCTCCAGATAATTGATCTTGTTTTGGCTGTGGCAGGTCAGCAGATTGGCTGATCCTGGCGGTAGGTCGCCGTTTTTGTTGTTCAAAATTGCCGGGGGGCACAAGCTGAGTCCCCTTGCTTCTGGTGTTCATTGCCATTAACGTACGCAGTTAGAAAAAATAAGCAATAGGCACTTTAATACGTTTGTACGCCAGTCAAAGGACGACGGAAGACTCACGGTGATTCACGATATCCGTTGTTGGCGATCTCGCCCTTTCCGTAGGTTTGATGCTACGGATACTTGGTCCCCTTGCTTCGCTTCGCGGGACTGAGCTAGTTTCCAATACAAAGCTTGGAAACCTTCCTTGGTTAGACGGAAGGAAGGAAGCAATGGATAATTGTCTCAACACTATGTTGTGTCAAGAAGTAACTTAGGTACACTGATACTATGTTTTTTTTTTTTTTTTTTTTTTTTTTTTTTTTTTAAAAAAAATATACTGACTTTGTCTTCTAACCAATAACGGGACTAATAACAACAATCTATCCTTTGTCAGGCGGCGGTAGGTCACTGGCACCATTCAATTGACAAATGCGGCTGTCCTCTGCCTCTGCGCGAAATTACGCGGAGCTACCGTTAGTCGGAATTACGCGGCAATTGTCTTTGTCAAACACCGAGTCTACAGAGAGCAAGATTGTCAAACACACACCCTCGGACAATAGACAACAATTCTTTTGAGGATGCTGTGAAAAAAAAAACTTGTTTTTTTTTTTTTTTTTTTCTCTTTGACGGTTTCTCCTAATCAAATCTTTTTTTTTTTTTTTTTTTTTTTTTATATTAAAAAAAAAACAAAACCGGTTCAAAACCAAGCACACTAGATTAAGATTGCTTAATCTCAGTGGAATAATATCTGTAAAAAGGCTAACTGTTTTAAAAGCAGTTTTCGAAAATTTCTCCTTTTTTTCTATTTTCTATAATTTTCCTATATGGAATGAAAAAAAATCAATAATCAGCAAAAAACTTCGTTCAAAATTGGTAAAAAGTGCGCAAAAAATATGCTTCAACACTTAAAACAGAAGGACTTTAAAAAAATCCCAGAATTTTCGAAAATTTGCTGTTTTTTTGTTTTTATATTTACTGATTTTTATCAGAAAGTTTATAAATCAGCAAAAACTTTTGCCTAAAATATCACAAAATAGCGTACTTTAGGGAAACAAAACAATCTCAAAGGTACTGAAATCAGATGAGGCCCCCAATTGTCAGGGATTTAACCTCTATTGCTATACCTAGCCGTGGTTAAACCTGCAAAAGAATAAAGACAAACCAATATTTAAATTAGTTTTGACTTATATATTCCAAACAGCAACTTTAAAAGTTTACAGACTCGAATAATACCAAGGTATTATGAGTGAATAGCCACACCTTAAACCTTTATAATAGGTAAGGGGCCTTAGTCTTAAAGGAGTAAGACCAAAAGGAGATTTGCTTATAAATAAGCTCACACCCTTTAAAGAGTAACACACAGGGGTTACTTATTCAAGTGAGACCTTCCACTCGAAATTGGTGTTGCCAGATAGGTTATTGATTGAATTTAATACCAAAGTTTATAGCCCCAGTCAATCTTCTTCTTGAGATTAAGGTTAATGGGCTTGTTAACTCTTGCTTGTATTCTTGTTCAAATAATAATATATAATGGATGATGAAAGGGCTATAGGTTAAAGACCCTGCTCTTTTAAGGTAACAGGAGCCCTCAGGGGACTCTAGTAATCACCAGGGGAGTGTCAGGCTCTCCTTGGTTTCGTCCTCAAAGGCCCAAGACATCATTACATCATTCTCAATGGGTAATGAAGAACTAGTACCCATTGGGAAGGATTTTCAAGGTAAAGTTTTCATTTTACTTACTAAAAGGTTACTTACTGGGTCTTAGGACTTATACATCACTCAGATGGACGGTATAGAAGCCTTAGATTCCATTATAATGATTATTTATATTTATTTAATGTAGCTTAATACCTTGGCAAATAATTTAATTTTAATTATAAGTATCTTAGCTCATACTATACACATAGAGTATGTATACTCTGTGCAATGTTTAAAAAGGTTTACAGCCTACAGATGAACTCTGAGCCCTCTGAGTGGACGCACTCAAGGCTCAGTGAAGTATATTAAGGCATTATTACATCCAAAAGGGGATAGTATTAAATAAGTAATTAATTTATAATTATACTATACCTATAAGAGGTATATACTCTTGGCAGTGCTACTAGAAGGTTCATAGCTTACAATTAAGTTCTAAAGCCTCTGAGTGAACGCTTGCAAGGCTCAGTAAGGTGTATTAAGTGTACAGAGGGAGTATTACTTATAATTACATCCCAAAGAAGGATAATGTGTAATTAATTTATACAGTATAGAGAGTATGGGTTAATATGATTACTGTAACTCCTTCCCAAAGAGAGGAAACACTTTGGGAACTTCTATATCAATGATTGGGACGCATCTGAGTCCTCATAACTTAATTTAAAGTTATATTGGGTCCCCTTCTTGATAATATAAATTATCAAGGTTTTAATTCCATAATACATACTCATAAAAACATAATTATACAACATTATATAATATTATTAAGATTTAATATATAATTACAAAACTATTCAACATTTTCATTATTGTCTCCATTGTGGTTTGAACCAGTGACCTTGGTATCAGATACTGGGAAGTGAGCCTAGTACTTAGCCCTATACCAGCAGGACATATGAGTTTCCAGACATTTGGACAAGTCTAACTGTCTTGTGGCTGACAGAAATTAAGGAATCCAGTGGAGGATCAAAAATTGATGTGAAATTTGAGAAATTCCTTGTGCTCATCGTTGGAGGCGCTGAAGAGTTTGATGTTTGGAGTGAAAGGAGTGCTGATTGGTTTGCAGTCAGTGAGGCCAAGTTCTCTGAGCGCGGTCTCAATGTGATTGGTCTGAAGTAGTCTGTATCCCTCCTTGGTTTTGACCAGTTTATTTCCAAGGATCTTGCAAAGCGGTCCATCCTGCAAAATTTTGAACACAGTCTTGAGACTGTCTCAAAATTCAATGGAATTTCCAACAATCAGAAGGTTGTCAACGTAAAAAAACACATAGAGCTGTCTTGTTGTGCTGATGTATAGACACGGATTGGCGCTGGAAGTTATGAAGCCCTTTCTCAGGATCCAGGACTTGAGGGATTTTTACCAACTTTTTGGAGCCTGCTTTAGTCCATAAAGCGCTTTGTTAAGTTTGAGGTAAGGAAAAGGGGAGTCGTAACCAAGAGGGGTTTTGATAAAGATATCTTTGTCAAGCAGGGCGTGAAGGAAAGCTGATTTGATGTCCATCTGCCAGAGGGTGAGTTTGTGGTGCAAGGCGTAAACCAGAAGCACTTGCAGAGTCATGATTGATCCAGTAGGGGCATAGGTTTGGCCATAATTGAAGAACTCCACCTTTTTGAATCCTTGAACGCATAAGCGTGATTTGAAAGAGACTCCGGATTCATTGGGGCTGTCCTTGATTCTGTAGACCCAAAACGTTGTCAGGGCATTCTTGCCTTCAGGAAGTGAGTAGCATCCTTCCCACACCTTCATGGTTTCAATACCGGTCAATCCTGATTTCAATGATTTGATCCAACTTGTGCTCTCTTTGCAGTTAGTGGCTTTGTAATAGTTTTTGGGTACGGATTGGACCATGAAGCCATATCATTGGGGTTTTTTGAGAGTGTTTTGATCACGCAGGGTTGGTGAAGAAGCCTTGAAAAGATTTTTGGCTACAGAATTGTCTTCTTCTGAATCCAACTTTGATTATTTGGAATTTGAGTTGATGTGGGAAGGAGATGGATGGTTGAGAGCAAGATTTTTCTGAAAGGAGTTTCAATAGGAGAGGATGAAGAATCATTATTGGAGTTAGGGAAGGAGGCAGGAGATGAGTGGGAGTTTAGGATTTCAGTGAGAAGGGAATCAAAAAGAAAATCGGAGCTAGGGTATTCATCTGAGGGAGAAGACAGAAGGGACAGATTTTCAAAGATTTTGACATGTTTGGAACAAACAATGGACTTGGAAGAGGCACAATAGATTTGATACAAGTTGAGATCTATGTTGAATCCAGTCAAGATGCCTTCTAAGTCTTTCTCTTCAAATTTTCCAGTGGAGTGGGCTTGATTCAGGACAATGGCCTTGGAGCCAAGGATGTGAATGAGATGGAGTTTGGGAGAATTTCTGGTCCAGAGTTCATATGCTGAGATCTTAGACTTAAAAGAGGGAAGGAGATTGAGAATGAGAAAGGAGCTGATTAAAATTTCATCCCAGAGAAAGGCGGGTATTCTCATGTTTATCATGGCAGTTTGTGCCGCCTTGAGAATGGTTTGGTTTCCCCTTTTGGCCACCGGGTTGTGTTGAGGAGTATAGGGTTTGGAAGTTGAGTGCTTGATGCCTTTTTTGGAGAAGAATTCAGAGAGGAAATGGTTGACAAACTCACCCCCATTGTTGGAATGAAAAATCTTCAGCATTGGTCCTTTCTGGTTGGCGTGGAGTTTGATGAACTTTATCACTTCATCCAGTACGTCGGATTTGAGTCTGATTGGTACACAGGTCTTGAACTTTGACCAGTTTTTGGTCAGCAGCAGGAAGTAGCAACATCCGGAGAGCAATGGTGGATTGATTGGTCCACAAACATTGGAGTGAATCTTTTCAAAGGATTCTTGACTGGAGGGCAGGTGGTTTTGAAAGGGTTGTAAATGGATTTTTCCTTTTGCACAGGAAATGCAATCGATTGGGTTGTATTTAAGATTGGGAAATTCTTTGGAGAGGAGGCGCATCTTTTCAAGATGGGGATGACAGAAACGTTTGTGAATAGTAGATAGGGAGATGAACAAGTAGGAAAGAGCAGGAAAATTGAAACCTTTTTTGATAAAAAATAGGTTATCCTTGATGATGCCGGTCATGATTTGAGCGCCGTCAAGGGTGATGGCGAATTGTTTTGGGGACAGAAGGGTCAGAGAGCACCCTTTTTGGATAAGTTGACCAAGTGATACCAGGTTTATGGCAAGATCAGGGACGTAGAGGGAGTTTTGAAGGTGGATGGTGGCAGAGGTTGTCGTTATGATGGCCGTTCCTTTTCCAAGGGAGGAGATTGGTGCACTCGGGTTGCCCGTTTGCACTTTGGTTTTGTTGGGGTAAAGGTGAGGAAAGAAGTTTGGATTGTTGAACATGCTTCTTGAGGCGCCAGAGTCCAGCAGTACTTGGTTGGGGCTCAAGGTGGGCGAGGAGATCATGGCAAAGATATAGGCAAGATGAGCTGAGGAAGATTTTTGAGGATTTTGGGGAGTGCTGGATGGAGATGTCAATTCCGGGCCACTTTGTTGACTGCCATAGTTGGGCCAAAGATGAGGGTAGAGCCACCAACATTTGCTTTGATTGTGGTTGGCCTGTGGGTTGTGCCAGGTTGATTGGCACTTGATAGCTTCATTTTTGATGGCCAAAGCTGACGCATTGGATCAGCCCATGATCTTGTTTTTGACTTGATTAAGATGTCGCAGGACAAGATCAGCATCAATTTTGGCCTCTCCAAGTGAGTGGGTAATAGTGGTCTTGAGATGCTCAAGTGCTGGTGGGAACTTGTAGAGAAGCAGGTAGGCAGCTATGTCATCTTCCATTTGTATTCCAATCTTGGCAATTTGAAGAAGACACTATTGAGCGTTGGTGATAAATTTTTCAACTCTCTTGGGGTTAAACTGAAGGTTAAGAAGATTAAAAAAAACTCTAGAACGGTTGGAAGTCTGAGACGAGGCGTAGTACTTGTTGATCAATTTCCACAACTCAATTCCATTGGTCAAATGATGATCCTTGACTCTGTGGTGAACCATTTGGGACACCTTGGGAAAAGAATTCAAAAATTCAAAAAAAAATTTTTATACATATTTTTTTGTCATACCTTAAATCAAAAAAAAAAAAAAATTGAACTTACAAAAAAATTTGGATCCTTCACTCCAACCCTTCCCTGTCCTAGTGGTGTAGCTCCTCCTCTTCCTTCCATCACTCCCACTTCCCTCCTACCCTGGGTTCAATCCCCCCTCCTTGCGCTCAGGCCTCTCTTGCTAACTTTTGGCCATGAGAAACTCATTGCATCGCTCCTCCTCATCATCATTGCTTGCATCCTTGATTGCTTCCTCACTTTCATTGCGACCATTGGTTGTTCATCATGATCCTCCCCATTGCTTGGCCATGCGCAAATCATTGCCTTCTCTCTCATCATTGATTCATCCATCATGGCATCCTCATCATCACCACCATCACCGCTTGTGAGCAAGGATCATTGATCACATCAACCATTGCTCATCATCAAAACCATCCAGAAATGATTAGCATAATCATTGGGATCACCCTCTCCTCCTAGATTGGACAATTGGCAGCAACCGTCCTCCTTTTTTCATTTGTCATTCTCTTTCTTTTTTTTGTCTGTTGCTGTTATTTCTTCTTTTCATTTGTTGTTTGTTTTGTTTCTTTTTTTTTGGTTCTTACTCTCTTTTTCAATTGTTTGCTCACTGCCCCTTTTTTTTCTCTTTTTCTCTCATTTTTTTTTATTGTTATTTTCTTTTATTGTACTGTTTCTTTCTTTCTCACCCCCCTGCAGATTTGGATGGGAGGGGGTGTTGCATTGTTACTAGGTGTGCAAACATCCGCATGGAATTTTGCAAGTGACAGGCTGGGGTGAGAATATCTAACCCCAGTCTGGAAGATTGGCAGAAGGGAACCGGGCCTCCCCAAGCTTGAGCCTCATCATTGTAAAAAAAAAAAAAAAAAAAAATTCTGCTTTCATTTGTGTTATCCAATTGTAAATAGTTACAGGGCTCTCTAGCCTATAAAAGGAGGGGCTCTCCCCTGCTTTTTTCCATCATCAATTCTGCCCACTAATAAGAATTATGAGCTTTTGATCCAAGAGATCCTTCCTTTGTGAAATTGATCACTTATCCGGATATATCTTTTGATTATCCCTTGATCCTTATCCCTTACCCTTGACTTTTTTTAAGTCTGAAACTCTGATCTGCCCTTCTGTGGCCCTGTTCCTTATCACCAACCATAGCCTTGCTGGTTGAAGAAGAATTCATTAAATTGAATTCTTGAGTGTGTTATACCACTCTTAATCCCTTTTTCTGACCATTATTTGGTCTTGATCATTCATTTGATTGTCTTTCTGGACCAGTCACGTTTGACTAAAAGGTTTTATTAAGTTTAAACCTGGAGTGTTAAACCTCCCTTTAATTATTCAAGTTGCATTCTGCCACACTATTCTTGAATCCTTGAGAAGTGTTGGGTTACTCTTAGTTCAAAATTGTTACTGTTTGTTTTAGTGATCAATAAACATATTGCATTTTCTTGTGGAGCCACCCACAGTTATCTGGTACCCTTCAAGCGCTTGATTGCAGAGAGTTGGGCAGGTTCATTGAGAACCTGGAGGTTGATTGGGTTTGAGTTGATCACTCTCAAGCACCTGTTGACAACCAGAGTTATTAGCGTGTGGGTGCCGTTACTTACAACTGCTTTGTTCTATTGGACTCTGAGCAAACTTTAACTTATTTTGTTCAAAGTCTTTCTCCTCATCATCTTGGTTCAGGTAGTTCTGCTTCCCCCCTCAGCTATTGTTTCTATTGACTTATCCCTATCCCATTTGATTCCTCATTAAAAAAGGTTATTGGACCTTGATCCTGGTTACATTTAAATATTTTTGTAACACTCAGGAGGGCAGCCTAAAAAAGCACCTATCCCCTCCACAGAACTGCCCACGCCCTGCGCCGTTTGGAGTCTTACATTTGGTCCCCCGGGCCCGGATCAAACCAGCAACCTTGGGATTTACAGTCCCATATTTGTGGAATCAACTTTGAAATCCAATCTTTTTCTCTTTTTCTGTTTTTATCTTTTTTCTGTGTTTCTGTTATCATCTAGATCTGATCCATGGAGGCAACTTGTTCCAGAAGTAAGTCCTCCCAATTGTGCACCATTAAGGGGTTTGATCCTAGTTGTTTTTTTCTAAACCCTACCCTTGCCACACTCATGAGCCAATTTGGAAATCTGTTCTTTGGATCCCTTAGGAAATCTTCTGTCAAAATGGAATCTATTGGTACCCCTTCTACCTCTGTTTGGGCCAAGATGATCAAGATCAAACCTCAGAACAAGAACTTATGCTTTAACGGTACGAATGTTGAACGGTTCCTGGATTCCTACAAGATGGCTGCTGAAGTGGACGGTGCTAGCAAATATGACATGGCTTATCAACTGCAATTCTTTATCTCCTCTGATGAAGTCATGTAAGTGATTGAATCATTTGATGGATTTGAATCCCATGACTGGGTACTTCTTAAGGAGGCAATGATTGCCTATTGGGGCAAAATTGATATAGCTAGGTTCACTCTCCAAGATCTGGATGCCCTAGTCTCTCAATGGACCTCCAATGGTGGTATCTCCTCAGCCTCTGATTATCAAGCTCTCAGAAAATCTTGGGACCCTATCCAATCCTATCTTATCTGAAACAATCACATTGATACGGTGGACAAAATTCAATTTCTATTTTTTCAGTCTTTCTCTCCAGGAGTGCAGGAAAGAATTAAGGATGAATTGGTGAAATCTGGATCCATGATCACTACTAGAGATAATTGGTTCAAGCTCCCTGCCTTCATGGTTCTTAGGAATACTGTGGATAAAGTGATGAAAGGTCAAACAGCTCTCACCTTTGAAAAACCTAGAATCACTGAACCAGTCCCTGCCCCCTCTTTTCAAGCATCTAACAAAATCATGAATAAGATGGAAGCCAATTGCAGACCTAAACCAAATCCTCAGACCCACCGGGAAACACCTACTATCAATGAGATCACCAAACTCCTGCAAGCTTTTGAGAATAAAATGGATCAGAAACTCTCCTCTCTGGCTGTCCCTAAACCCTCCAACTCTGTTCCTAGGTCAACCATGGTTTGCTATTATTGCCACAGAGAAGGTCATGGAACTGGTTGCTGTCCTGAAATCCAGAAGGACAAGGAGGAAATGTTGGTGGAACAGAAAGGGAGCAACTTCTTTCTGCCTAATGGTGCACTTATCCCTTTTGATTCATCTCATCCAATTCATCATGTGGTGGCCTCTTTCCAGCCTTCTGCTCCCAAGAAGGCATCCTTGGCCTCTTTTGATTTTCAATCTGCTTGTGGAACTCTTCCAGCTTGGTATCCTCCTGCTGTCTCTTCTTCCAGCTTTTCTGGAACTTATCAATCTGATCCAGCTAGGAAACAACATGAAGAACCCAGACCTCATAAAGCTCCTCCTGTTCCATTTTCAATTCTTCAAAAACCTGTCAAATTTCAATCTTCACTGGAGCCTCCTTCTTCTGAGGTAGAAGACATGGAAGTAGAAAAGGAACCCCTCATGGATAGGTTCCCAGAATACTCTAATCCTGCTCCTCTGCCATCCAAATCACCTTCACCAACTGATACAGTTATAGTTCCACCCTCACCTGAACTTCCTCTTCCAACTCAACCCAAGGTTTGATTTGAAAGGGGAATTTCCAAAGACCACCCCAATGCTGTGGAAGGGGTATTAAAGAAAATCTCTGATCTTAAAATCCATGATCTATCTGTGGCTGAACTCCTTTCCATCTCACCATCTGGGGCTGAAGGCATGAAGAAATGGGTTTCTCGGTGACATGTGGAGATTGGTGCTGATGAATTGAAAGTTTCCTCTGGAACCTTGATGGAAGACTCTGGTGGAACAGATCCTCCTTCTGATTCAAATATTTATTCTTGTCCTCTTGGATTTTTACCATGCTCTCTTGGTGACTCATCCAAAACGGTTTCTCTACTTGTTGATTCTGGGTCCCAACTAAACTTAATTTTGGATGCAATGGCCTGCAAGCTCAATCTCATTCCAAGCGTCAGCTTCAACTCTGCTGTTTATGGAATTGGGAATCAATCTTGTGAGTTGGTGGGTATTGCTGAGGATGTGCCAGTTTGAATTGGTCAAAATATTGTTGGAACCTGTCACTTTTGGATCACTCGTTTGGAAGGTCCTATGATTTTGGGTTGTCCTTTCTTAATAGACTTTGGAGCCACTCTGATGTTTTCTGATCAAGTTGGGGAGAGAATTCTTCTTCCTGATGCTGATGGTAGGAAGATTGAAGTTCCTCTCTGTTCTTTGGATTCTGGTCGTTGGGAAAGAGATTTCCCTGGTTTTTCACCTAAATCAGTTCTGAAGGGGAAGCAGAAGGATTCTTCTAACTCCTCTCATTTTTTAGCAGAATAGTTGGTAATACTGATAGTTGTAGTTCTTCTAAGCCTCAGACTTCAACTAAAGGGCCAACTTTTATCTTTGAGGCATATTTTTCATCCTTTTCATCTCTTTCTTCTTTTTCTTCTGATCTCAAAAATGTCCCAAATCAAAAACATGGTAAAACACCAAATTCCAAAAATATTTCTCTTCTCTCTGGTTCTGTTGTTTCTTCTTTTCCTTGTACTATTATCACTGATCAATCTTCCTCTAGCTCTGGTTTGATTCTCTGCAATGAGTATAAAGTAGATCCTGATCTCTATTCTTTTCTTAATGGTTTTGGTATGGAGGAGTATGGGCTCCAGTGGAGGCACTTGGGGGTAAAAGTAATTCCTCCCAATTGTGAACCATCAGGGCATTCTTCTACCATAGTTTTAAAAAATCTACCTTGTGCCACACATGTGAGCAAAGCGTTATTTTTTGGATCCTCTTTCATGGAAAAGGCACCTTTTGAAAATTTTATGGAACATCAAACTTGGAGGATGTTGGAATCTGGTCTCTGCTTTTGTACTCAGGTCTTGCTGGTGAATGCTTGGAGGAAAAAAGAAATTTTCTCTTTTGCCACTAAGTATAAGCCAGTTGCGAAAAAGGTCCAGCCTGTCAACCAACCCATGCCTCTCAATCTCAATCCTCCTCTCATGCGTCCTCCTCTATCTTGTGATCCTTATTGTGGTCTATCTCACTCTCTTACTGGCCCCTTTGTACCTTGTGGTTGTGTCACTGAAGAACAATTGAAGGTGGTCAACTTTGGTCCAGATGGATGGCTTTTACCTGATGAGTTAAATTTGATCAAAATATCTTATCTCTAAGGGAAAAATCTATTGCATTCTGTGAAGAAGAGAGAGTTCTCTTGAAAGAATCCTATGGTCTCCCTTATATAATCCCTGTAGTTGAACATGATCCTTGGCAAAAGAAAAAGATCCCTATTCCTGCTGCAAAAGTTGATGAATTCATCAAGTTGGTCCGCAAATGAGTTCATACTGGTCTATATGAACAGTCAACCTCCAGTTACTCTAGCCCTGTTTTCTTTGTTTTAAAGATTAATGGTAAACTTAGAGTAGTTCATGATCTCCAACCTCTCTACAAAGTTAATATTAAGGACTCTGGTGTTCCTCCTGCAACTGAAGAATTTGTTGAATCCTTCTCTGGGAGAGCCTGTTATGGTTTAGGAGAAATCATGGGGGGTTATGACAAACGATCTTGGAATCCTATTTCTTGCCCTCTCACTACTTTCAATACTCCTCTTGGTTTATTTCAACTGACTCGATTGCATCAAGGTGCCACCAACTTGGTTGCAGTCTATCAGGCTCAGATGATGTGGATCCTCCAAGAAAAAATCCCTGATCATGCTGGTATCTTTATTGATGATGGTGGAATTAAAGGTCCAGTTTCTGACTATGATAATGAGCTCTTAACTTGGCACTCAGGAATTTAACAATTTATCTGGGAGTATGCTACTACCTTGGAAAGAATTCTGTTTCAAATCAAGGAATCTGGCCTTACTGTCTCTGGGTCAAAACTTGCTGCCTGTGTCCCTGCCTTGAAAATTGTTGGTCATATAGTCTGCAAGGAAGGAAGAAGGATGGAACCCTCTAAAGTCAACAAAATAATCTCCTGGCCTACTCCAATAAATCCAACTGAAGTTAGAGGTTTCCTAGGTGTTGTAACTTATTTCAGGATCTTCATTCCCTCTCTATCCAAAATCTGTGCACCCTTGCGTTGTCTAAAAAGAAAGGAAGCTGAATGGATTAGGACCCAAGATTGCAAACAATCATTTCAGTTGCTCAAAAATATTGTTGGCAATGAAATAGTTTTGAAAAAGTTCTCTTATGGGACTGGAGCTGGCAAAATAAAATTGGCTGTCAACTCTAGTTATCAATATGTTGGGGCTGTCCTTATTCAGGAAGATGAAAATGGTTTGGACTGCCCTGTTCTTTATGGATCTTTGCTATTTTTGGATGTGGAATCTAGATACTCTCAGCCCAAACTGGAACACTGTGGTTTGGCCAGAATGCTGAAGAAACTCCAAACAGTACTCTGGGGACAACATTTTGAATTGCAAGTTGACACTTGATCCATTGTGGAAATGATCAATGCTCCCAGTCTTCCAAATGCTCAAATGACTCGCTGGGTAGCTTTTATCCAACTTTTCTCTTTTGATATTGTTCATAGGCCGGGGAAATCTTTTACTATGCCTGATGGTTTATCTAGAAGACCTATTGGAGACGATGAATCGGATTTTGGAAGGGATTTTGATGAGGAAGAACCTTTGATCCGCCCTGTTTTTGCTTTATCCTCCCAAGATTACTCTGGTTTCCAACTAGGTTTCTGGCTTAAGTTAGAGCAGTACCTTTCAACTCACCAAAGACCCCCTGATCTCTCCGCAAAAGAATTTTGATCCCTTAAAAGAAAGTCCTCTAGTTTCTTTGTCCAAGATTCTAGGCTTATGAAAAGAGGAACTCCTTGTGCGCTTGTTGTGATTACTATCCCAGCTAAGCAAGATTTGATCCTTGAAAGTCTCCATGAGGGCCTTGGTCATCGTGGGGAAACCAAAACTTATCAACAATTATCTGAAAGGTTCTGGTGGCCATCTCTGAAGAAATCTGTCTCTCAATGGTGCAAGAGTTGTGAAGTTTGTCAAAAAGGTGATCTTAGGCGTCCAGCTGAAATTTGCTATCCTACTGGGGAGTCCACTGTGCTTGGAAGGGTTTCTATGGATGTGGTTCATATCAAGGCAGGTGGTGCTAAGTACCTTATTGTGGCTAGAGATGATTTTTCTGGATGGGTTGAAGCAAAATTCCTTAAGAAACTTAGTTCTGAATCTGTGGAAGCTTTCCTTCATGAGAATTGGACAATGCTTTACGGTTTGGCTCAATCTTATTCTACTGATGGTGGCTTGGAATTTGGTGGAAAACTTGCTGAAATGATCCAATCGCTCCCTGGACAACATAGAGTTACTACTCCCTATTATCTTGAAGGACAAGGCATGGTGGAAAGAGGCCAAGCTCTCTTGAAGGATGCTCTGGTTAAACTGGCTGGTGAAAGTGGCAAGAATTGTCAAAAGTTTCTTCCCTTGGTCCTCTTCTCTGATCAAATTTCCACCAAGCAAACCACTGGCTCCTCTCCTTATGAAATCATCTTTGGTCAAAGGGCTGTTCTTCCTCTTGATCTTGAAATGGAGTCTTTCTTGAGCATCTCTTGGGAACAAGTTTCTTCAACTACTGATCTATTAGTTGCCAGATCAAAGCAACTGGAGCGGAGTGAAGATATTTGTAACAAAGCTTATCAGAAGATGATGAAATCAAGAGCAAAATCAGTTCATTATTGGGAAGATAAACATCTAAATTGAATCAGAGATCCTTTAAACCCTGGTGATCTGGTATTGGCTTATAATCAATCTTTAGAGAATCAGTGGGGAAAACTTTTTTCAAATCATTGGAATGGTCCTTATAGAGTGGTTTGTCAAGTTAGAGGTGGATCTTATGTTTTGGAAGAACTGGATGGTACTCAGTTGGCTAGAAGGTTCTCTGCTGATCAAGTTAAGAGATTTTATTGTTGTGGGGGCAATTTGGGTTCAAAGTAAGTCCTCCCAATTGTGCACCACCAGGGTCTTCTGCTGCGTTTTGTTGAAAAAACTCTACTTTATGCCACATATGTGAGCACCTGGGACGCCTTTTCTTTTATCTTTTTGTCAGCCTGCTACTTAGTACAGAGCAACCTGACAAAGCAACAACAATAATAATATTAAAAGGAACAAAGATAAATGAATAAATAAAATTATTATAAAATGAAGGAGTAGGAAATCCATAAATATTATTGCAGAAATGGATTCCCCACCCAAAATAAGGTAGGGTCACTCACTGACCCCACCCTTGAATTCTTACTCCTTATATTTTTTAATTAATTTAATACAAAAATGGTAAATGACCACGGCACCAGTATGGCACCTTTTAGCCATTTTAATATTTCACATGATATGTCATGTATAGGTTTCACACCTAAATTTCAGTCGAAATCCAGGTGTTGTGTGTATTTTAGGAGTTACACGGGAAATTGTGTTTTGTCACAATTCCCGCACGCAGCCCCGCGTCCCTACAGCGCTGGTCTCCCGCGTACGCAAACTCCCGCACGCAGCTCCGCGTCCCTACAGCGTTGGACTCCCGCGTACGCCAACTCCCGCACGCAGCCCCGCGTCCCTACAGCGCTGAACTCCCGCGCGCATCTGAGCAGCGGATCAGTCCCCGCGCGCATTTGAATGGACTGATCCCCGCGCCTCCTATGACATCCAGGTACCGCTCAGAGAAGCTACAACATAGTATGATCTACACTACATATGTAAAGCTAACACACGAGCATAGATTATGGTTCAAAAACCTTAAAAATCAATTGAAATTAGTTAATAACTAATTTTTAGTATTTTTTATTAATTAAATAAAGATCCAGACTCACCACGAAGTAAGTTGATCAGAACCTTCAAAGACCACGAAACTACATAAGGAGTGGTCGTAAAAATTATTAAAAATTACATACAGGATCAGCAGAGGATGGAGAATCAATAAAAATATACGTCTGCTCACTTTGGACCAGTACTTACTGTACAAATTGAGGATCAGTGCAGGATCAGCAAAATGACTAATCTATTGATTAACAGATCCTGCAGCTAAAAAGGAGCTGTTCCTTGACAGATCTAAGGCCAGCAGGCTAACAGCACCTTGAGGACGTGCCAATCTTGCCCTGATTGCCCCCCTAGCCTCAGCCCATGGCTAGTACCCCTTCTAGAGGTCCTCAAGCACCCAAAAAGGAATATTTAAACAGGCTCTTTTGCCCTCCTGTTTCCAAGAAGTTAATCAGTTATCAGGAATTATTTATTATCAATCAGACACGGTGTCATTGTTAATCAAGTGCTTATATGAAGATAAGCAAGTGATTTATGACTTAGTCTGTAGTAGTATTATTTACCTCTATTAACCAATCAACCATTGAAGTTTAGTCAAGCAATCTACCCCATCTGCTCTGAAACCCTTCCAATTATTCCAGGATTTTCGTGGTCAAGTGCTCAGAGTGAGTGTTTCCCTTCCTGTCTAGGCCGCTTGTGCTGTTAAGCCCGGCCATTAGTGGAATAAGTCCTTTCTAAGGCACCCATATTTATTCCAAGGTTCTTAAACTGCCTAAGGAGGCCCCTTGAAGAGAGGTTGCTAGTCTGTAAAGATCCCCAGTAGTATAATACTGTGGCCCCTCTTTATATATTATATTTAAAATATTTATAACCAAACCAAATAAACCTTGCACTTGCTCTTACCATACCATTATTGGAGCTTTAAAGTGTTTATTCTTTGGAATATTATTGCTCCAAGTTCTTTTATCACTCTCTGTAGCTAAAGGACTGCAAGGTTCCTGGTATCAGAGAGCTGACACTTTTCCACATTTAGGCTCTTTTGGATGGATCAAGATGGGTTTCAACATTTTTTACTTAGAGGATCAAGAAACGGCCAATTATTTTCTTTTTTTCTTTTTCATGTTTTAAAAATTATGATGCAGACTAGGGACAGTCTGTAAGTTGGGGAGAGATGTGGTGAACCATTTGGGAGACCTTGGGAAAAGAATTCAAAAAATTAAAAAAAAAATTTTTATACATATTTTTTTGTCATACCTTAAATCAAAAAAAAAAAAAAATTGAACTTACAAAAAAATTTGGATCCTTCACTCAAACCCTTCCCTGTCCTAGTGGTGTAGCTTCTCCTCTTCCTTCCATTGCTCCCACTTCCCTCCTACCCTGGGTTCAATCCCCCCTCCTTGAGCTCAGACCTCTCTTGCTAACTTTTGGCCATGCGCAACTCATCACATTGCTCCTCCTCATCCTCATCGCTTGCATCCTTGATTGCTTCCTCACTTTCATCGCAAACATTGTTCGTTCATCATGATCCTCCCCATCGCTTGGCCATGCGCGAATCATTGCCTTCTCTCTCATCATCGATTCATCCATCATGGCATCCTCATCATCACCACCATCACCACTTGTGAGAAAGAATCATTGATCACATCAACCATTGCTCATCATCAAAACCATCCAGCAATGATGAGCATCATCATCATTGCGCTCACCAACTCCATCATCATTGGGATCACCCTCTCCTCCTAGATTGGATGATTGGCAGCGACCATCCTCCTTTTTTTTGTTTGTCGTTCTCTTTCTTTTTTTTTCTCTGTTGCTGTTGTTTCTTCTTTTCATTTTTTGTTTGTTTTGTTTCTTTCTTTTTTTGGTTCTTACTCTCTTTTTCAATTTCTTTCTCACTGCCTTTTTTTTCTCTTTTTCTCTCATTTTTATTATTATTTTTTATTTTTTATTGTTATTTTCTTTTATTGTTATTTTCTTTTATTTTACTGTTTCTTTCTTTCTCAACCCCCTCCAGATTTGGATGGGAGGGGGTGTTGCGTTGTTAGTAGGTGTGCAAACGTCCGCACGGACGTTTGCAAGCAACAGGCTGGGGTGAGAATCTCTCACCCCAGTCTGGAAGATTGGCAGAAGGGAACCGGGCCTCCCCAAGCTTGAGCCTCATCATTGTAAAAAAAAAAAAAATTCTGCTTTCATTTGTGTTATCCAATTGTAAATAGTTACAGGGCTCTCTAGCCTATAAAAGGAGGGGCTCTCCCCTGCTTTTTTCCATCATCAATTCTGCCCACTAATAAAAACTATGAGCTTCTGATCCAAGAGCTCCTTCCTTTGTGAAATTGATCACTTATCCGGATATATCTTTTGATTATCCCTTGATCCTTATCCCTTACCCTTGACTTTTTTTAATTCTGAAACTCTGATCTTCCCTTCTGTGGCCCTGTTCCTTATCACCAACCATAGCCTTGCTGGTTGAAGAAGAATTCATTAAATTGAAATCTTGAGTGTGTTATACCACTCTTAATCCCTTTTTCTGACCATTATTTGGTCTTGATCATTCATTTGATTGTCTTTCTGGACCAGTCACGTTTGAATAAAAGTTTTTATTAAGTTTAAACCTGGAGTGTTAAACCTCCCTTTAATTATTCAAGTTGCATTCTGCCACACTATTCTTGAATCCTTGAGAAGTGTTGGGTTACTCTTAGTCAAAAATTGTTACTGTTTGTTTCAGTGATCCATAAGCTTATTGCATTGTCTTGTGCAGCCACCCACAGTTATCTGGTACCCTTCAAGCGCTTGATTGCGGAGAGTTGGGCAGGTTCATTGAGAACCTGGAGGTTGATTGGGTTTGAGTTGATCACTCCGAAGCACTTGCTGACAACCAGAGTTATTAGCGTGTGGGTGCCGTTACTTACAACTGCTTTGTTCTATTGGACTCTGAGCAAACTTTAACTTATTTTGTTCAAAGTCTTTCTCCTCATCATCTTGGTTCAGGTAGTGCTGCTTCCCCCTCAGCTATTGTTGCTATGGACTTATCCCTATCCCATTTGATTCCTCATTAACAAAGGTTACTGGACCTTGATCCTGGTTACATTTAAATATTTTTGTAACACTCAGGAGGGCAGCCTAAAAAAGCACCTATCCCCTCCACAGAACTGCCAATGCCCTGCAACTTTTGGAGTCTTACAACACAGTTGATGTGGGTGCAATTGTCCAACTTGGCAAGGATGTATCCAACTATTTTGAGATTCACCTCCAGCGGACACTTATCAGGTTTAGAGGAATTGATCCAATAATAAACTACCTTCAGAGAGAGGATGGTCATAATCTTGGAACGCAAGAGGGAGAAGTTGGAGTTGCTAAGATTGGGAATGGAGTCTGTCAGGGTCTTCAGTAGGGATTGCAAGGGGTCCATTGGTCTTTGATGATCAAGGGTTTTCCTGGCAGCTTCAGAAAAGGGAACTTTTGGATTTAAGCCGTGTTAAGTTGACCAGGGGAAACTGAATTGTTTAATTCAAAAGACCAATGAACCAATGCACCTTTGAATTTGGCGACTGCAAGACAGAGGATAAGGAAAGAAAGAGATGAAAAAAAATGATAACAAAGGAGAAGGATCTGGGACAACAGGAGAACAAGAAAGGATGAGAAGAAGGAAGTTGAGAGATGATGAGAGCGGTAGACAGATATCTCACATCTGATCAGCCTAAGTGATCTGAGGTCAACATTGAGAGTGATGTTGAAGGGATTTATGATTGGGGCTGAGAGAGGAGTGATTGAGGAAGATTGGGATGGATGAGCCAAGAAATGGACGGTAATTGAGAAGTTGAGATGAATGGAATGGCTGAGAGCAAAAGGATTGAAAGGTTGGATGAGAGAAGGGAGGTTGAATTGAAGATCCGGGAAAGAGAGAGTTGGAGGTGAGAGAAGGTGAGTTGACGACAAGGATGGACAAAAGGGAATCTGAGATGAGGAAGGAGTTGGGTTGGAAACAGGGACCAGATGAGTTAGGGATTGTACTTCAAGTCAGGGGAGAGCCGGGTAATTTGACTCTCTCCATTTGAGGATTCTGCACCGGTGTAAGTTGAGATGTTGCGGTGTCAGAGGAAAGTAGGAGGGGAGAGTGGATGAAGAATGAGAGGGTGAATACAGCAATCACGTGGGAAAGGGAAATGACGACACTTCTATTCTTGATGTACTTGTATTTCCAAAATGAGAGTATTTGTTGGCCAAGTAAGAGACAATTTTTTTTTGAGTGGGACCCGGTTTTCAAGGAGGTAATATGATGGGGGAGCATTCCAGAATAGAAAAAGTTTGGTGAACCTGTCCTGATAAATAGCTTCAGATTTGGAGTTGACCAATTGGTTCCAGTGTTTCTGAAAGAGCTTCCATTCATCTTCAGACTTGAAATGCTTCCTGCGGTGGGTTTTCATATTTTTGAAAATATGCCAGAGACAGAGAATGTGATTAGAAGATGGGAAAACTGTTCCTATGGCACTAATTAAAGATTGTTCTTTATATTTCACAATAACCCTGGTTTCTTGATTTTCTAATATTTCCTGAAGTTTATTGAGTGCCCATTCATAGTAATTTTTTTTTCTTGGGATAAAAATTAAAAGCAACTGAGAAATTACTTGAAGAATTTTTTAACCAAAAAATATGAAGAAGAGGCATCCAAAATTTATTTGTTTTATATGTGCAGTCCATCATGAGAAGACTAGGAAAGGTTTTTAAAAGTTTTATGGAGTCAGGATGTGAAATGAATAAAGAAGTGATGTGTCCACCCATATTAATGATTCTGTAAAAAAAAGAAGAAGTTCAGAGTTTCAGTATTAAAGATTCAATTGGGGGTTTTCCTTCAAGAGAAATGTTTTGGATTTGTGATATTTTATTACAAATAGTACTGAAGTTTGTATGAGCTGGAGCTGAGGAGTTTTTTATAAGGGAATTTAAGATTTTTAATGGGGAAAAAACAGCCTGGGTTAAGTTCTCTACAGTCTCCTGTTGCTTGCCATGAATTCTTTGATGGATAGATGAGTAGAAGGATCATCTGAGGGGGCATGGTTGTGGTCTGGAAATATAACTTTAAACTGCAAGAGACCTAATCTTTTTGAGAAATTTCCAGATAATCCAAAAGGGAATTTGGTCTTTCTTGTTGTTTGAAATTTTTTGGGATCCTTACTGGGTTTAAATTCTCCAGATTTATCACATTGATATGTGTAGGTATGTTCCTTCAAGTTTGATACTCTAGTAGAAATGGCATATCCATGGGAATTTGCCCATGATTGGATAGCATTAACTAACTCCTTCTTTTGATTATATGATATTTCAGGAGGAGGAGACAGAGGATTGGTATCATTAGATTGAGTAGATGAGGAAAGAGCCAGAGGATTAGAAACACTAGTTTGATTAGATGAGGTGATGGAGGATGGGCCAGGTGAGAAAGTTCTGAAAAGTGGGTTCATGTTTTTTTGAGACATTTTGAAAAGGGATGTTTTTTTAGAAAGGAATTTGAGATTTGAGTTGATTATTCAGAATAATATTTAGGAGAAATGGAGTCAGAAGAGTTTTTGGTTAAGGAGGTTTAATTTTGTCAGCTTGCTACTATGTACAGAGCAACCTGTCAATAGCAACACAAAACTATGAAAAAATAAGAATATCTCAAATAACAAAATAAGGAGTGAGAAATCCATAAATATTATTACAGAAATCAATTCCTCACCCAAAATTAGGTAGGGTCACTCACTGACCCTACTTGGTGGATAGACTGGAAAGAAATCACTATTAAGTATGTTAGTAGCTGTGAGACCTGCCAAAAATCTAATAAAAGTACTGGCAAAAGGTTTGGACTCCTACAGAAGATCTGTCAGCTTGCTACTATGTACAGAGCAAAACTGTCAAATAGTAACACAAACTATGAAAAATAATAATACCTCAATTAACAAAATAAGGAGTGAGAAATCCATAAATATTATTACAGGAATGGATTCCTCATCAAAAATTAGGTAGGGTCACTCACTGACCCCACCCTTGAATTCCAAGTCCTTATATTTTTAAAATAATTAAAAAGAAAGTACTAAAAATTACAACACCAGTATGGCACTTTTTGGCCATTCCAATATTTCACACGTATTGTCACGTATAGGGTTTACACCTAAAATTCACTCAGAATTGAGGTGTTGTGTATATTTTAGGAGTTACACACGGAAATGTGTTATGTCACAATTCCCGCGCGCAGCCCCGCATCATTACATATCCCTACGTACTAGTAGCAGCAGGTTCCCGCGTACTAGAGACCCGCGCGCAGCTGATTCTGCAACGCACGCAGCGGATCCTACCCCGCGTGCATCTGTACTAACTGATCCCCGCTTCTGGATCAGTTGTGACTAATCTGACAACCAGGTACTGCTCAGAAGAGCTACAACCTAGTTAGGGTTGCATAGTATATGTAACAAACTGACATATGCATTAATAATGATCTAAAAAGATCAAAACTTAAATAAAATTAATGAAAATTAAGTTTAAAACATTTTTTAATAATAAATCAAAGATCAAGGATTATTACATAAATCACTGACCCTGATCTTTGAAGACCACAAAACACTACAAGGAGTGTTCATAAAAATTATTAAAAATTATGTATATGATCAGAAGATGATTGAAAATTAGTAAACAAACACATCCACCCGCTTTGTAGCAATATCAATAGTACAAATGAAGGATGAGTACAGAATGATCAAATTTATGCTATAACAGATTAACAGATCCTGTGGCTAAAATAGTACAGAAATCCGGCAGATCTAGGGACAGCTGATTGAAAGCACCAAGTGGACGTGCCAATTTTGCCTTTACTGGCTTGCCAGCCTCAGACCACGAGCAGAACCCTCTCTACGTGCCCTGAGAAGACCAAAAATCACCCCAAAAAGGTATTTATACAGACCTCTTTGGATCCATTATTCCATAATCAGTTACCAGGAATTATTTATTTTCAATCAGACATCATGTCATTGTTAATCAAGTGCTTGTATGAAGATAAGTAAGTGATTTATGAATTAGTCTGCAGTAGTATTATTTACCTATATTAACCAATCAACCATTGAAGTTTAGTCAAGCAATCTACCCCATCTGCTCTGAAACCCTTCCAATTATTCCAGGATTTTTGTGGTGAAGTGCTCAGATTGAGTGTTACCCTTCCTGTCTAGGCCAATTGTGCTGTTAAGCCCGGCCATTAGTGGAATAAGTCCTTTCTAAGGCACCCATATTTATTCCAAGGTTCTTAAACTGCCTAAGGAGGCCCCTTGAAGAGAGGTTGCTAGTCTGTAAAGATCCCCAGTAGTATAATACTGTGGCCCCTCTTTTATATTATATTGAAAACCAATTATTACCAAACCAATTAAACCTTGCAACTGCTCTTATTATATGATTTATTTGAGCTTCTAAGTGTTTAATATTGGAATAATAATAATAATTATTATTACAGAATTTTTATCACTCTCTGTAGCTAAAGGACTGCAAGGTTCCTGGTATCAGAGAGCTGACAGATTTGGTAGTGGTAGGTTTGGAGTGTGTTTTTTTATGTTGTGTTGTGTTGTGTTGTGCTGTGTTTTGTTGTGTTGTGTTGTGTTGTGCTGTGTTTTGTTGTGTTGTGTTGTGTTGTGTTGTGTTGTGTTGTGCTGTGTTTTGTTGTGTTGTGTTGTGTTGTGCTGTGTTTTGTTGTGTTGTGTTGTGTTGTGTTGTGTTGTGTTGTGCTGTGTTTTGTTGTGTTGTGTTGTGTTGTGTTGTGTTGTGTTGTGTTGTGTTGTGTTGTGTTGCGTTGTGTTGTGTTGTGTTGTGTTGTGTTGTGTTGTGTTGTGTTGTGTTGTGTTGTGTTGTGTTGTGTTGTGTTGTGTTGTGTTGTGTTGTGTTGTGTTGTGTTGTGTTGTGTTGTGTTGTGTTGTGTTGTGTTGTGTTGTGTTGTGTTGTGTTGTGTTGTGTTGTGTTGTGTTGTGTTGTGTTTTGTTGTGTTGTGCGGAGTAATATGTTGTGATGTGGTGTGGTAATGGGGGGATTGGAGTGGTATGGTGTGGTGTGGTGTGGTGTGGTGTGGTGATGGGGGGAGTGGAGTGGTATGGTGTGGTGTGGTGATGGGGGGTGATGGGTGGAGGTGGGTGGGTGGAGGAGGTTTCTTTTATGGATGATGGGAGGATGGGAGCGCTCAAAAATGGCCTGTAAAAATTTCAAACTCATATTGAATAGGAATGGTTAGGGTTCTATGCATGGAGGGCTCAAAAAAGCGGACCCCAGCCCAAAGGGGGGTTTTTTTCCCTCCTTTTTGGATTTGGTTTTTAGGGCACAAATAGTGCTTCAAGAATTAACAAAAAAAATATATTTGCAAACCTTAAAAGACCTTTTCTAAGCTTTGAATGTCAAATAATTCAAATTCTCATAATTAAACACAAAAAAGAATGCAGAAATAAGGAAAGACCACTCCTTTTATTTTCAATTGTTTTCATTGTGATGAATATTTGGTGGGGTAAAACCTATAATTAAAGCTCAGCAAAAATTTTTGTTCAGTGTTTGGATGTTAATCTTTAGTTTTTTCAAAAAAAATTGAGATAAACATTGATTCAAGAAGTGAAAAATTTTTTTGAAAAGGATATGTTATTTTGAAGTGTTTTTGTGTTGGATCCAATTTTTGGGGGCCAAGGATACATCCAAAAAATCTCAAAAAAATATTATAAAGCTCTTCAGCTGATTGTTAATTATTTTGAGCGTTCAAAGTTACAAAAAAACTTAAGCCAAAATCCAAAGGAATAGCTCCAAAAAGGAGTTTTTTTTTGGATTTTGTTAATTTTTTGACTGGATTTTTGAAGGGGTTTAACTGGTCCCAAAATTATAAAAGATTAGCCATAAGGACTTAAGACGCCTATCCACAGGCCTGCCGTGTTAGAATTTCAAAAAAAAGTTCTTGAAATGCCCGTGTAAACAAGGATTCACAGTGTATACTAGACGTTGCAGGGGTGTAGTACCCCCATGAGTTTAAGGGTAGCACCTGTGAAAAAAATGATGCCCCTTTTTTTTTTTTTTTTTTTTTTTTTTTTTTTTTTTTTTTTTTGCTTTTTTGAATTCCATGCAATGCAAACCTGTTTTGACCCCTTGTTCTGTTAACTCCTGCCCCTTTTATCAACTGCCAATGCTTCTACCACTGCACTCAAGATTTTCTACAATGTAAGACTCTAAATGGTGCTAGGCCATGGCAGTTCTGTGGAGGGGAAAGGTGCTGTTTAGGCTGCCCTCCTGAGTGTTACAAAAATATTTAAATGTAACAAAGATCAAGGTCCAGAACCTTTCAAGTGAGGAAATAAGTAGTAAAGGATAAAGTTTAAAAATAGTCAGTAACAATGGAACCGCACTATCTGAGGCAATATTATGTGGGAGCTTTTTGAAAAAAAGAACTTTAAGTTTGTTTAAAGTTCAAAAGAACAAAGCTGTTGTATGTAAACAAAGCCAAAAAGCTAATAACTCTGGTTGTCAGCATGAAGATTGGGGATGATCAACTCAAACCCCAACCAACCTCCAGGTTCTCAATGAACCCGCCCAACTCTTTGCAACCAAGCACTTGAAGGGTACCAGATAACTGAGGGTGGCCATATAAGACAAAGAAAAATGTTTTGAGAAGCTCTAAAAGCAAAAAAAGTAACTGATTTGAAAAGGGATAACCTCAAAACATCTCAAGGAACTCAAGAGTAGGCTGGCAGAATGCAACTTTGAAAAAAAAAATTAAAGGAGGCATAACACTCCAGGTTTTAAGCTTAATAAAACCTCTTCAATAAAACGTGATTGGATCCAGAAAGATAATCAAGGAAGGATCAAGACCAGTATGGTCAGAGAAAGGGATCAAAGAGTGGTGTAACACAATCAAGAATTCCAACAGACAGAATTCTCTTCAACCAGGAAGGCTATCCATTGGTGATAAGGATCAGGCCACAGAGGGGCAAAGACTAAGGATCAATGGATCAAGGGGCAATCATGGATATACCCAGGATAAGGATGGATCAGATTTCAGATAATAACCGGGGGGAATATGCACAAACTCCCATGGATGTTTGGAAAAAGGTAGGGGAGAGCCCCTCCTTTTATGGGCCATGGGTCCCTGTTGACTATGTACAAGTGATAACACATAGAGCAAAAAAAAAAAAACAATTGGAAAAATTTTTTTTTGATCATGAGAAAAAAAAAATAAACTGATGAGAAAAAAATAAACAAACAACAACCTGAAAAAAAAATTGAAATAATGAAAACCCATGGATGAGCTGGAATGGAAATACACCAGCCTGTGCCAATGATGGGCATGGGCAGGAGAGTAGCAGGTGAGGGGCCGCATGGACAGGCTGACGGGCCCAGGCAACCACTTGCCTGCAGATGACTGCCAGCGGGTGTTTGATGGGCTCAGGCAACAGCCGCAGGAGGAACAGTAGAGACCTGCGGGGGCAACAGAAGAGCTGCGCGGGGGATGAGAAGAAAACTGATTGAGATTGCTTGAGGGCAGTGGGAAGCAATGGCCGACCAATGAGGATTGATCAAGGTTGACGGGTGACGGATGCATGAAGGATGAGAGCAGTGATGGATGACTGCTTGGTGTCAGATGGTTGATGGTGATGAGGATTGTCCGCATGATTGGTTGCGCACCAAGGATCAAGAGGATCAGTTGGAGAGGTGGATTAAGGGGGGATGACCAATGGATGGATGGCAGGTGGTTGGATGACCGGTGAGTAGAGGGAGGTGGGATAGTGAGATGGGGCAAGTTGGAAGAGGTGAGTGAGCCCAAGTCAAGCAATTGATTAACGGTTGGGGATGGAAGTTGGGTTGATGTCTCAATGATGGCTTGAGATGATTTTTTGGGTGAGAGGGACTGTAGGTTGGGCTGGCTTGGGTGGTCAATGTTGTCTGACGGGTGTTGCTGAGGAGCATGAGATCTTTGACTGAATCTCTATCAAGGATGAAGTTTGGTTGAGGGTTGGAGAATGAACCATTGTGCCTGAGGAATTGAGCTTGGGCTAAATTGAGTTTGCCGGTGTAGGACTCCAAACGGTGCTAAGCCGTGGCAGTTCTGTGGAGGGGAAAGGTGCTGTTTAGGCTGCCCTCCTAGGATTTACAATAAAATTTAAATGTAACCGGAATCAAGGTCCAGAACCTTATGGATGAGAAATCAAAATAAGGGAAGAGGATAAGAGTTGTCGGTAGCGATGGAAACAACACTATCTGAGGCAAGATGGTGCAGGTAAAGACTTGAACAAATAAGTCAAGGTTTTTTCAGAGTTCAATAGAACAAGGCAGTTGTAAGTAACAACTCCCACAAGCTAATAACTCTGGTTGTCAGCAGCTGATTAGGAAAGATCAACTCAATACCAACCAACCTCCAGGTTCTCAATGAACCTGCCCAACTCTCCGCAATCAAGCGCTTGAAGGGTACCAGATAGCTGTGGGAGGCTGAACAAAACAAAAACAATTTGTTTATGAAGCTCTAGAAGCAAATCAATAACAAATTTGAGCAATAATATCCCAACACTTCTCAAGGGACTCAAGAATAGCGTGGTGAAATTCAACCTCAAAGAAGAAGGGAGGTATAACACTCCAGGTTTTAAGCTTAATAAAACCTCTTCAATCAAACGTGATTGGCTCCGGAAAGATGATCAAGGAGAGATCAAGACCAGTATGGTTGGAAAAAGGGATCAGAGTGGTATAACAAACTCAAGAATTCAGACAGACAGGAATTCTTCTTCAACCAGCAAGGCTATTGGTTGGTGATAAGGATCAAGGTCACAAGGGACAGAGTTTGAGTATGGAGGCTTAAAAGATCAAGGGGCAATCCTAGATATACCCGGATAAATGGCTCAGATAGGTGGGGAAGGATACCCACAGATAAGTTGATTACTGATGATGGTCTGATAGGATGATGGGATCCTCTGATGTTCTGGGATGCTCCAATGATAGGACAAAAGGCAGGGGAGAGCCCCCTCCTTTTATAGACATGAGGCCCTGTATACTATGTACAAGAGAGATTTACAAATAGGTGCGGAAAAAAAATGAAAACATAAAAAAATGAAAAATAAAAAAAAAAAAATTACATGAGAGAAAAAAGAGATGTCGCCCGCGTTGAGAATGACCGCAGGCAACCAGATGGACACCCGTGACAGCGGTCATGGGTGTCGACAACGGTTTTCGTTGCCCTATCAGTGGCGACAACGGGGTGAAAGTCCCGACGGCCGCAAGTGGTCGCTTGCGGTTGTCGGTCGGATCGGATGATGAGGATGAGATGGTCGATGGGGGAGATGACTCGGGGCGGAAACAGTAGGGGAAGCAAGGATGAGGAGCTGGTGTGGATGGTTCATTGGAGGAGATGAGGAAGGAGTGCTTGGGAGGAAGATGAGATGATGATGATGATGATGATGATGGATCAAACTTTGAGGTTAGTTGGAAGGGTAGATGGTGATGAGGTTCATAATCACTTGGGGAGGGAGGAGGACGGCTTCGATGTACTCAGATCAATTGGTCACATCGTTGAAGGGAAAATGATCACGAGTGGGGGAAGAGGGTGAGGAGGAGGCGACACGCTTGAGGAGTTTCTGCTGCCTGGCACGGAGGGCGATATTGTTTTTGAGTAAGGATTTACCGATTGAAGCGGCAATGCCGAGATCTCGTTCGCGTTCGCGGATGACCCAATCGGCGGCCAAGAGGAGCGCTTCAAGTTCCTCCCTAGTCTTAGCACTCACCCACTCATGAGTGATTGAGTTAGGATGGTCGGTATTGTAGGGAGGATCGGAGGTAGGATGGGGGGTAGGAAGAAGATGGGATCGTCAAAAGTGGTTCGACGATCGCTCGCGTCGCCAAAAGTCAGGGCCGCGAGCGCAAAAAGTGGGAGTTGAACATAGGAAGAGGGAAGCGAAGCGGAGAGACAGGCAAGAGGCCTGTCCTAGACCGCTAGGACAGGGAGGAGTTGAGAGATGGGGGGGGGGGAAATGAAGGTAACCATAGGGGTACAACTGAAATCCGATTTTTTTTTTTTTTTTTTTTTTTTTTTTTTTTTGCCGTGGTGTCCCGGATTGGTCACCACATCTCTCCCCAACTTACAGACTGTCCCTAGTCTGCATCTAAAATTTGAAGGGATTAAAAAGAGAAAAGCAGGGAACAAAAGAAATTGAAGCAAAGATTGGCCATTTCTTGATCTTGAGAGCAATTGAAGAGTTGAGGAAAATATCTTGATTCTTCCAAATGAACCCTAGAAGCGGCAGGAATAGAACAAGGAAGGCATCCCAGGTGCTCACATATGTGGCATACAGTAGAGTTTTACAACAAAAACGCAGCAAATGACCCTGGTGGTGCACAATTGGGAGGACTTACTTCTGAGATAAGTTGCCCCCACGACAATGAAACTTCTTGACTTGATCAGCAGAGAACCTTCTGGCCAACCGAGTACCATCCAGCTCCTCCAAAACATAAGATCCACCCCTAACTTGATGAATCACTCAATAAGGGCCATTCCAACGATTAGAGAAAAGCTTGCCCCACTGGGTTTCCAAAGATCGATTATAAGCTAAAACTAGGTCACCAGGGTTCAAGGGCTTCCTGATTCGATTAGAGTGCTTGTCCTCCCAATACTGGATGGATTTTGCTCTGGCCTCCATCATCGTTTGATAAGCTTCATCACAAACGTCTTCACTTTGCTCCAGTTGCTTGGATCTAGCAACTAACAGATCAGTGGTTGAGGACACCTCTTCCCAAGAGATGCCCAAGAAAGATTCCATTTCCAGATCCAAAGGAAGGACTGCTCTTTGACCAAAGATGATTTCATAAGGTGAGTAGCCAGTAGTTCTTTTGGTTGAGATTTGATCAGAGAAGAGAACAAGAGGAAGGAATTTGCGACAATTCTTGCCACTTTCACCAGCCAGTTTAACAAGTGCAGCCTTCAAAGGGGCATGGCCTTGTTCCACCATGCCTTGGCCTTCAGGATAATAAGGAGTAGTAACTCTATGTTTTCCAGGAAGGGATTGGATCATTTCAGCAAGCTTGCCCCCAAATTCAGAGCCACCATCAGTAGAGTAAGATTGAGCCAGGCCATAACGCATTGTCCAAGTCTCGTAGAGGAAAGCTGCCACTGATTCAGAGCTAAGGTTCTTCAGAAATTTTCCTTCAACCCATCAAGAAAAATCATCTCTAGCCACAATGAGGTACTTAGCAACACCTGCCTTAATATGAACCACATCCATAGCAATCCTTCCAAAGACAGTGGACTCCCCAGTAGGATAACAAATTTCAGCTGGGCGCCTAAGATCACGCTTTTGACAAACTTCACAACTCTTGCACCATTGGGAGACGGATTTCTTCAAAGATGGCCACCAGAATCGTTTGGATAGTCGTCAATAAGTTTCAGTTTCCCCACGATGACCAAGGCCTTCATGGAGACTTTCAAGGATAGAATCTTGTTTAGAGCAAATAGTAACAACAATAAGAGCACAAGGATTGCCTCTCTTCATAAGTCTAGAACCTTGAAAAAAAAAATTAGAAGACTTTTGTTTAAGAAATAAAAATTCCTTAGCAGAGAGATCGGGAGGTTTTTGAAGAGTTGAAAGGTACTGCTCTAATTTAAACCAGAAGCCTTGTTGAAAGCCAGAATAATTTTGGGAAGAAAAAGAGAAAATAGGTTGAATTAAAGGTTCCTCTTCATTGAAATAGGTTCCAACATCAGATTCTTTGTCCCCAAGAGGTTGTCGAGATAAACCATCAGGCATGGTGAAAGATTTTCCCGGCCTGTGAACAATATCAAAAGAGAAAAGCTGAATAAAGGCCACCCAACGAGTCATAGGAGCATTGGGAAGACTGGGAGCGTTGATCATTTCAATGATGGATTGAGCATCAACTTGCGATTCAAAATGTTGGCCCCAGAGGATGGTTTGAAGTTTCTTCATCATTCAAGCCAAACCACAGAGTTCCAGTTTGGGCTGGGAGTATCTAGATTCTACATCTGAAAACAACAAAGATTCATAAAGAGCAGGACGGTCCCGACCATTTTCATCTTCCTGAGTAAGGACAGCCCCAACAGATTGATAACTAGAATCGACAGCCAGCTTGATCTTGCCAGCTCCAGGTCCATAAGAGATCTTTTTCAAAACTATGTCTTTACCAACTATCCCTTTGAGTAGCTGGAAAGCACATTCACAATCTTGGGTCCAAATCCATTCAGCATCTTTTCTAGTTAGACGACGCAAGGGTGCACAGATTTCGGATAAATATGGGACAAAGATTCTAACATAAGTGACAACACCTAGAAAGCCCCTAACTTCAGTTGGATTGATTGGGGTAGGCCAAGAGATGATCTTGTTGACTTTGGCTGGTGCCATCCTTCTTCCTTACTTGCAGACTACATGACCAACAATTTCCAGAGCAGGGACACAAGCCGCCAGTTTAGATCCAGAGACAGTAAGGCCAATTCGAAACAGAATCCTCTCCAAGGTAGTAGCATATTCCTAGATAAAACAACAAATTCCTGAATGCCAAGGTAAGAGCTCATTATCATAGTCAGATACTGGACCTTTAATTCCGCCATCGTCAATAAAGATACCAGCATGATCAGGGATTTCATCCTGGAGGATCCACATCATCTGAGCCTGATAGACTGCAACCGAGTTGGTGGCTCCTTGAGGCAATTGAGTAAGTTGAAATTGACCAAGAGGAGTATCGAAAGTAGTGAGAGGACAAGAAATAGGATGTAAGGATCGCTTGTCATAGCCACCCATAATATCCCCTAGACCATAGCAAGCTCTTCCCACAAAGGATTCAACAAATTCTTCAGTAGAAGGAGGGATACCAGAGTCTTTAATAGTAACTTTATTAAGAGGTTGAAGATCATGAACTATTCTAAGTTTACCATTACTCTTGAGGACACAGAAGACGGGGCTGGAGTAACTAGAAGTTGACTGTTCATACAGGCCAGTTCAAACTCGTTCCCGGACCAACTTGATGAATTTGTCAACTTTAGCAGCAGGGATTGGGATCTTTTTCTTTTGCCAAGGATCATGTTCAACTACAGGGATGATATAAGGGAGGCCATAGGATTCCCGCAAGAGACCTCTCTCTTCTTCACAGAAAGCAATAGATTTTTCTCTTAGAGATAAGACATTTTTGATTAAATTTAACTCATCAGGAAGAAGCCATCCATCTGGACCAAAGTTGACCACCTTCAGACGTTCTTCAGTGACCCGTCCATTAGGCACAAAGGGGCCAGTAAGAGATTGAGGAAGACCACAGTAAGGATCGCGAGATAGAGGAGGACGCATAAGGGGAGGATTGAGGTTGAGAGGCATAGGCTGGTTGACTGGTTGGATCTTCTTAGCAACTGGTTTATACTTAGTGGCAAAAGAGAGAAGTTCTTGTTTGCTCCAAGAGTTGACCAGAGAGACTTGATTACAAAAGCTGAGTCCAAGTTCCAACATCTTCCAAGTCCAATGTTCTGCAATATCCTTGAAGGGTGCCTTTTCCATAAAAGGAGAACCAGGAGATAATACGTTGCTCACATGTGTGGCACAAGGTAGGGTTTCGAAAATGACGGTAAAAGATTGCCCTGGCAGTGCACAATTGGGAGGACTTACTTGTACCCCAAATTGCCTCCACTGAAGCCCATATTCCTTCATACCAAAACCACCAAAAACGGAATTGCAGTTAGGATCTAGTTTAAGCTCATTGCAGAGATTTGTACCGGAACTGAGAGAAGATTGACCAGACTCAAAAGTAGAAGGAAAAGAAGACACAACAGATCCAGAGAGAGAAGGAGATGGAGAAGAAATATTTTTGGGTTTTTCTTTTTTGATATGTTTTTGTTTTTTAATATTCTTGAGCTCAGAAGAGAATGATGAAAGGAATGAAAAATAAGCCTGAGGGATGGGAGTTGACCCTTGAGTTGCAGTCTGAGGCTGAAAAGAACTACAACCATTGGTATGATCAACTATTCCCCGAAAAATGAGAGGAACTAGAGTTATCCTTCTGCTTCCCCTTAAAAGATGATTTGGGAGAATGACCAGGAAAATCTCTTTCCCAACGACCAGAATCCAAGGAGCAAAGAGGAACTTCAATTTTTCTGCCATCAGCATCAGGGAGAAGAATTCTCTCCCCAACTTGATCAGAAAACATCAGGGTTGCACCAAAGTCCATTAAGAAGGGTTGTCCCAAGATCATAGGACTGTCCAAACGAGTGATCCAAAAGTGGCAGGTTCCCACAATATTTTGACCAATCCTGACCGGTACATCTTCAGCAATACCAACCAGTTCACAAGCTTGATTTCCTATCCCATACACTGCTGAGTTGAAGCTGACCCTAGGACTAAGTTTGAGCTTGCAGGCCATAGCATCCGAGATTAAGTTAAGCTGAGATCCAGAATCCACAAGAGGAGAAACAGTTTTAGCTGAGTCACCAAGATAACAAGGAAGAAAGCCAAGGGGACAAGAATAAAGATTGGCTTCTATAGAAGGACTGGTTCCACCAGAGTCCTCCATTAAAGTGCCAGAGGAGACTTTGAGTTCTTCAGGGCCAATTTCCAAACGTCGACGAGAGACCCATTTCTTCATTCCTTCAGCAACAGATGGAGAGATTGATAGGAGTTCAGCCACAGATAGATCAGGAATTTTGAGATCAGAAATTTTCTTTAATACTCCCTCCACAGCATTGGGGTGATCCTTGGAGATGCCCCTTTCAAATCAAAATTTGGGCTGGGTGGAGGGAGGAAGTTCAGGTGACGCAGAATCTAAGATAGGATTAGAAGGTTGAGGTGAGTGAGAAGGATCAGGGTGATCTGGGAACCTTTCCATGAGTGGTTCCTTTTCCACCTCCATGTCTTCTACATCAGAGGAAGGAGGCTCAAGTGATGATCAACGTTTAACGGGTTTTTGAAGGATTAAAGTTGGCAAGGAAGGAGCCTTATGAGGTTTAGGTTCCTCATGTCGTTTCCTGGCTGGATCAGATTGATAAGTAGTCCCAGCAAGACTAGAGGAAGAAATAGCTGGAGGATACCAAGGTTGGAGGGTACCACAGGATGATCGAAATTCAAAGGAAGCAAGAGATGCTTTCACAGGGGGTGATGGCTGGTAAGAGGCCACCACATGTTGGATAGGACGAGACGAGTCAAAAGGGATTAGGGCACCATTAGGGAGGAAGTAATTGTTTCCCCTCTGCTCTACCAACTTTTCCTTTAGGTCCTTCTGAAGTTCTTGACATCGTCCGGTTCCATGGCCTTCCCTATGACAGTAGTAACAGACCAGAGTTGATTTGGGGACAGAAGAAGGAGCTTTAGGCGTAGCTAGCGAGGAAATCTTTTGATCTATTTTGTTCTCAAAGGCCCTAAGTAACTTGGTGATTTCATCTATAGTAGTAGGTTCCCGATTGGAATTAGGATCTGCTTTAGGCCTACGATCTGCCTCCATTTTAATCATAATATCGTTTGACTCTTTAAAAGAAGGAGCATGGACTGGTTCAGTATTTCTAGGCTTTTCAAAGGTAAGAGCAGTTTGACCGTTCATGACTTTATCCACAGTACTCCTAAGGGTGAGAAAAACAGGGAGCTTGAATCGATTATCCCTGGTGGTAATCATGGATCCAGATTTGACCAGTTCTTCTTTAATCCTTTCCTGCACAGCCGACGAGAAAGATTGGAAGAACTTTGCTCAAATTTCGTCCACTGTGTCAATGTTATCGTTTCGGATAAGATAGTTTTGAATGGGATCCCAAGATTTTCTAAAATTCTGATAGTCAGAGGCTGAAGAAATACCACCCTTGGAGATCCACTGAGAAACCAGAGCATCCAAATCTTGCAGAGTAAACCTAGCCACATCTATTTTACCCCAGTATGCCAACATAGCCTCCCTGAGAAGCGTCCAGTTGTGGGATTCAAATCCCTTGAAAGACTCGATTACCTCCATAACTTCATCAGAGGAGATAAAGAACCGCAACTGATAAGCCATATTGAATTCACTAGCTCCATCCACTTCAGCAGCCATTTCGTAGGAGTCCAAGAATCGCTCAACATTTGTACCATTGAAGCCTAAGTTCTTGTTCTGGGGTTTGATCTTTACCATCTTAGGTTGGACAGAGGTGGTTGGAGTAGCGGGAGATGCCATATTGAATAACAGAGTTCCTAGGGGATCCAAAGAGCAGATTTCCAAAGTG
Organism: Puccinia polysora; assembly: GCA_025617555.3. Classification (NCBI taxonomy): domain Eukaryota; kingdom Fungi; phylum Basidiomycota; class Pucciniomycetes; order Pucciniales; family Pucciniaceae; genus Puccinia; species Puccinia polysora. Next base: position 34,520,168 of record CM062632.1, on the reverse strand, counting down.
GCTCACGAGTGTGGCAAGAGTAGGGTTTCGCCAAAAACAACAAGTATCTTGCCCAAGCAGTGCACAAATTGGGAGGACTTACTTCTAGACCAAGCTGCCTCCACAGATCAGATCTAAAAAAAAAAAAAGAACAAACAGAAAAAGAAAGAGAAATTGGATAGGATTTTGGAGTTGATTCTTCAAGTTGGGACTGTAAATCCCAAGGTTGCTGGTTTGATCCCGGCCCGGGGGACCAAATGTAGGACTCCAAACGGTGCTAAGCCCTGGCAGTTCTGTGGAGGGGAAAGGTGCTGTTTAGGCTGCCCTCCTAGGAGTTACAATAATATTTAAATGTAACCGGAATCAAGGTCCAGAACCTTATGGATGAGAAATCAAAATAAGGGAAGAGGATAAGAGTTGTTGGTAGCGATGGAAACAACACTATCTGAGGCAAGATGGTGCAGGTAAAGACTTGAACAAATAAGTCAAGGTTTGTTCAGAGTTCAATAGAACAAGGCATATGTAAGTAACAACGCCCACAAGCTAATAACTCTGGTCGTCAGCAGCTGATTAGGAAAGATCAACTCAATCCCAACCAACCTCCAGGTTCTCAATGAACCTGCCCAACTCTACGCAATCAAGCGCTTGAAGGGTACCAGATAACTGTGGGAGGCTGAAAAAAACAAAAACAATTTGTTTATGAAGCTCTAGAAGCAAATCAATAACAAATTTGAGCAAGAATATCCCAACACTTCTCAAGGGACTCAAGAATAGCGTGGCGAAATTCAACCTCAAAGAAGAAGGGAGGTATAACAATCCAGGTTTTAAGCTTAATAAAACCTCTTCAATCAAACGTGATTGGCTCCGGAAAGATGATCAAGGAGAGATCAAGACCAGTATGGTTGGAAAAAGGGATCAGAGTGGTATAACACACTCAAGAATTCAGACAGACAGGAATTCTTCTTCAACCAGCAAGGCTATTGGTTGGTGATAAGGATCAAGGTCACAAGGGACAGAGTTTGAGTATGGAGGCTCAAAAGATCAAGGGGCAATCCTAGATATACCCGGATAAATGGCTCAGATAGGTGGGGAAGGATACCCACAGATAAGTTGATTACTGATGATGGTCTGATAGGATGATGGGATCCTCTGATGTTCTGGGATGCTCCAATGATAGGACAAAAGGCAGGGGAGAGCCCCCTCCTTTTATAGACATGAGGCCCTGTATACTATGTACAAGAGAGATTTACAAATAGGTGCGGAAAAAAAATGAAAACATAAAAAAATGAAAAATAAAAAAAAAAAAAAAATTACATGAGAGAAAAAAGAGATGTTGCCCGCGTCAAGAATGACCGCGGGCAACCAGATGGACACCCGCGACAGCGGTCGCGGGTGTCAACAACAGTTGTCGTCGCCCAATTGGCGGCGACAACGGGGTGAAAGTCCCGACGGCCGCGAGCGGTCGCTCGCGGTCGTCGGTCGGATTGGATGATGAGGATGAGATGGTCGATGGGGGAGATGACTCGGGGCGGAAACAGTAGGGGAAGCGAGCATGAGGAGCTGGTGTGGATGGTTCATTGGAGGAGATGAGGAAGGAGTGCTTGGGAGGAAGATGAGATGATGATGATGATGATGATGGATCAAACTTTGAGGTTAGTTGGAAGGGTAGATGGTGATGAGGTTCATAATCACTTGGGGAGGGAGGAGGACGGCTTTGATGTACTCAGATCAATTGGTCACATTGTCAAAGGGACAATGATCACAAGTGGGGGAAGAGGGTGAGGAGGAGGCAACACGCTCAAGGAGTTTCTTCTGCCTGGCATGGAGGGCAATATTGTTTTTGAGTAAGGATTTACCGATCAAAGCGGCGATGCCGAGATCTCGTTTGCGTTCGCGGATGACCCAATTGGCGGCCAAGAGGAGCGCTTTGAGTTCCTCCCTAGTCTTAGCACTCACCCACTCATGAGTGATTGAGTTAGGATGGTCGGGATTGTAGGGAGAATTGGAGGTAGGATGGGGGGTAGGAAGAAGATGGGATCGTCAAAAGTGATGGAGAGGGAATCGGTGGTGGATGGGATCATCGAAAGTGGTTCGACAATTGCTTGCGTCGCCAAAAGTCAGGGCCGCGAGCGCAACAAGTGGGAGTTGAACATAGGAAGAGGGAAGCGAAGCGGAGAGACAGGCAAGAGGCCTGTCCTAGACTGCTAGGACAGGGAGGAGTTGAGAGATGGGGGGGGAAATGAAGGTAACCATAGGGGTACAACTGAAATCCGATTTTTTTTTTTTTTTTTTTTTTTTTTTTTTTTTGCCGTGGTGTCCTGGATTGGTCACCACACCGGAGGATGAATCAATGTGATTAACAATACCTTCAACAAGGGTACCATTGGATATTTTGGCACTGATAAGTAAGCTTCTTTGAGTTGAATCTTGGGAGCCAGGTATTAATCATATGCAAGTCAGTTAGGATGGATGCAAGGGAGACAAGATCTAATGCCAGGAAGGGATCTCAGATTGGGAGTAAGATGGATGGATGGCAGGTGGTTGGATGGCCTGTGAGGAGAGGGAGGTGGGATAGTGACCTCCAGGATGGAGGAGGACGTGAGGATGGATGGATTGGTTGGTTGGCAAACCAATGAGGGAGAGGAGATGAGGAGGATTGCCATTGCCGTTGATTTCAACAACAATGCCGGTTCTGAAAAGTTTCAAGACAAGCCAAGCGGGTGTGAAAGATGGGCAAGATTGAGCCAAGCGGGTCTTCAAATGCGCATTTGGCAAAAACAAAGGGCCAAAGCAAAAAGGACAGGGGTTGAATGCAAGACCTGGGGAGTTGGACACCCCAGGGACCCATCCCTAAACCGCTGGGAGATGGGAAAGCTGGAGGATCTGAAGGCTGAAGGGACCTGATTCAGGAAAGGAATTCCTTTTTTTTTTCAATGATGATGAATGATAGCCATAAAAAAATCATAATTTTTTTTTAAATTTTCTGCAGTGTTCCTGAGGTTTCCAGATTTGCTTGGCACAACAACCAGTTCATTTCCTTCTTGATCCTCACCCCAAGCGCAGTAGGTGCCTTGGAGGGATCAGAATGGAAGGAGATGGTTTGAAAAACATAAAGAGAGGTGGCAAGCAGAGGGCTCTTTGGAAAAAGAGGGCTCAAATGAGAGATTCTGAAATCTCTTTGGAAGTAAATGAAGATGGGTTTAACCCAAAAGGTGCTTTTTTCTTGACAAAAACTACAACCTTTGGATTTTTACCCTGCTTTTTCTGCCAAAAAGAAAACTTGAAGACCCTCCCCTGAAGAGTTTGGAAAATCCAAACAGAAGACTGAAAAATTCCATTTCTTCAGCTCTGGAAAAGTGGCTGTTCTCAATTGTTCCAATTGCCACTCTCTGAATGCAATAATCAAATGTTTACCATTGAATAAACTCTCCAATCATGAAAAGAAGGAAATCAACTTGGTCACCAAATTCCTTCACCAATCCAAAAAGGTTGTCAACACAGTTGGTCCCTCAGTATCTGGGGTGGGAAAATGTGGGAAATTGGATGGCAAAAATTGATGCACCCTTCTGAAATTTTTGGATGCTATTTGAAGAAAGCAACTATTAAATCTTCCCCCCAGGAGTTTAAATTTTTGAACCTTAGGTCTGACAAGGTATCACAAATTTTAGGCCAAATTTTCAGAAAATTAGCCAGACTGGCACACAATTACAACCAAGGAACCATGCTGGACAACTATATCCCCTCTTTCTCTTCATTGGAATATGGATCCTGGCTCACTCCTTTTGACTGCATCCCCCACATCACCTTCACTTCAAATTCCTTCTACAATTCTCCACATATTAGGGAGTATCAGAGTTAGAAAACCCTGCATTTTTTTGACCAAACCCGCCATTGAAAATGGCAGGTTTCTGAAATAAACATGCCCCCTAACTGGTGTATTTAAAAATGGTGGTTTTCATGAAAATGGAAGATTTCAAACATCAAACCTGCCATAAAACCTGCCATTTATGTATCATAATCCATCCGCCATAAATCACATCCAAAACACCCATCCATGTCAGCAAATCCGTACCAATCCCATCTCCATCACATCACACAAATCTCATTTCCATCACTTCACATCTCTATTGCTTCAAATCTCCATCTTCACAAAAATCCCATCATCATCTCATCAACCCACATCAAATTACCATCTTTCTCAACATGTCCCAACAAACTTCTTGGAAGCAGGTTGAAAATGCCAAAAAGTTGACTGAACTTTTGTTAGTATTTCAACGCCATTCAGACTCTGATTCAGACTCTGATTTGGAATAAACTTTTTTGGCTTTGAATGTTCTATTACAAAAGCAATACATGGTTACAAGAAGACAAAATCTCCACAACCCTATGTATGAAAGGCAAAAGCTTCATCTCCTCCCAAACTTAAGCTTCCAGCAACTGTTCCAAACTCTATTGCCTTCATTCATAAAACTTTTGCGGATGATTGAAGACCCCCACATCTTCCAGAACAATTCTTGAAATCCTCAACAAGATCCAGCTATCTCACTGGATGTTTCTCTTTGTAGATTGGGATCAAATGGAAATGGGGCAGCAATTCATCAATTAGAAAATATATTCTTGGTCAGTTATGGATCCATTGACTTATACACCAAAAGAGTCATGTTTGCTATCCTATCTTTCCTTTGCTCAGTCCTTTCTTGGCCAACCAAAGAATAACACAAGGAGAAATTGTTGAATGTTGAATTCTCAGAATGGTGGACCCCCACTTGTCCTTTTTCTTCTTGTCCTTTTCCTTTTTTGTTCAGTTCCCTTTGTTCTATTGGTCTTTTGTTCATTTTACTAGTCAGGCGCCAAGTACGTGCTAGTACGTGCTTTGTCGAGATGTTGCATATTCATCTAGACTCATCTCACCCTCAGACTCGCGGATCGCGGGCTACTTAAACTGCCCAGGATCCTCAATTCCTTGGGGTCCCTTCTCCCGCCTGTCTCTATCTGCTTAAACTTTTGAATTCGGTCTAGGAATCTCAAACCTTCAAGATCCAGCAATCAGAAAGTACCGGACATCATAGGGGACTCAAGTTAATTCGGTGCGACCTTTCACAACCCATTGTGACAAACTGAATCTTACCTTTGTTTCTTCAGTCTCCTTTCAGATCTTTCCTTTCCGTAACGTGCTAGTCGCTGTCGGTGGTGGTTGTCTTTATAAGAGTAGCTGAACGTCTCTTCAGAGTCAATTTATTCTCATGTCATTTCTTATCTGCTTGGGTATGGTTTTCATCTCATGACTGTTTCTCAGAGCTACGGCAGTTTTGTTCTGATTCTGGACCCTTAGTTTTCTGGTTTTAAAATCTTTATTTCCTAAGAAATTGAAGGAAAATCTTCCTCACGATTAACAGTTGAAAGCGCGTCAAGTTAAGCAACTGTCAAGTCATCTTCAACCAGAAAATCCATCAATGACAGACTCTCTTACCGCCACAATTCTCAAAACGGCTCTGGAGGCAATTCCGCTACTCACACCAGACAACTTCTCAATATGGCGGAACAGAGTAGTCAATATGATGGACCTCCAGGAGGATCTCTACGCCAAACTCACAAGACAATGTGTGGACGCTCATGGAAACCCAATAGGGCTTACTGCCGTTGAGAATGTGCGAATTTGTACAATTCTGACCTCCAAATTAGACACCACAGTCCAAGCAAACATCATCACACCTGACAACAAGAAGGACGCACATCAAATTTGGAAAGCTATAAATGAATACTTTGCATCCAATCACGCTTCCAATTGTGCCAGGATTTTCAAGGAATTTCTAAGAACTCCTTTCTCTGTGTCAAATATTCCGGGGTTTATCACGGACAGCAAAACTGCTATATCTAGACTGCACAAAGTAGACATTGATCTTCTGACAGACATTGTTGCTTACCTGATATTAGATAAACTGCCCCCCAGCATGGAAACAGTTGTTCAGCAGAGTACGCACTTGGAAAAAGAAATCACGCCGGACCAGGTTCTTGATCATCTTTGAATGTTCAAAAACAATTGGTTCTTGAATAATGAGGCTTTCTCGGACAAACGGGAGGAAAGCAGCACCAAATCAGTCGCGTTTTCCACCACCACCCTCAAACCCTGCGACGACAAGTAGCACAACCCTAGGGCCGCTCATCCTGAAGGCAGGTGCTGGAAGCTATACCCGCACCTCAGACCCTCTTTTCCAAAAAAGAAGAAAGCAGGAAGCGAATCCGTAGCCAAGGAAACCTCAGTAAGCTCCTTTCAGAAAAGCATGCTATTCTCTTCTGACTGTCTTGTAGTGGATTCTGGATCATCAAGGCACATAATATCTGATGTCAAACTGTTCTCACATCTAGACCAATCAGTGACGGGGTTTATCTCAACAACATTGGGGAAGGATGCTCTGCGGTACAATGGTGTTGGATCAATTAATCTGTTGGATGATCAGAAGAAGGAAATTGTTCTCTCAGGCGTACTCTTCTCTCCAGACTCTACAGCTAACCTATTGTTGTTGAGGAGTCTTTTTCTGGACGGTTTTGAAGTCAACTTTGGCACAAATGATGTTGTAATCCAGAGAGACAACTGGAGGAAAGTAGGGTCATATATTTGCAATATACCTGTTATTCAACTTTCAAAGCCAAGTCACAACAGAGTTTCATTTCTAAGTAAAGATGAACTAATCCATAAGGCACTGGGTCACACAAGCTATGGAAGAATTAGACAAAAACTAGGACTCCAAGTAAAAAAATCAGCAATTTGTGAGGCCTGTGCAATCAGCAAGATAAGTCAAGCACCATTCAACAACAAACATCCGCGTGCCAAAAGACCATTTCAAGAAATTCACTGCGATTTGGTGGGACCTATTCATCCCTTGAGTATCAACGGGGAATCCTATTTTCTAACCATTGTGGACAGCTGCACCAGATTTTTCACGGTTATACCCATAAAAAATAAGGGAGACGTGGCAAGTACTCTGAAATTCATTATCAAAGTTGAATCCAAGAGATTCAACTATACTCCCATGATTATCCACTCAGATTGTGGTACCAAGTTCTGGAACCACAGTCTGGCTGACTACTGCAAAAACAACAACATCAGGCAGCGATTTTCCAATGCGTACACTCCACAGCAGAATGGATTAGCGGAACGTTTTAACCAACTCATATTAGAGTCACTTAGAACGGTTCTGTTCAATTCTCAGCTCAACAAGCGTCTTGGGAACGTTATCATTCGGTCGTGCGCCTTGGCACTCAATCAATTCCCTTCTCAAAAGTCAAAGCTATCCCCTTACAAGCTTTTTAAGGGAAGGAAATTGGATGTTGGTTATTTTCATCCTCTTGGGAACCCGGTCAGTTATATCGTCAAAGACAGGCCACCCTTCTCCAAATTAGAACCAAGAGGGCTCTTTGGTCGGCTAATTGGCTACAACAAAGACCTTCTTTCCTACAAGGTTCTGACAACAGACAACAAACTGGTTGACACAAAACATATAACACTGCTGGAATTTGACGCCAAACTCAAAAGATTCAAAAATGATGTAGTGGTAGGTGACTGGTGAAATGACTCCCTCGTGGTTGACTCTAGTGGATTGATGGAAGTTGACTCTGGCAAGAAGACCACTTCTCTCACCAGGACCCCTTTGGTGGAACCCACCAGTCCGATTGTTCAGAATATGGTGGTTGAACCTGCCGGAACACTCAATCATGGGGAAGACCTTCAAGAAGAATCCACCCCAAGATACAATCTGCGTGAAAGAGTCCCTTCCATCAAACCCCAAAAATACTCCTATGGGTCTGTTGCCTCAAATCCCTCTCTCAACTACTCCAAGGAAAGACAGATTGAGCTCAACCAAATTGAATCTCAAGATGTGTGGGAAGAGGTCGATTTTGAACCCAATCAATATCTTAGAACTATGTGGGTGGACAGGATCAAGCCGGCCACGGGTCTTTCTCCGGAAAAGAAGAAATCCTGACTGTGCATCATGGGCAATCTGAAAACAGCCGGGGTGGACTTTAATGACACCTATGCACCAACGGGGAAGTTTAAAACGCTCCTGTTACTAATGCTAAGCAGTCTGGACATGAATCTGGAGATCCAAAAATTTGATGTGAAAGCGGCGTTCTTGTTTTCTCTGCTGGACGAAGAAATCTACATCCTCAAGCCTAAAGAGAGCAAGCGGTCGTCGCGGTTTCTCAGATTAAAAAAATCCCTCTATGGTCTGCGGCAGGCTCCAGCCAATTGGTATAGAACGCTCACGGATTGGCTAGAACACATTGGGTTTATCCAATCAAATGCAGACCCCTGTCTCTACACCCATCAAAACAAAGCTTCTTCTGTGTTCTTTCACGTAGATGATCTTGTTGTTAGTGGCGAAGTAACGTGGTTTGAGGAAGAGTTCCTAAAGAAATTTCCACACTCATCTGCGCACAAACCCAACACTATCCTTGGAATGGATTTTAAGAAAGAAGATGACACAATCACGCTGAGTCAGAAAAAGCTCATCAACAAAACACTGAAGAAACTAGATCTGGTGGACTGCAGGCCCGTTCAGACTCCCCTAACACCAGGTATTCAGCTGGTTCCAGCCTCTCTGGACGAGCAGGCAGAGTTTTCCAGCTTAGGCGTAAACTTCAGGAAGTATACCGGTATTCTAAATTACCTCTCTTGTAGGACTAGGCCAGACATCTCAGCTGCAGCGTCGATTCTCTCCCAGTTCAATCAAAATCCGGGAGTGCACCACTGGAAGGAAATGCAGCACGTTTGGAAATACCTGGCCGGGACATCTTCTCTTGCTCTCTCTCTACGACCGGGAAAGGACACAAAAGATCTAACTATATTCACTGACTCAACTTGGGCTGATGACCCACATACTCGTAGGTCTCAGACTGGGTACATTGTGTTTTGGAAATCGACCCCAATTGCCTGGAAGAGCAGGAAACAGGGGAATATCACCATCTCATCCACGGAAGCCGAGTTGAATGCCCTAACGGATGGAGCGCAAGAGTCGCTTTGGATAGGGTCGGTCATCAGTGACCTATGGAAAAGTCCTCCTTTGCGTCCATCCAAGTTTCTGGTGGACAACAAAGGCCTGGTAGACAAGATTCTTCATTTTGGAACTAACTCAAAAACAAAGTACATAGACATGAAGATAAAGTGGCTCTGCAAAAATTCGTCCTCCAACAATATTCACGTTGAACTCATCACGACAAACTGCATGGTTGCGGACGCACTCACCAAGGCTGCAAACAAACAAGCCTTGGACCTGCTCACGTCAAAATGTTTCTTCACTGGGTCGCACTGAATTATGGAGGGGTGTTGAATGTTGAATTCTCAGAATGGTGGACCCCCACTTTTCCTTTTCCTTTTTTGTTCCATTCCCTTTGTTCTATTGGTCTTTTGTTCATTTTACTAGTCAGGCGCCAATTACGTGCTAGTACGTGCTTTGTCGAGATGTTGCATATTCATCTAGACTCATCTCACCCTCAGACTTGCGGATCGCGGGCTACTTAAACTGCCCAGGATCCTCAATTCCTTGGGGTCCCTTCTCCCGCCGGTCTCTATCTGCTTAAACTTTTGAATTTGGTCTAGGAATCTCAAACCTTCAAGATCCAGCAATCAGAAAGTACCGGACATCATAGGGGACTCAAGTTAATTTGGTGCAACCTTTCACAACCCATTGTGAAGAACTGAATCTTACCTTTGTTTCTTCAGTCTCCTTTCAGATCTTTCCTTTCCGTAACGTGCTAGTTGCTGTCGGTGGTGGTTGTCTTTATAGGAGTAGCTGAACGTCTCTTCAGAGTCGATTTATTCTCATGTCATTTCTTATCTGCTTGGGTATGGTTTTCATCTCATGACTGTTTCTCAGAGCTACAGCAGTTTTGTTCTGATTCTGGACCCTTAGTTTTCTGGTTTTAAAATCTTTATTTCCTAAGAAATTGAAGGAAAATCTTCCTCAGAAATCTCAAGTAATGAAGTCTGAAGGCTTTCCCAGTTGCATTGGTTTTTTTGATGGAACCACCATCCCCTTGAGTCAAAAACCCAAGCTGGATGGCAACCACTATTTTGATCAAAAAAAAGGCAATTCATTCATTTCTTTTCCAACACATTTGATAAAAAATTTGATAATAAACTGAAAAAGTATTTTTTATCTGTTTTTTTAGATACTTTGTGGCACTAAAACTTGTTTTTGATAACAACAAGAAGTTCATTTTACTCCACGCTGGACTTCAGGGTTCTTGTCATGATTCATATGTTTTCAATTGGATGTGGATTGCCCAACATCCAGAGAAATAATTTGAACAAAACGATACCTTCTGTCCAATTCAGCTTATGCTAGTGGGAAATATGTGATTCCAGCATACCAGAATGTTTTGTCAAACAATCAAGGAAAAAACAATTTCAAATATCATCTTGCTCAATCACAAGTTTGGATTGAGCATTCCATAGGAGTCATGAAAGGAAGATGGGCCAGCTTAAGGGAAATGCAAAACCAGCTTCAAAACCCCAAAGACCTGAAGATCCTCATCAACTGGATTGTCACTTGTGTAATCCTTCACAATCTGTTGGCCAACATGAAAGATGAATGGGACCAAATGAAGATGATATTTCTGATCCACCTCAAGTCATCCCTGTCTCATCTTGTCCCTCATCTTCTTCCATGAGAGAAAGGATTCTTCCTCTCACCCTTTCTTGCTTTGATGAGTAATGTTTGATTTTGAATTAGTTAAAAAATCCCTTCACCAAATTTTTTTGGTTTTGGTTGTTCACCCAAGATTCCTGGGCTGAGTTGGTTTTTTTTTTTCTCATTTGGTGGGGTTGACTTAGACAAAACAGACTCAAAACTTCCAAATCTGCCACCTCAACCCACCAAATTATGTGTCAAACCACCCACCTCACCCCAACAAACCACCGGGCGGTCCAATCCTTCCTCCTCCACACCAACCACCTCAACCTCACCCATCACCTCCACCTCACCCACCACCTGCCCTCCTCCTTTAATTGGAACCCCTGGTAAGCTTCCCCCCCTCCTCCTCATCCTCACCATCATACAATGCTCATCCTTTGATTCATCCACCTCCATCCCACTTCAGGCCCCCCACCCCCTTGGTTGATTCCCCAGGTAAGCTCCCCCTCCCTCCTCCTCATTCCCCTTTTCCCTCCCTCCCACTCAACAACACCCCCCCTCTCCCCCCTCCCATCTTGCTTGGCTTGCCATCCCTTCCCCCCCTTGCTCCGGTCAGCCCCTCCCTCCTTGCTTGGGTTGCCAGCCCCACCCCCCCCCTTTGTGTCCATTGGCTTTCCAGCCGCACCCAACCCCTCCTTGCTTGGATTGCTGGACCTGCCCTCCCCCTTGGTCTTGCTTGGCTTACCGGCCCTGACCCCCCTTGCCCTGGTCCACCCCCCCTTGTCGCTTGGCTTGCTGGTGTAAGACTCCAAACGGTGCTAAGCCGCTGGCAGTTCTGTGGAAAGGAAAGGTGCTGTTTAGGCTGAACTCCTAAGAGTTACAATAATATTTAAATGGAACCAGAATCAAGCTCCAGGAACTTATAAATAAGGAATAAATGAAAGGGATGAGTTTGGGAATAGTCTGTAGCAACGGAATCAACACTATCTGAGGAAAGATGGTGCAGGAAAAGACTTGAAAAAAATAAGTCAAAGTTTTTTCAGGGTTCAATGGAACAAGGAAGTTGTAAGTAACAACACCCACAAGCTAATAACTCTGGTTGTCTGCAGAAGATTAGGAAAGATCAACTCAATCCCAACCAACCTCCAGGTTCTCAATGAACCTGCTCAACTCTCTGCAATCAAGCGCTTGAAGGATACTAGATAACTGTGGGTGGCTGAAAAAAACAAAAGAAATTTTTTTTGAAGCTCTAGAAGCAAAGAAATAACAGATTCAAACAAGAATAACCCAACACTTCTCAAGGAACTCAAGAGTAGCGTGGCGGAATTCAACTCTAAATAATGAAGGGAGGTTTAACACTCCAGATTTCAAGCTTAAAGAAACCTCGCAGTCAAACGTGACTGGATCCAGAAAGATGATCAGGGGAGGATCAGACCGGTATGGCCAGAAAAAGGGAACAAGAGTGGTATAACACACTCAAGAATTCCAGCAGACAGAATTCTTCTTCAACCAGCAAGGCTATGGTTGGTGATAAGGATCAAGGTCACATATGGACGGATCAAAGATTTGAGTATGGAGGCTCAAAGGATCAAGGGGTACTCAAAAGATATACCCAGAATAAGGATGAAGACTAATTACTGATGATAACCGGGGGGCATATGCAAACACTCCCATGGATGATTGGAAAAAGGCAGGGGAGGGCCCCTCCTTTTATAGATAAGAGGCCTGTAGACTATTTACAAGAGATACTTACAAATGAGTGCGGATTTTTTTTTTTTAAATTTGACCATGAGAAAATAAAAGAAAAAGAAAAAAACAACAACTCAAAAAAAAAAAAAATTGAAATCATGGATGAGCAGGAATGGAAAGACACCAGACCCTGCCAATGATAGGAACGGGCAGGAGAGTAGCAGGTGAGGGCTGCGCGGACAGGCTGATGGGTCAGGGCAACTGCTGAGACGCGCACAGGCAACAGAGACCCGTGCGGGCAACAGACAAGCTGCATGGGGACTACTGAGCTAGGGGGAGGATGAGCAATAAGGCAATGTGTGGATGAGAAGGGACCAAGCAAGGTTGAGAGGTGGAAGAGCAAGTTTGCAATGGAGGATGCGTGATAAGGAGCGGGGATGGTGAGTGAAGCATTAGGAGATGTTGGAGGTGAGCGGCAATTGTGGCTGCCATTGAGGTAGCAAGAGAAGTGGTGGAATAGCAAGGAGAGGAGCGCAACCAATGTCGCAATCAAGGTGGAGGAGAGAGGAGAGCACCAAAAAACCAATTGAGAAAGATTGGACGGCAGTGATGATGGTGGGAAAGGGGATTGGTCAGAGTGACCGCCTGGATGAGGATTGAGGTGAGATAGGATTGGAGAGTATCCTGCAACGCTTGTTGGAGCAAAAATGACAAATGGAGTTGTGGGTGGTCATTTTCATTTTCACTGTTTGGGGTGGTCATCATGCGCAGAGGGCAATGGAACAATGGACTGATGACTGGATGGTTTGAAAATACTTGATGGTCAAGAGAGTAGGAATTAGATTGCAATGCGGATGGGGATGGTTGGATCAAGAAAAAAAGTTGCCACCGTCATCATCATTGACAACATTGATGGTGGTGATCAATGGGATGCTGGGGGTGATGGATGGAAGTTGCGGGATGATGATCAATAGATGGTATTGTCACTATGGACAGTCAATGCCAATGCCGGCAAGGGTTGAGCCAAGCCAAGCCGGTCTTTCCTGCACGCTTGGCAAAAAAGAACTGGGGGATGAAGAGTAGGGAAAGTGGGACTTGAACACTGGGAACAGGGGTCTGGAAACCTGAGAGATTCTCTTAGAGAACTAGGAGAAGGGAAGGCTAGGAACTGGAAACTAAAATAGGAAATCATTCTGGAAAAGTTTTTTTTTTTTTTTTTTTGAGGGTGTATTGATGGATAAGGGAATGTAAAAAGATTTCAAAAAATTTCCATTTTCCATGAGGTGTCCCAGATTGGTCACCACATCTCTCCCCATTTTTCAGACTGTCCCTAGTCTGCATCTTGAACTTTGAGATATAAAAAAAAGGAGAAATACAAGGAAATTTGAACAGAAGATTGGCCATTTATTGATCTTGAGAGGGACTGAAGAGCTGGAAAATATCTTGATCCATCCAAAAGAGCCCTAGAAGCGGTAGATATAAAACAAAGAAGCCGTCCCAGGTGCTCATGTATGAGGCATACAGCAGAGTTTACAACAAAAAATGCAGCAAATAACCCTGGAATTGCACAATTGGGAGGAATTAATTCTGAGATAAGTTGCCTCCACAACAATGAAACTTCTTGAATTGATCAGTAGAGAACCTTCTGGCAAGTTGAGTACCATCCAGCTCCTCCAAAACATAAGATCCACCTCTAACTTGGTGAACCACCTAATAGGGACCATTCCAGAAATATGAGAAAAGCTTGCCCCACTGGGTCTCCAAAGATCAATTATATGCTAAAACTAGATCACCAGGGTTCAAGGAGTCCCTGATTTGATTGGAGTTCTTTTCCTCCCAATAATGAACTGATTTTGTTCTGGACTCTGTCATCTTTTGATAAGCTTCATCAAAAATGTCTTCACTTTGATCCAGTTGCTTGGATCTAGCTACTAATATATCAGTAGTTGAGGACATCTTGTCCAAAGGGATAACCAAGAAAGATTTCATTTCCAGATCCAAAGGAAGAACTGCTCTTTGGCCAAAGATGATTTTGTGAAGGGAGGAGCCAGTAGTCCTTTTGGTTGAGATTTGATCAGAGAAGAGAACAAGAGGAAGGAATTTGCAACAATTCTTGCCACTTTTACCAGCAAGCTTAAAAAGTGCAGCCTTCAAAGGAGCATGGTGTTGTTCCACCATGCCTTGGACTTCAGGATAATAAGGAGCAGTAACTCTATGTTGTCCAGGAAGAGATTGGATCATTTCAGCAATTTTGCCACCAAATTCACAGCCACCATCAGTAGTGTAAGATCAAGCCAGGCCATAAAAAATTTTCCAGGTCTCATGGAGGAAAGCTGCCACTGAATCAGAGCTAAGATTCTTAAGAAATTTTGCTTCAACCCATCCAGAAAAATCATCTCTAGCCACAATAAGGTACTTAGCAACACCTGCCTTAATATGAACCACATCCATAGAAATCCTTCCAAAGACAGTAGACTCCCCAGTAGGATAAAAAATTTCAGTTGGATGCCTAAGATAACGTTTTTGACAAACTTCACAACTATTGCAACATTGACAGACAGATTTCTTCAGAGATGGCCACCAGAATCATTTGGATAATTTTCAATAAGTTTTGGTTTCCCCACAATGACCAAGACATTCATGGAGACTTTTGAGGATAGAATCTTGTTTAGAAGGAATAGTAACAACAATAAGAGCACAAGGATTTCCTCTTTTCATAAGCCTAGAGCCTTCGACAAAGAAGCTAGAGGACTTTCTTTTGAGAGATTGGAATTATTTAGCAGAGATATCAGGAGGTTTTTGAAGAGTTAAAAGGTACTGCTCTAGTTTAAGCCAGAAAACTTTTTAAAAGCCGGAATAATCTTGAGAAGAGAAAGAGAAGACAGGTTGGATTAAAGGTTCTTCTTCATCAAAATCAGTTCCAACATCAGATTCATTGTCTCCAAGAGGTTGTTGGGATAAACCATCAGGCATAGTGAAAGATTTCCCAGGCCTGTGAAAAATATCAAAAGAAAAAAGATGGATAAAGGCCAACCAACAAGTCATAAGAGCATTGAGGAGGCTGGAGGCATTGATCATTTCAATGATGGATTGAGCATCAACTTGTAGTTTGAAATGTTGGCCCCAGAGAACAATTTGAAGTTTCTTCATCATTTGAGCCACAACACAAATTTCCAATTTGGGCTGAGAGTACCTAGAATCTACATCTGAAAATAGCAAAGATTCATATAGAGCAGGATGGTCCCAACCCTTTTCATCTTCCAGAGTAAGAGCATCCCCAACAGATTGATAACTAGAATCAACAGCCAGCTCGATCATGCCAGCTCCAGGTCCATAAGCAATCTTTTTCAAGACAATGTCTTTACCCACCATCATTTTGAGCAACTGAAAAGAATGTTCACAATCTTGGGTACAAATTCATTCAGCATCTTTCCTGGTTAGAAAACTTAAGGGTGCACATATTGTTGATAAGGATGGGATAAAGATTCTAACATAAGTGACAACATCTAGGAAGCCCCTAACTTCAGTGGGATTGATTGGAATAGGCCAAGAGATGATCTTGTTGAATTTGGCTGGTGCAATCCTTCTTCCTTCCTTGCAGACCACATGACCAAAAATTTCCAGAGAAGGTAAAAAAGCAGCCAATTTGGATCCAGAGACAGTGAAACCAGAGTCCTTGATTTGAAACAAGATCCTTTCCAAAGTGGTTGCATATTCCCAGATAAAAGGCAGATTCCTGAGTGTCAAGGTAAGAGCTCATTGTTATAGTCAGAAACTGGACCTTTAATTCCACCATTGTCAATGAAGATACCAGCATGATCAGGGATTTCATCCTGGAGGATCCACATCATCTGAGCCTGATAGACTGAAACCAAATTAGTGGCACCTTGAGGCAATTGTGTAAGTCGAAATAAACAAAGAGGAGTATCAAAGGTAGTGAGAGGGCAAGAAATAGGATGTAAGTATTTTTTTTCATAGCCACCCATAATGTCCCCTAGAACATAGCAAGCTCTCCCAGAGAAAGATTTGATAAATTATTCAGTAGCAGGAGGAATACCAGAGTCTTTAATAGTAACTTTATTAAGAGGTTGAAGATCATGAACTATTCTAAGTTTACCATTACTCTTGAGGACACAGAAGACAGGGCTGGACTAACTAGAGGTTGACTGCTCATATAAGCCAGTATGAACTTTTTCTTGGACCAGCATGATGAATTTTTCAACTTTAGCAGCAGGGATAGGGATCTTCTTCTTTTGCAAAGGATCATGTTCAACTACAGGGATGATATAAGGGAGGCCATTGGATTCTTTCAAGAGACCTCTCTGTTCTTCACAGAAAGCAATATATTTTTCCCTTATAGATAAGACATTTTTTATCAAATTTAACTCATCAGGATGAAGCCATCCATCTGGAACAAAGGTGACCACTTTCAGATGTTCTTCAGTAACCCAACAACTTGGCAGAAAAGGACCAGTGAGAGTTTGAGAAAGACCAAAGTAAGGATCACAAGACAAGGAAGGACACATGAGATGAGGGTTGAGGTTGAGAGGAATAGGCTGGTTGAATGGTTGGAACTTCTTGGCAACTGGCTTATACTTGGTTGAAAACAAGAGAAGTTCTTGTTTCCTCCAGGGGTTGAACAGTGAGACTTTATCACAAAAACTGAGTCCAAGTTTCAACATTTTCCACGTCAAATGTTCTGCAATATCCTTGAAGGGTGCCTTTTCCATAAAGGGAGAACCAGGAGATAATACATTTCTCACATGTGTGGCACAAGGTAGGGTTTTGAAGATGATGGTAGAAGGTTGTGCTGGCAGTGCACAATTGGGAGGACTTACTTGTACCCCAAATTGCCTCCACTGAAGCCCATATTCCTCCATACCAAAACCACCAAGAATAGAATGAAGATCAGGATCTAGTTTAGAATCATTATGGAGATTCAAACCGGAACTGAGAGATGATTGATCAGACCTAAGAGTACAAGGAAAAGAAGAAACAAAAGATCCAGAGAAAGAAGGAAAAGAAATATTTTTGGATTTTTATATTTTGACATGTTTTTGATTTTCAATATTTTCTAGTTTAGATGAAAAAGATGAAAAGAATGAAAAATAAGCCTTTTGGATGAGATTTGACCCTTTAGTTGAATTCTGAGGCTGAAAAGAACTAAAACTATTAGTAGGATCAAATATTCCCATAAAAAATGAGAGGAATTGCAATTATCCTTCTGCTTCCCCTTTAAAGATGATTTAGAAGGAGGACCAGGAAAATCTCTTTCCCAACAACCAGAATCCAAAGAACAGAGAGGAACTTCAATCTTTCTACCATCAGCATCAGGGAGAAGAATCCTCTCCCCAACTTGATCAGAAAACATCAGAGTAGCACCAAAATCCATCAAGAAAGGTTCTCCCAAGATCATAGGTCCTTCCAAACGAGTGATCCAAAAATGACAGGTTCCAAAATTATTTTGACCAATCCTGAATGGAACATCTTCAGCAATACCAACCAATTCACAAGATTGATTTCCTATCCCATAGACTGCAGAATTGAAGCTGACCCTAGGACTGAGTTTGAGTTTACGGGCCATAGCATCAAAAATTAAGTTGAGCTGAGATCCAGAGTCCACAAGAGGAGAAACAGTTTTAGCTGAGTCACCAAGATAACAGGGGAGGAAACCAAAGAAGAGGAGTAAAGGATGGAATATGAAGAAGGCCTAGTTCCCCCAGAGTCCTCCATCAAATTGCCAGAGGAGACCTTTAGTTCTTCAGGACCAATCTCCACATGTCATTGAGAGACCCATTTCTTCATTCCTTCAGCAACAGATGGAGAGATCAATAGGAGTTCAGCCACAGATAGATCAGGGATTTTGAGATCAGAAGTTTTCTTTAATACTCCTTCCACAGCATTGGGGTGGTCTTTTGAGATTCCCCTTTCAAAAAAAACTTTGAGCTGGGTGGAGGGAGTAATTTCAGGTGAAGAAGGAACTAAGATGGGATCAGAAGGTTGAGGTGATATGGATGAAGGAGAAGGATCTGAGTGATCCGGAAACCTTTCCATGAGTGGCTCCTTTTCCACCTCCATTTCTTCTACATCAGAGGAATGAGGCTCAGGTGAGGATCAAAACTTGACTGGTTTTTGAAGAATTGAAGTTGGCAAGGAAGGGGCTTTGTGAGGTTTAGGTTCCTCATGCTGTTTCCTGTCTGGATCAGATTGATAAGTAGTCCCAGAAAGACTGGAGGAAGAGATAGCTGGGAATACCAATTTTGAAGAGTACCACAGAAAGATTAGAAATCATAGGAAGCAAGGGATGCTTTCATTGGAGGTGGAGGCTGTTAAGAGGCCACCACATGTCAAATAGGGCAAGATGAATCAAAAGGGATCAGAGAACCATTAGGAAGAAGGAAATTATGCCCCTTCTGCTCCACCAACGTTTAATTTATATCCTTCTGGAGTTCCAAGAATTTTCCGGTTCCATGGCCTTACCTATGACAGTAGTAACAGACCAGGGTAGATTGAGGGACAGAAGTAGAGGTTTTAGGAGTAGCAAGAGAAGAAATATTTTGATCTATTTTATTCTCAAAAGCTTGAAGTATCTTGGTGACTTTGCCTAGAGTAGTAGGTTCTCAAGTAGAATTAGGATCTGCTTTAGGTCTTTTATCTGCCATAATCTTATTCATAATATTGTTGGATTCTTTAAAAGAAGGAGCATGGACTGGTTCAGTGGTTCTAGGTTTTTCAAAAGTTAAAGCAGTTTGACCTTTCATGACTTCATCCACTGTATTCCTAAGGATAAGCAAAACAGGGAGTTTGAATTGATTATCCCTGGTGGTGATCATAGATCCAGATTTGACCAATTTGTCTTTAATTATTTCCTGCACAGCCAATCAAAAATATTGGAAGAACTGTGCTCAAACTTTTTCCACTGAATCAAAGGGATTTTTTTGGATAAGATAGTTTTGGATAGGATCCCAAGACTTCCTAAAAGACTGGTAGTCAGAGGCTGAAGATACACCAAAATTGGAGATTCATTGAGAGACAAGAGCATCCAAGTCCTGCAAATTAAACCAAGCTACATCTAGTTTACCCCAATATTGCAAAATTGCTTCCCTCAGAAGCGTCCAGTCATAGAATTTGAATTCTTCAAACAACTAGATTACTTCCATAACTTCATCAGAGCAGATAAAGAATTGTAACTGATAGGCCATATTGTATTTACTTGCTCCATCCACTTCAGAAGAAATTTTGTAAGAGTCCAAGAACCGTTCAACATTTACCCCATTGAACCCTAAGTTCTTGTTCTGAGGTTTGATATTGACCATCTTTTGTCAAGCAGAGGTGGTTGGGTTACCAGTAGATTCCATTTCAAAGAAAACAGAATTCCTAGAGGATCCAAGGAACAGATTTCCAAAGTGGCTCACAAGTGTGGCAGGAGTAGGGTTTCACAAAAAACAACAAGTACCTTGCCTGGATGGTGCACAAATTGGGAGGACTTACTTCCAGGATAAGTTGCCTCCAAGGATCAGATCTGAGAAGAGAGAGAACAGAAAAGAAAAAAAAAAGGAAAAATATTAGATTTCCAATTTTGATTCCAAAAAATGATGATGGAACTGTAAATCCCAAGGTTTCTGGTTTAATCCCAGCCTGGGGGACCAAATTTAAGACTCCAAAAGGTGCCAAGCCGCAGGCAGTTCTGTGGAGGGGAAAGGTGCTGTTTAGGATGCCCTCCTAAGTGTCAGCCTCCTGGATTCCAAGACCCTTGCTATCATTTAGCTACGAGAGGTGATAGAATAAATAATAAATATATTATTTAATAAATGCAGCATAAATCCGTAAAATATTTGGATTAAGCTTATTGCAAGGTTAATTGGTTTGGTTATGGTTTATTTTTATAAATCAATATGAATAAATTGATTATTAAATATTTTTATAGAGGGGCCAAAATTTTATTGGGGATCTTTAACACCTCTCTTCAGGTATTTAAGTATGAAAAAATGTAGTCCTGGTTACTTTGGGCTTGTTAGTTTAAAGGATATTTTACCCAAAAGGAATATGTATATAAAATACATGGTGGAGTGGCAGGGCCTTGTAACCAAGCTGCCAAAACAGAGAAAGGATAATAAAACTCACTGGTATATTATGAAATCCTTAGGGTATCTGTTTGGGATGTGCACTGATGGTTTAAACCTGTGTACTGGGGTTATAAGGTTGTTCAGCAGTTTTAATTGATAAAAAAAGAGGTTGAGGATGGATATTATTAATCAGACTAAGCCATAAATCACTTAATTATCTCTTATAAGTACTTGATTACCTTGGCACGGTGTCTGGATATAAATATAACTGGGTCTTTGCCCATCAATATCCTCAAAAGAGCTCCCTATTTATATCTTTTAGAGTCCCAATATTATCCTTCTGAGGGGTACAGGCGCTCAAAGGGACGGAAACTAAGGCTAGCAGGGTAACCAGTGATAGCCTGTCAAGTGTTCTTGGTGCTGTAGCACGGGTAGCATCTAATTCCCCAGGGTATGGGAATTATTCTACGTTATAATTGATATTAGGACGTGTGAATAACACTTACCTGTCCTGTTTATGTATTATTTAATTAATTATCCTTAGTAAATGTTCCCAGTAAGTTGATAATTATTTTAATAAAAATTTCTATGGACATCCTGATCTCAAGTGAGTTCTCATTATGTATTAAATAACTGGAGTAAAGTCATAATATTGATTTTACTCCTTATTTTTGAGTTTCAGTTTATTTACTAAAATAATTAATTAAGAATATAATTCATGGGAATTCATGTAATATTTTTACATCATTAGGTTTCTTAGTATGTCACAAAGATGTTGATGCCTAGAAATTCTCATAAAAGTATATTAAAGTATTTTAATAATTTTTTAGAAGTTGTCATTGTCTTATTTTCAACATTCTTGGTACTTTGAATTATATTTAATAAAAAATACGTATAAGGGTTATTTAAGTATTTTTATATAATATTATGTACTTTTAGACTATCTACTATCCACAGGAAAATTTATTACATATGTAAAATTTTCCTGTGTGGGTTGTAGCATGTTTACGCGGTACCTAAGTTTTCTCAGGCAGCCCGTCACTTTGTCAACCTGTAGTCCTGCGGCTGCGTACTTGTCAGAGGCCCGGGCTGCGTACACAACCTTGAAGGAGTGACAGGGCTGTATCTCATCCGCGCGCGGGTGCATTGGCTGCCGCGCCTGTGTGCGGGAATTGTGACAAAACACATTTCCGTCTGTAAATCCTAAAATATACACAACAGCTCAATTCTGACTGAATTTTAGGTGTGAAAACTATACGTGACAATAAGCGTGAAATATTTATTTGGCCAAAAAGCTCAATGGTGGTGCTGTGGTATTTTGGTTTTTATTTCCTTAATTATTTAAAAATATAAGGGGTTGGATTTCAAGGGTAGGGTCAGTGAGTGACCCTACCCAATTTTGAGTGGAAAGTCCATTTCTGTAATAATATTTATGGATTTCCTACTCATTCTTAGGTTAATTGTATTATTATTATTTTAATGTTATTTTTGTTACTTTTGCAGCTTGCTCTGCAATAGTAGCAAGCTGACATTCCCCCACTGCAAGATATGGCCATATCTGAAAAAAACTCTGGAGCATGTTGGGAGAAAATCAACTTCATGTGTGTTTCAGTTCCTTTTGCTGGCCCTGTAGTTTCTGAGATGTATTGGTTCATCAGGTATATTATTTTCTGGTAACCATTCATCTTTGTCTGCAGATCTCCTTTGTATCTTATTAAGTATAGTCTGACATCTTTTCCTTGTACTCTCTTTTTCTTATATCTCAATATCCTGCTGACTTTCCCTTTTTCTTTCACAGGGTCAGATACTATTGGGATTATTGTTGGAGGGAGGTTGCTACCTTCTCTTGGTTGGAAGTGTTTGACTAGGCTAACAGGAAATACTGGGTGTTTCCTTGATAATCCTTCACTCAAGATTACTTCCACAGGATTTTTGCCCTGCATCTTTTTGATAAAAAATGGTCCAACAAAGGCTGGTTTCAGATTTCTGTTACCAGGTAGATTGTTGAAATTGGTAGTAGATATCAAGATATGATCTCCTATTTTAAAGTCAGGTTCCTTATGTGATTTTTCCCATCTTTGTTTGTTGTATTCTACTGCCTCTTCTACACATTTTTGGGCATGATTATTTGCCAGATCTATCATCTTCTTAAAGTCAAGAGATGTTGGATGAATAGTGGCTAGGTTATAGTCTAAGTTATTCCTAGGGAGTTTTGGAATCCATCCTCTTTCTAGTATGTAAGGAGCTTCTTTGGTAGTAGAATGTTTACTGCTGTTATAAGCCATTCCTAGGGCTGGGAGTAGGCTTACCCAATCATGGCAATAAACATCTGAGTTTTTGTATTCTAGACTAAAGCTACAGAAACTTCTTAACATATCCTCTAGGGTCTGTATCATTCTTTCAGCTAATCCATCAGTTTGGGGATGGTATGCTGTAGAAAATGCTAGATTAGTACCCAGTATATCATGTAGATTCCTCCAAAACTCAGAGGTGAATTTGGGATCTTGGTCAATGATTGTAATCTTGGGTATACCAACATCAGCTATGATCCTGTTCCAGAATAGTAAAGCTACATCCATAGCACTATCTTCTTTGTGGTTAGGTAAGAATTTTGCCCTCTTGGAGTATCCGTCAACTATAACTAGGACAGAATTATATGAATGAGTACCTCCAGGGGGTTGGCCAGTGATAAAATCCATATTGATGATTTCCCATCTGGTTTTGGGTTCAGAGATCTTGTCAGCTCTCTGATACCAAGAACTTTGCAGTCCTTTAGCTACAGAGAGTGATAAAAATGCTGGAATGATAATAATAATTATTATTCCAATAATAAACACTTAGAAGCTCAAATAAATGATTTAATAAGAGCAGTTGCAAGGTTTAATTGGTTTGGTAGTAAATGGTTTTCAATATAATATAAAAGAGGGGCCACATTATTATACTACTGGGGATCTTTACAGGCTAGCAACCTCTCTTCAAGGGGCCTACTTAGGCAGTTTAAGAACCTTGGAATAAAGATGGGTGCCTTAAAAAGGACTTATTTCACTAATGGCGGGGCTTAACAGCACAAATGGCCAAGACAGGAAGGGTAAAACTCTCTGAGCACTTTACCACAAAAATTCTGGAATAATTGGAAGGGTTTCAGAGCAGATGGGGTAGATTGCTTGACTAAACTTCAATGGTTGATTGGTTAATAAAGGTAAATAATACTACTACAGAATAAGTCATAAATAACTTGCTTATCTTCATACAAGCACTTGATCAATAATGACATGGTGTCTGATTGATAATAAATAATTCCTGGTAACTGATGATGAAATAATGGATCCAAAGAGGTCTGTATAAATACCTTTTTGGGGTGATTTTTGGTCTTCTCAGGGCATGTAGAGAGGGTTCTGCTTGTTGGCTAACGTGGCAAGCCAGTCAGGGAAAGATTAGCACTTCCACTTGGTGCTTTCAATCAGCTGTCCTTAGATCTTCAGGATTTCTGTACTATTTTAGCCACAGGATCTGTTAATCTGTTATCGCGTAAATTTGATCATTCTGTACTCATCCTTCATTTGTACTACTGATATTGTTTTAAAGCGTGCAGATGTGGATGTTTATTAATTTTCCATTATCTTCTGATCACAATTTTTAGTAAATTTTATGAACACTTCTTGTAGTGTTTTGTGGTTTTCAAAGATCAGGATCAGTGATTTATGTGGTAGTGCTTGATCTTTGATTATTTATTAAAAAATGTTTAAGAGTTAATTTTTATTAATTTTATTTAAGTTTTGATCTTTTTAGATCATTAGTAATGCATATGTCTGTTTGTTACATATACTAGGCAACCCTAACTAGGTTGTAGCTCTTCTGAGCGGTACCTGGTTGTCAGATTAGTCACAACTGATCCAGGCGCGGGGATCAGTTAGTACAGATGCGCGCGGGGTAGGATCCGCTGCATGCGTGGCAGAATCAGCCGCGCGCGGGTCTCTAGTACGCGGGAACCTGCTGCTACTAGTACGTAGGGTTATGTAATGATGCGGGGCTGCGCGCGGGAATTGTGACATAACACATTTCTGCGTGTAACTCCTAAAATATACACAACACCTCAATTCTGAGTGAATTTTAGATGTAAACCTTATATGTGAAAATACGTGTGAAATATTAGAATGGCCAAAAAGTGCCATACAGGTGTCGTAATTTTTGGTACTTTCTTTTTAATTATTTTAAAAATATAAGGACTTGGAATTCAAGGGTGGGGTCAGTGAGTGACCCTACCTAATTTTGGGTGAGGAATCCATTCCTGTAATAATATTTATGGATTTCTCACTCCTTATTTTGTTAATTGAGTTATTATTATTTTTCATAGTTTTTCTTACTATTTGACAGTTTTGCTCTGTACATAGTAGCAAGCTGACAGATCTTCTGTAGGAGTCCAAACCTTTTTCCAGTAGTTTTATTAGATTTTTGGCAGGTCTCACAGCTACTAACATACTTAATAGTGATTTCTTTCCAGTCTATCCACCAAGCAGTTTGTTTTACATTTTCCAAGGTTCTTTCTGTGGATAGATGCCCTGATGGCCATCATGGCATTCCTGGAGTATATGTTGTATATTTTCTTTGTTGCTTAGTACTAATACACTGGAATTTTGGTGTCTGTAGTAAAGGAGACCATCCCAAAAGGTAAACCTTCCTGCTTTATAAGGTTTAAGTAATGAAGAAGGTAAACTATTTATCAGAGCTGCTTCTGGGGATTCACATTCCATAATGGTAATCAGCAGCTTGATTTCAGTAGAGTAGTTGTCCCTTACTAGGTTGAAGAAAGTAGTGTCTAATTCACATAAGTTGATCCCCATTATTGGAGCATTCAATTCAAAAAGATTGATGTTCAGGATAGGAAAAATATATTGATCTTCAGGGTCATATGCTGGATTGTTAGAGTCATTAGGCAAATTATTCCTACTTAGATTATCAGCATTCTGATGTTTAGCTCCAGATTTATGCACTATAGTAATCTGACCTCTATACTGTTGTATAGCAATTTGCCACCTGAGCATGTCTTCTGTGAGTTTTCATGTTCATAAGAGTTCTTACAGCATTACAGTATGTGATTACTTGAAAAGTGATTCCTTCTAAGTAATAGTGTAGCTTTTCTAAAGCCCATACCAGTTCCAAACATTCCAACTGACAGGCCCCATATCTCTTCTCTGTATCCTTGATCTGTCTAGATATGAAGAGTACTGGTTTCTCTACTGGTCTGTCTTCTTCTATCCTTTCTTGATGTAGAGCAGCTCCTAAACCTTCCATGCAGGCTTCAATGTACAGTTTGAAGGGCTTGGAGTGATCTGGTTGGATGAGGAAAGGAGTAGAGGTCATAGCTATTTTTAGTTCCTCATAGTTTTTAAGTCCCTCATGAGTCATTTCAAATAGGGTGTTGTTGTTGCATACTTCATACAGACTCTTAGTTAGCATAGCAAACTTTGGTATGTATTGTCTGTAATAACTGCAAAAAACTAATGAAAGACAGTAACTCTGTTTTGTTTTGAGAAATAGGTCCATTCATGACAGCAGCTATCTTATTTTTATCAGCAGCTTGAGTTAGAACAGAGACTATATGTCCTAAGGCTTTCAATTCTCAGTAGCCAAAGTTGCATTTCTTCATGGACACCTTCAATCCTGCTCTGGAGATAGTCTGGAGTACTAATCTTACTTGTTTAATATGAGTATCCCAATCATCAGAGTATATGATAACATCATCTATATATACCATCATCCATCCTTGTCTGATGTATGTACCTAGAACTGTATCCATTGTTCTCTGGAAGTGTGATGGAGCATTCTTTATACCCAAGGGCATCCTAAGATATTCATATATTCCCAAATGAAAGATTATTCTCATAAACTTCCTGCTTTCAGGGCTTATTGGTATCTGGTGGAAACCTTTAAGCATATCCATAGTGGTGATGTACTTGGCCTTGGACAAGTTATGCAGAGCACAATCAATCCGGGGTATAGGATAATAATCTGCCTGAGTATAATTATTGAGCATTCTGAAGTCTGGTACCATTCTTGACTTGTCATTATTCCAAGCTATGATTACAGTTGTGGTCACATCTACTTGCTCATTATGCCCTACTTTCCTTAATACTTGTAAGTCTATTAGTTCTTGGATATGTTCCTCAAGAGCTTTTCTAGACTTAGGACTAGAAGGATAGGCTGGCCTTCTAAAGTTTGGAGGATAAGGAGGTTTAATGGTCAATGTAAATACCATATCATGTCCTTTCATATCACCAATGGGATGATCTTTATTACAAAAAGCATTTTGGTTCTCAAAGCAGACAGTCAATATATCTTTCTTCTGTTCCTCAGAAAGTTTCATATTCAGATCTGCTTGAGAGAAGTATTCTTGGTCAAAGTCTCCTAAATGCTTTTGATAAGTAGAGGAGGGGAAGTTAGATTGAATGGTGCATATCTCAAACTTCTTGTCCCAATTACCACCTACTGTGAAGTATCTCCCTTTAATCTGGAACACATCTATACCATATAGACATAAGGCATCATTACCTAGTATTAGGTAGTCACATAGTCCGTTGAGCAATACTACAAATTCCACTTGTATCCTCAAAGATCCTTTATTATGGGGTAGTATTATAGGAGCAGTCCATACTCCAATACCATTCATGGTAGAGTTGCAAGGTCTAAACTTGGCTTTTGGGACAGGCAGAAGGTGTTCTTTCCAATTGGGATCCCATTTGTTTAAGAATTAAGTACAGACACATGAGAAGAAAGCGCCACTATCCAGTAATAACCTTATAGGTCTTTCTTTATACAATCCTGTTGCATAAAAAGTTTGACCAGTGGTATAACTTTTCCCACTCACAGGTTTAACTGTTAATGGTTTGACATCCGTAATATGTCTAGGAATTATGGTAGGATACCATTTTTGGGGCAAAGTAGAATCCCTATAGATGTTATTGATTTCTACAGAAGTGCCTATATCTCCTTCTATAACATCAACAGGGTTGGTCAGGATCAATTCAAATACAGAAAGAGATCCTTCAGTATCAGCTATATCTTCATAGTTC
The DNA here is from genome assembly GCA_025617555.3 of Puccinia polysora. Classification (NCBI taxonomy): domain Eukaryota; kingdom Fungi; phylum Basidiomycota; class Pucciniomycetes; order Pucciniales; family Pucciniaceae; genus Puccinia; species Puccinia polysora. The sequence continues at coordinate 34,492,730 of CM062632.1, read as the reverse complement.
TGATTCCCTTCAACCTCCTGCTCTCCTTCTAAGACTGCTATCTTTCTTTTTGGTAATGGGCAGTCTTGTATCATATGCCCTGTCTTGTTACAATTCTAACAAGTCCCAGGCATACTCTCTTTATCCCTATTCTCATTAGGTTTCTTATTATCAGAGGTATTCATCAGAGGAGGTTGCACTCTGGTTTTGATAATGTTTTAGTTCTCTTTGGGTCTAGAAGGGGCTTTCTTGTCTAACCCATTCATGTCTATTACTTCTTCTAGCACATTGATTGGAGTTGGCAAGTCAGAATCCATACTCATCCTACATCTTACACTATGCTTAAGATTTCCAGGACACAGGTTGAGGAGTCTTTCATTTAATTCCTCTTTATCAGCATCTGGATAGAAGCAATCAAATCTTTTCTTCTGTTCTAAGCACCATTTGTAAGGCTTATCCTTGGAGGGGTCAAATGAGGAAGTTTACAAATTTTTCATCATTTTTCTTTTCCACATTCTAGAACCAAATTGTTCTTTAATCAGAAGTTTCCAAGAATTCCATGGTAAGGATCCTACTTCTTTTCTTTTACTGATAAACCAGTCCAAGGATACTCCTTCAAATAGTCTGGGCAGCCTGACTACAGCTATAGCTTCTGGTAAGTCACAAGAGTTAATAGTGTAGTCAATAAATTTCATAAAATTCATATGATTGTATTCTCCTTCACCGGAGAACTTGGGACATTCAGAAATAGGGGGTAACATTTTGAGGGCTTGCTCCATCTCAGGGGTAGAACTAGGGCTAAAAGTGTCACTCCTATGCATTCCTAATAAGGGTGATGCATAAGGAGTAGTGGTTTGTCTGGGAGGTTTTGGTTCCTCTGTGGTACTACCCAAGGGGTTGGTCAGACAGACTTTTAAGTCTCTAACATCATTCTTCATCAGATTAAGTTTCAGGTCCACTTTATTATTAAGCAGATCCAGTTTTTTACTAAGGGATAGATTGGAGCAGTTAGTAGTGGTTACCAATTCTTCTTTTAAGGGTTGGAAAGACATCATAAAATCTTCTTGGATTCCTGATAACATATTCTCAATTATTTGAGTCTGTCTGATCCTACCTTGATTAATATTCTCCAATAACTGTTCTGTGTGTTCTTTGATCTCTTTGATTCCTACTGTATTTGTTTGGTTGTTAATCAATTTGGCTACTACTGAGGTTAATTTACCCATTTGGGTGTAAACACCGTTCAAATTTTCACAAACAATTTTGAAATTATGATGCATATCATTAGAAAAGGAAGTAATTACATCAGAGGTTTGTTTGGGCTCAAAATTAGAAGCTAATTGTTGTAAACCTTTTTCCATTTTTGAGCTAGGGATATTATCTGATCCCAATCTTTCTTTCCCTTTGGCTTTGGATGGGAAGAGGATCTCTTCTTTCCTGATCCTTTGCCTTTCAGTTGGGCTAATTGATCACAAGGATTCCATTTTTCTATGTAGGATTCTACCTCTTTCCTTGGAATAATTTTCTGAAGAGCTATCTGGGTAACTTTTGCCTGGGAGATTATCTTTTTCATAGATACCATGTACTCCTTGGCTTGGGCTTCTTTGAACTCTTCCCAATATTTCATGTGCTCTCTGACTAAGTCTTTGATCCTGGCTTCCTTGGCCTGATTCTGCTGGGATTTCTGCAGGGAATCTTCTTGTAATGGAGGTTGGCTTGATTCTACTACCTTCTCTGGCTCTTGGTTTGGAGAGGGCAGAAGTACTTGGTGATGTTCCTTGTCCATCAAAATTTGATTCACGGGTTCCAGTCCCTTCATGGTTGTCCTTATTGGTGGTCTCACGGTTACTGGGAGCTTGTGGCAAAGATCAATAGGAGAGAATTCTCCCTGAGGCTCTTGTTTTACATCTATTCATATTTGAATAAAATTTTTATAAGTTTTTTTACAGAAAAAATCCATAAAAATAAGTTTTATTCAAAAATCACTTAAGTTGATGTTTAAAGGTACCAAGAATTTATTGGGATCAAATTGATCCTTAGTAGGTAAACCTACGGGTTCTTGGTGTGTTCCAATGAGATCTTCACCTGCCCAATCAATATTTTCAGGGCGTCCAGAGATATCTGGGACTTCTTTATCCAATAAATTGATTTCAGTGGCGGTTGTTTCTGGTAAAGGAGGGTTCACTGATGTAAAAAAAGGTTATTATATTGGTCAATAAAATATATTAATATTATTTTTTAAAACAAATATGGTAATACAAGTTGTATACTTACTTTTATATTTCAAAAATTAATTTATACAGTATTTCTTCCAAGCTTTATGTTTCCTTAATAGGGCCTGGCAGTTGATACGCCTCTCAAGATCTTCTTGTCCAAGGAGTTTATCTAAGTGTTTACATGCAGAAGAGATATTAAGTTGCTCAGGTTGACTTAAAGCTTTCCAAACAGTAGGTTTATAATTTTTAATATATTCTTCTTTTCTTATCTTTAAAAGATTTAAATAATACATTATTAATTCTGCATTGCTTTTTGAATCCACTGAAAAAGAATTTAATGATAAATCACAGTTATAAAGTTAGATAAATTGATCTTTGATTTACTTTTATGTGAAATGTCTGGTCCAAGGTATTAAATATAATAAAATAGAATATTTCCCAGCCAGACCCCCAATTTTCAGCCCCCTGGATGCCAAGAACCTTGCTATCCTTTTGCTACCAGAGGTGATAGAATAAATAATGACTATATTATTTAATAAATGCAGCAAAAATCCGTAAAATATTTGGATTAAGCTTATTGCAAGGTTAATTGGTTTGGTTATGGTTTATTGTTATAAATAAATATGAATAAATTGATTATGAAATATTTTTATAGAGGGGCTAAAATTATATTGGGGATCTTAAACACCTCTGTTCAGGGATTTCAGTATGAAAACATGTAGTCCTGGTTACTTTGGGCTCTTTAGTTTGAAGGATATTTTACCCAAAGATAATATGTATATAAAATACAGGGTGGAGTGGCAGGGCCTTGTAACCAAGCTGCCACGACAGAGAAGGGATAATAAAACTCACTGGTATATTATTAAATCCTTAGGGTATCTGTTTGGGACGTGCACTGATGGGTTAAACCTCTATACTGGGGTTATAAGGTTGTTCAGCAGTTTTAATTGATAAAAAAAGAGGCTGAGGAAGGATATTCTTAATCAGACTAAGCCATAAATCACAATTATCTCTTATAGGTACTTGATTACCTTGGCACGGTGTCTGGATATAGATATAACTGGGTCTCTGCCCATTAATATCCTCAAAAGAGCTCTTGATTTATAGCTTTTAGAGTCCCAATATTATCCTTCTGAGGGGTACAGGGGCTCAAAGGGACTGACACTAAGGCTAGCAGGGTAACCAGTGGTAGCCTGTTATGTGTTCTTGGTGCTGTAGTACAGGTAGCATGTAATTCCTTGGAGTATGGGAATTACTCTACTTAATAATTGATATTGGGACGTGTGAATAACACTAATCTGTCCTGATTATGTATTATTTGATTAATTATCCTTAGTAAATTTTCCCAGTAAGTTAATAATGATTTTAATAGACATTTCTACCAACATCCTGATGTCAGGTGAGTTCTCATTATGTATTAAATAAATGGAGTAAAGTCATGATACTGATTTTACTCCTTATTTTTGAGTTTCAGTTGATTTACTAAAACAATTACTTAAAAATATAATTTGTGGAAATTCATTTAATATTTTAACATCATTAGGTTCCTTAGTATTACAAAAAGATGTTGATGCCTAAAAATTTTCATAAAAGTATATTAAAGTATTTTAATATATTTTTAGAAGTTGTCAATGTCTTATTTTCAACATTCTTGGTACTTTGAATTATATTTAATAAAAAATATGTATAAAGGTTATTTAAGTATTTTTATATAATAATATGTACTTTTAGACTATCTACTATCCTTGGGAACATTTATTACATATGTAAAATGTTCCCGTGTGGGTTGTAGCATGTTTACGGGGTACCTAAGTTTTCTCAGGCCTCCTGTCACTCTCTCAACCCGTAGTCCCAAGGCTGCGTACTTGTCAGAGGCCAGTGGATGCGTACACAACCTTCCCAGAGTGACAGGGCTGTATATCAGCCGCGCGCGGGTGCATTGGCTGCCATAGCTGCGTGGGGGAATTGTGACAAAAAAAATTTCCGTCTTTAACTCCTAAAATATACACAACACCTCAATTTGGACTGAGTTTTAGGTGTGAAACCTATAAATGACAATACATGTGAAATATTTAATTTTCCAAAAAGCTCAATGGTGGTGCCGTGGTATTTTGGTTTTTCTTTCCTTAATTATTTAAAAATATAAGGAGTTGGATTTCATAGGTGGGATCAGTGAGTGACCCTACCCACTTTTGAGTGAAGAATTCATTTCTTTAGTAATATTTATTATAATCATACTCCTTCTTAGATTAATGGTGTTGTTATAATTCTTATGTTATTTTTTTTACTTTTGCAGCTTGCTCTGCAATAAAAGCAAGCTGACACTAAGAGTTACAATAATATTCAAATGTAACCAGAATCAAGATCCAGGAACTTGTAAATAAGAAATAAATGTAAGGGATGAGGTTGGGAATAGTTGGTAGAAATGGAATCAAAACTATCTGATGCAAGATGGTGAAGGAAAAGACTTGAACAAAATAATTCAAATTTTGTTCAGAGTTCAATGGATCAAGGCAGTTGTAATTCACAATTTCCACAAGCTAATAACTCTGGTTGTCTGCAGAAGATTAGGAAAGATCAACTAAATCCCAACCAACCTCCAGGTTCTCAGTGAGCGTGCCCAACTATCTGAAATCAAGAGCTTGAAGGATACCAGATAACTGTGGGCATCTGAACAAAAAAAATGAATTTGTTTTTGAAGCTCTAGAAGCAAAGAAATAACAGATTCAAACAAGAATAACCCAACACTTCTCAAGGAACTCAAGAGTAGCATGAAGGTGTGGTAGTCCAAACCTGTCCTATAGCCATCAGCCTCACTTTTGTAGTGTAAAAACAGCTAAATCCCTCAAATTAACCTCAAAAATTGGATTCTACATCACAAATAACCCATAGTCACTCAGCCAAAGTACCCCACTATCTCTCATGGATTAGAAGATACAGTCCAACAAACCTCCAACTGTGGCAAACTCATACCCAACAAGGTGTCACATCTCTGTGGAAGACACAAGACATACCTTGTAAAATCTCAAAAACATTCCAGAAACAGCTTACCCTCAATACCAAGACCATACACCAACCCTGTCACCCCAACCAGAATACAGCAATACAGATACAGGAGGCAGTACACCTAGTTCAGCTCCTATCACCTCACCAAGAAAGCAAGCAAATATGCATACAGGAGGCTGTGCCAAAGTGTACAGGAACAGTGCAGGCAGGGGGAAGTGGAACCAGTCTCAACCAGGACCACACAAATAAGAAAACATACATACAGAAGGCTGTGCAGAAGTATACAGGAGGAAGTGGAACCAGGCTCAACCAGAACCATGCAGTACCAAACAACCTCAGCACCACAAAGCAATTTATGCAGCAAGTAGAATGGAATAAAAACAAAGTACCAGTACCAACAACCCTCAGCACCACACAGCAATCTATGCAGCCAGAAGCATGTGATACAAACAAAGTACCAGTACCAACAACCCTCAGCACCACACAGCAATCTATGCAGCCAGAAGCATGTGATACAAACAAAGCACAAGTGCCAACAACCCTCAGAACCACACAGCAATCTATGCAGCCAGAAGCATGTGATATCAAACAAACTACCAGAACCATGCAGTACCAAACAACCTCAGCACCACACAGCAATTAATGAAGACAGAAGCATGTGATACCAAACAAACTACCAGAACCATGCAGTACCCAACAACCACAGCACCACACAGCAATTTATGTATTCAGAAGCATGTGATTCCAAACAAACCACCAGTAACAACAATCCACAGCACTACACAGCAATATATGCAGGAAGTCAAGACCATGCAGCACAAAACAAAATCACCAGTGAATGAACAGCAGCACATGTGGGTAGAATCAAGTAGCACCAGACCAACCATCAGTACTGCACAGGAATACATTGTATCTGCACTTCACAGCAGTTTATGCAGGGTGGTGCATGCATGAAACCCCTGTACCAGCTTTTTCCAACCAGCAGAAATGCCTCATGTAACTGTACAAGCCTTTTCCAACCAGCTAAAATGTCTCATGTAATTGTAGCTCACTGTTCCTCACCAGAACAGGGAGAACCGTCAGGGGAAGCCTTGAGCACCCCTGGGGGCAGGATTTTCTATTTAAGGAGGGCCTCTCTGCCCTATCCAAGTTGTATCACCATCCCCCACCACTCACCCCATCAACCCATCTATCTGTGGTACCTACCCAGATAAAATATTAGTAGTGAATCAGTTATAAAAGGAAACAAGAAATCAGAGACCAATTTATAAACCATCTTTTACCAATCAAAACACCCATCAGGTGCTTGAATAAGGTTTCTTCTGTGACCTAAATATTCAGCACCACATTAAAGAAACCCCACCCATTAGTTAATAAATAACCCTTACAAAGAAAGAGAGCACAACAAAAATAAATTACCAACCTTTCCTCTGCCCAGCCCCCTGTGGGTAAACCCATCCTTGGGTCCTCTCCTGAACCAGCCCTTTGATAAACCCTTGAACCCTTTAATATTGGGGTATTGGTTAAGATCAAACATATCTGATCAATAATTTAACCAGTAGTACAATACATCTGGTCTTTTCTTCAACAAATCCTACCAATATCACAGTTAATAACTAATCTAGGTCTGATCTGAGACCTATTTTAAGTCTCAAAGAAACCAGCCATTAATTTAAATAAATTATTGTGCAGACTTACTATAGTACTAGAAGGGCAGGCAATTCAAAACCACTTTTAGTATATACTAACACTTCAAAGGAGTAGAAGTAAATACTAAATCCCCTTCAAGGACTTCCAGCAAGCTATTTGCTAATTTTATTTATATAATCCCACAGGAGTCTCTACAGCGGGCGGTCTGATCCATTTTCTTTTCCCACCCCTTTTGCCTTTGGGCAAGGGGTGGGTGATTCCAGTATTTTTGCGCGCGCCTGTCCATGGACGGATGCAAGAGATGGTGAAGGGATGAGAAGGATCCCACCCTGGTCAGGCAGGCCTGATTTCCAACGGCCTGCGTGATCAAATTTTTCTGATCACCTGAAAATCAAAAAAAAAAAATTCTTTCTTTTTCTGCTCTATTTGTAGAATCTGTTGTACATAGTCTAACAGGGCCTCCTGCCCATATAAGGAGGGGCTCTCCCCTTCCTTTTGGAGGAGCATCAGAACATGGTACCATCATCATCACATCCTACCATACCAGTGAGGATCATCATCATTTTCACCTTGCAATAAATCATCCGTGGGGCTTCATTCCCCTTTATATGAGACAAAAATTTGGGTATATGTATGATTGCCCCTTGATCCTTGAGCCTCCATACTCAAAACCTTGATCCTTGATCCTTATCACCAACCAATAGCCTTGCTGGTTGAAGAAGAATTTGACTAACTGAATTCTTGAGTGTGTTACACCACTCCTGATCCCTTTATCAAACCATACCGGTCCTGACCATCCTTTGACTATCTCTCTGGACCCAGTGACGTTTGACTGAAGATGTTTTATTAATCTTAGAACCTGGAGTGTTAAACCTCCCTTCATTTCTTTTGAAGCTGAATTCCGCCACGCTACTCTTGAGTCCCTTGAGAAGTGTTGTGTTATTCTTGTTTGAATCAGTTATTGTTTTGCTTCCGGAGCTTCTTCAAACCATTAGCTTTGTCTTGTGCAGCCACCCACAGTTATCTGGTGCCCTTCAAGCGCTTGATTGCGGAGAGTTGGGCAGGTTCATTGAGAACCTCAAGGTTGTTTGGGATTGAGTTGATCTTTACTAAGCTTCTGCTGACAACCAGAGCTATTAGCTTAGGGGCGTTGTCAATTACAATTGCCTTGTCTTTTTGAACTCTGAAAAAACCTTGACTTCTTCTATTCAAGTTTTCCCTGTCACCATCTTGCCTCAGATAGTGTTGTTTCCCCAGCTACCAACTACTATAATATTTATCCTCTTACATTTGGTCCCCCGTTTACCAAGTTCTGGACTTTGATCTTGGTTACATTTAAATATTTTTGTAACACTCCGGAGGGCAGCCTAAAAAGCACCTTTCCCCTCCACAGAACTGCCACGGCCTAGCACTGTTTGGAGTCTTAAACCGCTTGCAGTAACTCATGTTTCCTTTCCCAGTTGATTTCAGCTTGCTACTTTCACAGAGCAACCTTTCAAAGGAGACAAAAACAGAATAAATAATTAAACTCTTAATATAACCAATATTGAGTAGGAAATCAATAAACATTATTACAGAAAATGATTCCCCACCACTAATTAGGTAGGGTTACTCACTGGCCCCACCCTCAAATTCTTACCCCTTCATATTTTAAATAATTAAATGAAAAGTGACAAAAAGCTCACAGCAGAACCGTGGAAATTTTTAGCAAACTTAATGTTTCAAACTTATTGTCAGATAGGGGTGTCAAACCTAGATTTAAGTCAAATCTGAGGTTTTGCTTTTTAGGATTTACACACAGAAATGTGTTTCATCGAAATTCCCGCGCGCAGCGCCACATCCCTACACACATTCTACACGCTTTGATTGGCCCCTACATGCATAGATCAGCCAGATGTGGACTCATTAGCAAGATTTCTTGCATTCAAAATCCACACACGCATCTGATTCTGCACTGGAAGCAGCTGATCTGGCTGCCCCACACATCAGAATTGATCAACAACCAAATAGCAGCTGGTACGGCCAATAACAGCTACAACCTAGGAGGATCAACCCTATTTATTGAAAAACATGACACATGCATGGTAGATTATCTAAAAAATTAATTTATCAAATAAAATTATTATAATCTAAAAATTGAAGTATTTTTATTTAGGAAAAAAACATTGAGGATCACCACAACAAGGACAGATCCAGATTTTTAATGATTTCAAAAAATATCAAGAAATGATCCTAAAAATTTTTAAAACTATCTGAGTGATGAGTAGATAATGGAAAATCAATAAAGAACCACTACTGATCACTTTAGCCAAATAAAAATACTACCAATCACAGATACGCGCAGAATAATAAAAATGAAAAATTAAAACATTAACAGATCCTGCAGCTAAAAACATGCAGGAATTGAGGAGATCTGAGATCAGATGATTGACAGAACCTTATGAAAGTGCTTAGATTTTTCTGGCTGGCTTTCTAGTCTTAGCAATTGAGCCTTACCCTCTCCACTTTCCCTGAGAAGGCTCCTTTCCCCCAAAAAGGTATTTATACAGACCTTCTTTGGTTTCAGCCTCCTGGATGCCAAGACCCTTGCTGTCCTTTAGCTACAAGAGGTGATAGAATAAATAATGAATATATTATTCAATAAATGCAGCAAAAATCTATAAAATATTTGAATAAAGCTTTTGCAAGGTTAATTGGTTTGGTTTATGGCTTTAATATTATAAATCAATATTAATAAATTTCTTATTGAATAAATTAAAAGAGAGGCCACAATAATATTGAGGATCTTTAGAACCTCTCTTCAGGTAATTCACTTTGAAAACACATAGAGCTGGTTACTTTGGAACTTTCAATTTATATTCTTAAAGTATATATTTCCCAAAGATAATATGTATATAATATACACAGTGGAGTGGCAGGGCTTTGTAAACAAGCTGCCACAACAGAAAAAGGATAATAAGACTCACTGGTATATTATTAAATCCTTTTGGTACCTGTTTGGGAATTGTACTGATGGGTTAAACCTGTTTCTGGGTTTAAAAGTTTCTTCAGCAGTTTACATTGATAAAAAGAGTGGGGATGGATATTATTGATCAGACTAAAGCCATAAATCACTTATTCATATCTTATAATTATTTTATTACCTTGGCACGGTTTATGGATGTAAATAGAACTGGGTCTCTGGGTATCAATATTCTCAAAAGAGATCTTTATTTATAGCTCTTTGAGTCTCAATATTGTCCTTCAGAGGGATACAGGGGCTCAAAGGGACAGAAACTAAGGCTAGAAGGGTAGCTAGTGGTAACCTTTTAGGTGTTCTAGGTGCTTTAGCACGGTTAATATCTAATTCCACAGGGTATAAGAATTATTATACCTTTTAATTGATGTTTTGGACGTGTGAATAACACCAATCTGTCGATATTATTTATTTTAATGAATTATCATTAGTAAATGTTCCCAGTATGTTAATAATTCTTTCAATAAACATTCCTGCGGGTAATCTGATGTCAAGTGGGTTCTCATTATGTATTAACTGATTGGAGTAAAATCCTGATATTAATTTTACTCCTTATTTTCAAAATTCAGTTGATTTACTAAAAGAATTACTTAAAAATATAAGTCATGAGAATTCATGTAATATTTTTACATCATTAGTTTCCCTATTATTTTAAAAAAATAATGATGTCTTTAAGTTCTCACAATTGTATATTAAAGTGTTTGAATATATTTTTACAAATAGTATTTCTCTTATTTTCAACATTTTTGGTATTTTTAATTATATTTGAGAAAAAACGCATATTAAGGCTATTTAGGTATTTTTAAATACTTTTATTTGTTTTTAGATTATCTACTATCCACAGGGACATTTATTACATATGTATAATGTCCCCGTATAGGTTGTAGCATATTTACGTGGTACCTGAGCTTCTCAGGCCACCTTTCACTCTGTCAGCCCATAGTCCCGCGGCTGCATACTTGTCAGAGGCCTGGGGATGTGTACACGTCTTGTCAGGGTACGCTGACAGGGTGGCAGTGCTGCTGCTCAGCTGCGCATGGGTGTATTGATTGCCGCGGCTGCGTGTGGGAATTTTGGCAGAACACATTTCCCTGTATAACTCCTAAAATATACACAACACCTCAATTCTGACTGAATTTTAGGTGTGAAACCTATAAGTGAAAATGCATGTGGAATATTGAATTGGCAAACAAGTCCCATATTGGTGGCGTGGTATTTTGGTCTTTTCTTTCTTTAATTATTTTAAAATATAAGGAGTTGGATTTCAAGGGTGGGGTCAGTGGGGAACGCTACCTAATTTTGGGTAGAGAATCCATTTCCGCAATAATATTTATGCATTTCCTACTCCTTCTTCAGTCAATTTTAATATTCTTATTTTTATGTTATTTTTTTTTTACTTTTGCAGCTTGCTTTGCAATAGTAGCAAGCTGACATTCCCCCACTCCAAGATATGGCCATATCTGAAAAAAAATCCTGCAGTGTGTTGAAAAAAATTAATTATGCATGTGTTTCAGTTCCTTTTACTGGCTCTGTAGTTTCTAAGATGTATTGGTCCATCAGGTTTATTAATTTCTGGTAACCATTCATCTTTGTCTGCAGATTCTCCTTTATATCTTACAAAGTATAGTCTAAAATCTTTTCCTTGCACTCTCTCCATCTTGTCTCTCAATATCCTGCTGACTTTCCCTTTTTCTTTCACAGGGTCAGGTTCTATTGGGATCATTTCTGGAGAGAGGTTGCTACCTTCTCTTGGTTGAAAGTACTTCACTAGGCTAACAGGGAATACTGGGTGCTTTCTTGTTAATTCTTCACTCAAGATTACTTCTAAAGCATTTTTGCCATGCATCTTCTTGATAACAAATGGTCCTAAAAAAGCTGGTTTCAGCTTTCTGTTACCTTCTAAATTGTTGAATTTGGAGGTAGATATCAAGATCTGATTTCCTATCTTAAAGTCAGGTTCTCTGGGTGATTTGCACCATCTTTCTTTGTTGTATTCTACTCCTTTTTCTACAAATCTTTGAGCATGATTATTTGCTAGGTCTATCATTTTCTTGAAGTAAAGAGATGTGGGATTAACGGTGGCTAATGCATAGTTCAAAGTATTCCTAGGGAGTTTTGGAATCCATCCCCTTTCTAGTATGTAAGGGGCTTTTTTGGTAGTAGAGTGTTTACTGCTATTATAATCCATCTCCAGGTCTGGCAGTAGGCTTAACCAATCATGGCAATATCCATCTCATTTTTTGTACTATAGTACAAAGTTTAAAAACCTTCTTAACATATCTTCCAAGGTCTGTATCATTCTTTCAGCTAATCCATCAGTCTGGGGATGGTATGCTTTAGAAAAGGCTAAATTAGTACCTAATATATCATGTAGATTCCTCCAGAATTCAGAAGTGAATTTGGGCTCTCTGTCACTGATTATAATCTTGGTTATACCAACATCATCTATAATCCTGTTCCAAAATAACAAAGCCACATTCATAGAATTTTCTTCTTTGTGGTTAGGTAAGAATTTTGCCTTCCTAGAGTATCTGTCTACTATAACCAAGACAGAGTTATATGAGTGTGTACCTCCAGGGGGGAGGCCAGTTGTTAAGTATCGGTAGTTCTCTCCCCACACTCCCGTGCGCTTCTTTCAGTACTCTCTCCCTGTGCTCTCTCTCTCACCCAAGGCGGCCTCACTCCAATACTCAGATGGAGGAGCTCTCCAATCTTTCTCTCTCTCATTCTGTCTCATGGGTGTATCTACCTTCTCTTTCTTCTTTCTCAATCTTGCTCTCTCTCATCAAGTCTCACTCGCATCTCTACTTTCTTCTTTTCTCCTTCCTTCTCTTTTCCATTCCTTCTATTTCTCCTCCTTCTTTTCTCACTCTATTTAACAATTCTCTCCATCAAAACTCAACCTTTGCCTCCACCAAATCAAATCAACTCTATTGACCATAAATCTCTGCCTGGTAAGACTCTGATTTCTCAAGCTCTCTTGACAGAACTCTATCTGATACTCTAACCATCCAGTCTTCTTCCTCAATTTCTCCTCTCAGCCTGTCCTCTCTCAATATGTGTTGTCCGTCCTGAATAACTTCTGTACTTGACATACAAGTACTGGCCCAAGCTGTAGCATTCCCCCTTCCTGTTTATTCTTGTGAACCTCTATTTTGGTAATATCCTCTGCTCTTATATTTTTTATTCTTTGTACAGCTTATGCTGGTTCTGAGTCATCTAGAAATTCAATTCAATCTTATCATGGTTAAAAGCCAAAATTTTCAAGATCAAATCTAACCAAACCAACCATGAACAAACCAGCTGGGGCGGCCAAATACTTTAATCAGGTGGCGCTCAAATCTTCTGTTGACGCCATCCCTCCCCTGAATGAAGAGAATTATACAATATGGCGGGATAAGATGCTCATGTTATTTGACTTGAAAGATATCAAGGATGCTATAACTAGGAATTCCAGCCCCCTGTCCTCCAAACAAGAAAGAGAAATTTGAGTCATAATTCTATCTAAACTAGAAAGCACAACCCATGCCAATGTGGTCAACTCCACCAACATAACCTCATCTAAACTCCTATGGGGGGAAATTACCAGGCAATTTGCCTCTTCTGAGACAGCAAATAGGGCAAGGGTGTTCAATCACTTCCTTCACTCAGCTTTCAATGAACAAGCCATTGGGGGATTCATTAACAAAATGGAAAAGAAAATTACAAGGATGAAAGACCTAGGAATCAAACTGCCCAAGGATATACTTGCATACTTAGTGCTCTTCAAGTTTCCTCCAATGCTCAAAAATCTTAAGCAACCAATCATGCATGTAGAAAAACAAATGACGGTGTATGTAGTTTACAACCACCTCACACAATAGAATAACAAGAGAAAGGCACAATCAAATTCCAATAAACCAGCAACAGATGTCTCACTGCTGTCGACTAAGACTAAGATCAACAAAGACAAAAAGAAGACTAAAATGAGATGCAAAGAAGAATACCACCTGGGTATTCAAAGTGAAAGAAAACTGCCATGGAGAGCCTGAAAAATACAAGGCCCAACTATGAGTACAAGGATTTGACCAGGTTCAGGGCGTGGACTATGACAAAACCTGGGCACCAACCGGAAAACTAGGATCTCTCCTTCTTGCTCTTCTCTAGGGCCTAATGAATAAGATGACCTTCACTCAATTTGATATGAAGGGAGCATTCCTCCATGAGCCTATGAAAAAAAGAGTAATAATTAGAACACCTGAAGGATAAAACAGAAAATTGCCATTTTTAAAATTGAAGAAATCTCTCTATGGCCTTTGCCAATCCCCAAAGAATTGGTACAAAACTCTCACTACCTGGATTAAATTGCAAGGTTTCCACAAATCTACCAGTGATTCTTGCCTGTAACTCAACTTGGAATCCGAGGAAGTCATCTTCTTTCATGTTGACAATCTCATTCACGTCGGGAAGTCAAACAACTTTGCTAACAATTTTCTGAGCAAATTCTTGAATTCTTTGGGTAATCCTCCAAACACCATCCTTGGCATGCTAATGGAGATCAAAGAGGACGAAATTTTCCTCAGCCAGCCAAGTCACATCAATCAAGGATTGGAAGAACTAGGTCTCACCAATTTCAAAGACACCAACTCTCCACTAACTCAAAATTTCCATCTTGAACTGGCTTTGGTTGAAGATCATGCGGAGTTCTCTCAGCTCAATATAAACTAACATTCTGCTATTGGAATCCCAAACCATCTGTCCAAATACACCTGCCCCAACATCCCTTTTGCTGTCTCAAGCCTGGACTGATTCAATAACAAGCACGGATTGTCACACTGGAGGGAAGTGCGCAAAGTCTGGAAATACCTGAAAACCACCACAAATCTCAAAATCACTCTCAAATACAATCCCTCTCAAGAAATTATCTCAGCCTACAGCAATGCTACTTGGGGAAATTATCCTATATTTTGTAAGTCTCAAACCAGGTAAATTATTCTTCACTACAGTAGCCCGGTCATCTGGAACTCTTCAAGAAAAAGAAACATAACTTAATCTTCTACCAAATCAGAGCTCAATGCACTCCTGGACTGCTACCTGGAGCTAAAATGAATCGCTCACCTTTTTGGCAAAATCTACTTTTCCCCTGAGTGAAAACCAATAATTTACATTGACAACAAGGGTTTGAATGACAAGATCAAGAAGTTTGGGTTGCACTCCAAATCACAACACATTGATATCAAGACTAAAGGCTTGCAAGAAGATTTCTCTCTCTCCAAGTTTGACCTTTCTCTTATTCCCACCAAAAAGATGATAGCAGATCCACTGACTAAGGCCTCCGCCGTCAATGCCCTCAGGATCCTTCAACAAGAAGTCTTTACTTAGACCCTATTGTTAATCTTCTCTAATCTTCCTCTTACCAGTCACAGGGGGTGTTAAGTCTCAGTAGTTCTCTCCCCACTCTCCTGTGTGCTTCTCTCAGTACTCTCTCCGCGTGCTCTCTCTCTCACCCAGGGCAGCCTCACTCCAATACTCAGATGGAGGAGCTCTCCAATCTTTCTCTCTCTCATTCTGTCTCATGGGTGTATCTACCTTCTCTTTCTTCTTTCTTGATCTTTCTCTCTCTCATCAAGTCTCACTTGTGTCTCTACTTTCTTCTTTCTCCTTCCTTCTCTTTTCCATTCCTTCTATTTCTCATTTTTCTTTTCTCACTCTATTTAACATTTCTCTCCATCAAAACTCAACCTTTGCCTCCACCAAATCAACTCAACTCTATCAACCATAAATCTCTGCCTGGTAAGACTCTGATTTCTCAAGCTCTCTCAACAGAAATCTATCTGATCCTCTAGCCATCCAGTCTGCTTCCTCAATTTCTCCTCTCAGCCTTTCCTCTCTCAATATGCGTTTTCCATCCTGAATAACTTCCATCCTCAACATACAAGTACTTACCCAAGCTGTAGGATTCTCCCTTCCTGTTTCTTCTTGTGAACCTGTATTTCTGTCAGATCCTCTGCTCTTATTTTTTTTATTCTTTGTGCAGCTTATGTTGGTTCTGATTCATCTAGAAATTCAATCCAATCTTATCACCGGTCACAAAATCCATATTAATTATTTCCCACCTAGTTTTGGGTTCAGAGATCTTTTGTAGGATTCCAAACCTTTTTCCGGTAGTTTTATTAGATTTTTGGCAAGTCTTGCACTTAGTAACATACTTTATAGTGATTTTTTCCCATTATATCCACCAAGAAGTCTGTTTTACTTTCTCCAAGGTCCTTGCAGTGGATAGATGCCCTGATGAACAGTTTTCATGGCATTCATGGAGTATGTGTTGTATATGTTCTTTGTTACTCAGTACCAATACACTGGAATGTTAGTGTCTGTAGTAAAGGAGACCATCTCAAAAAGTAAACCTTTCTGCTTTATAGGGTTTGAGTCGTGGGGCAGGTAAACTATTTATCAGGGCTGCTTCTTTGGATTCACATTCCATAATGGTAATCAGCAGCTTGATATCACAGGAATAGTTCTTTCTTACTAAATCAAAGAAAGCAGTACCTAATTCACATAATTGGATCCCCATAATTGGAGCATTTGATGCAAACAGATTGATGTTTAAGATAGGAAAGATATCCTGATCTTCAGGGTCATATGCTGGATTACTAGGGTCATTAGGAAAAGCATTTCTACTTAGACTATCAGCCTTCTGGTGTTTAGCTCCAGCTTTATGCACTATAGTCATCTTGCCTCTATACTGTTGTATAGAAATTTGCCACCTGAGCATTTGTCTACTGGGAGTATTCATGTTCATAAGAGTTCTCACAGCATTACAGTCTGTAATTACTTGGAAATTTTTGAAGCATTCCTTCTGAATGGCTTCATATCTTTTCTCAGTGTCTTTGATCTGTCTAGATATGAAAAGTACTGGTTTCTCCACTGATTTGTCTTCTTCTATTCTTTCTTGGTGCAATGCATCTCGTAACCCTTCCATAAAAGCATCAATTTACAGCTTGAAGGGTTTAGAGTAGTCTGGTTGGATGAGTAGAGGGGTGGAGGTCATAGCTATTTTCAATTCTTCATATTTTTTCAACCTCTCATGTGTAACTTCAAAGAGAGGGTTATTTTTGCATATTTCATACATACTTTTAGTTAGCTTAGCAAATTTATTGATGTATTGTCTGTATTAACTGCAAAAACAAATAAATGATAGCAACTCTGTCTTATTCTGAGGCATGGGTCTGTTCATGAAAGCAGCTATCTTATTTTGGTCAGCAGCTAGAGTTAGAGCAGAGACTATATGTCCTAGAGCTTTCAGTTCTCTGTATAAAAAATTACTTTATTCATGGAGACTTTCAATCCTGCTTTGGAGATGGTTTGGATAACTAATCTTATTGAATTTGTATGAGTCTCCCAATCATAAGAATATATGATAAATCATCTATAGAAACCATCATCTATCCTTGTCTGATTTAAGTACCTAGAACTGTATCCATTTTTCTCTGGAAGTATGATGAAGCATTCTTTATACCAAAGGGCTTCCTTAAGTATTCATATATTCCTAAGTGACAGATTATTCTCATAAAACTTCTACTTTCAGGGATTAGAGGTATTTGGTGCAACCCTTTAAGAATATCAATAGTAGTGATGTATTTAGCTTTAGATAGGCTATGCAGAGCATGATCAATCCGGGTTATAGGATAATAGTCTGCTTGAGTATAGTTATTCAGCATTCTGAAGTCTCCTACCATTCTTGAATTATCTTTATGCCAAGCTATGATTACAGGAGTAGTCACATCTACTTGTTCATTGTGCCCTACTTTCCTCAATACTTTTAGGTCTATAAGCACTCATATGTGTTCCTCAAGAGCTAGTCTAGATTTAGGACTAGAGGGATAAGCTGGTCTGCTTAGATTAGGAGGATAAGGAGGCTTAATAATCAATTTTAATACCATTTCATGTCCTTTGATATCACCAATGGGGTGATTTCTAGTACAGAAAGCATTCTGATTCTCAAAGCAGACTGTCAATATATCTTACTTCTTTTATTCAGAAATTTTCTCATTTAGAGCTCCTTGAGAGAACTATTCTTGATTGAATTCTTCTAAGTGCTTTTGATAATTAGAAGAGGGGAAGTTAGTTTGGATAGTGTATATCTTATAATTCTTGTCCCAGTTACCACTCACAGTGAAATACCTACCTTTACTTTGGAAAACATCTTACCATATAGACATGAAGTATCATTTCCTATTATCAGGTAGGCATATAATCTGTTGAGTAATACTACAAATTCCACTTGGATTCTCAAAGATCCTCCAGTATGGGGCAGTATTATAGGAGAAGTCCATACTCCAATAGAATTCATATTAGAGTTGCAAGAACTAAATTTGGCTTTTGGGACTGGAAAAAGGTGGTTTTTCCGGTTGGGATCCCATTTCTTTAAGAATTCAGTGCAAACACATAAACAGAAAGCACCACTATCAAGTAATAGCCTTATAGGTCTGTCTTTAAACAGTCCTGTTGCATAACAATTTTGAACAGTAGTTTAACTCTTACCACTCATAGGCTTAACTGTTAATGGTTTAACATCAGTGATATGTTTAGGAGTAATGGTGGGGTCCCATTGTTGGGGCAAACTAGAGTCACCATGGATTTTATTAATTTCTATAGAAGTGCCTATATCTCCTTCTATTACATTGACAGGGTTGGTCAGGATCAATTTACATTCAGACAGAGATCCTTTAGTATCAGCTGTATCTTCATAGTTCTGATTCCCTTCAATCTCATGTTCTCCTTCAAAGACTAATATCTTTGTTTTTGGCAATGGGCAGTCTTTCCTCATATTCCCTGTCTTGTTACAGTTCTAACAAGTTCCATGCATTCTCTCTTTATCCCTGTTATCCTTAGGTTTCTTATTGTCAGGGATATTTATCAGAGGAGGTTGTTCTCTGGTTTTGTTAGTATTAAATTTATCTTTGGGTCTAGGAGAAGCCTTCTTGTCTAATCCATTCATGTCTATCACTTATTCTAACACATTGATTAGAGTTGGTAAGTCAGCATCAATGCTCATTCTGCATCTCACAATATGGTTAAGATTTCCAGGGCACAAGTTGAGAAGTCTTTCATTAACTTCCTCTTTATCAGCATCTAGATATAAGCAGTCTAGTCTTCCCTTCTGTTCTAAGCACCATTTTTGAGGTTTATCCTTTGAGGGGTCAAATGAGGAATTTTCAAAATATTTCATCATTTTTCTTTTCCACATTCTAAAACCAAATTGTTTTTGAATTGAGAGTTTCCAAGAATTACATGGTAAGGATCCTACTTTGTCTCTTCTACTAATAAACCAGTCTAGAGCTACTCCTTCAAAGATTCTGTGCAGCCTGACTACAGCTATAGCTTCTGAAAGGTCATAAGAGCTTATGGTTTAGTAAATAAATTTAACAAAATTTATATGGTTGTATTCTCCTTGACCGGAGAACTTACAAAATTCAGATATTGGGGGTAAAATTTTGAGGGCTTATTCCCTTCCAGGAGTAGGAATAGGCCTGAAAGTGTCACTCATATTCATTCCTAATAAGTGTGATGCATAAGGAGTAGTTGTTTGTCTGGGAGGTTTTGGTTCCTCTGTGGTACTCCCCAAGGGGTTGGTCAGACAGACTTTAAAGTCTCTAAGATCATTCTTGATCAGATTGAGTTGAAGGTCCGCTTTATTATTAAGCAGATCTAATTTCTAACTAAGAGGCAGAATAGAGCTTTTATTAGTATTTATCAATTCTTCTTTTAAAGGCTGAAAGGACATAACAAAATCTTCTTGGATACCTGATAACATATTCTCAATGGTTTTAGTCTTTCCAATTGTACCTTGATTTATTTTCCCCAATAATTGTTCTGTATGCTACTTAATATCTTCTTTCCCTACGGCTTTTGATTTGTTATTAATTAATTTGGCTATTAATGAAGTCAACTTATCCATTTGGGTGTAAATACCATCCAAATTCCACAAAAAAACTTTGAAATTATGGCGCATATCATTAGAAAAAGAAGTGATTAAATCAGAGGTTGGTTTAGAGAAGACACTCGGTTCAGAATTAGAAGCTAATTGTGGTACCCCTTTTTCCACTTTTCAGCTAAGGATATTATCTGATCCCAATCCTTCTTCCCCTTTGGCTTTTGATGGGAAGAAGATCTCTTCTTTCCTGTTTCTCTGCCTTTCAGTGGGGCTAATTGATCCCACACATTCCACTTTTCTACGTAGGAATCTACCTCTTTCCTTGAAATCATTTTCTGAAGAGCTATCTGGGTAGCCTTTGCCTGGGATTTATCTTTTTCATAGATACTACCTCCTCCTTGGCTTGGGCTTCTTTGAAATCTTCCCAATATTTCACGTGCTCTCTGACTAAGTCTTTGATTGTGGCTTCCTGGCCATATTCTGCTGTGGTGGATGCAGGGAACCTTCTTTTGATGGAGGGGGGCTTAATTCTACTACCTTCTCCGTCTCTAGGTTGGGGGAGGGCAACAGTACTTGAGGCTTTTCCTTTTCCACCAACATTTGATTCATGGGTTACAGCCCCCTCATGGTTGTCAATATTGGTGACCTCACAGTTACTGGGGCTCCTGGCAAAGATCCATAGGAGGGAATTCTTCCTGAGGCCCTTGTGTTACATCTATTCATATTGAACAAAATGTTTATAAGTGTTTTTCTAAAGGGAAATCCTTGATAATAAGTTTATTAAAACTTACTTAAGTTGATTTTCAAAGGTACTAAGACTTTATTGGGATTAAATTGGTCCTTATTAGGTAATCCTATGGGTTCTTGGTGTGTTCCAATTAGTTCTTCTCCAGTCCAATCAATATTTTCAGGGCGTCCAGAAATATCTGGGACTTCTTGATCCAATAGATCAACTTCAGTGGAAGTGGTTTCTGGAATAGGAGGGTTCACTGATGGCAGAAAGATATTTTATTGCTTAATAAAATATATTAATATTATTTTGATGAAAATAAAATGGTAAAAAGTTTTATGCTTATTTTCATATTTTAAAAAGTAATTTATATTGTATTTTTTCCAAAATTTATGTTTTCTTAATAGGGCTTGAAATTTGATAAACCTCTTAAGATATTCTTGTTCAAGGAGTTTATCTAACTGTTTACAGACAGAATAGATATTAAGTTGCTCAGCTTGAGTTGAAGCTTCCCAACCAGTTGATTTATAATTTTTAATTTATTCTTTTTTTCTTATTTTTAAAAAATTTAAATAATATATTCTGATTCTGCATTGGTTTTTAAATCCACTTCAAAATACTTAAATGATAAATCATGGTTGAAAAAGGGAGATAAATTATCTTTGGTTTAATTCTTACATGAAATGTCTGGTCCAAGGTATTGAATATAATATAATGGAATATTTTCCCGGCCAGACCCCCAATTGCCATCCTCCTGGATGCAAAGACCCTTGCTGTCATTTATCTACCAGAGATGATAGAATAAATAATGAACATATTATTCAATAAATGCAGAAAAAATCCATAAAATATTTGGATAGAGCTTTTGCAAGGTTAATTGGTTTGGTTTATGGTTTAATATTATAAATCAATATTAATAAATTGATTCTTAAATAAATTAATAGAGGGGCCACAATAATATTTGGGATATTTAAAACCTCTATTCAGGGAATTAACTTTGAAAACACCTATACCTGGCTACTTTGGAACCTTAAATTAATATTATTAAAGGACATATTTACCAAAGATAATATGTATATAATATACACAGTGGAGTCTCACTGCTTTGTAACCAAGGTTCCACAAAAGAAAAAGGATAATAAGACTCACTTTTTTATTATTAAACTCTTTGGGTACCTGTTTGGGACGTGTACTGATGGGTTAAACCTGTTTCTGGGTTTAAAAGGTTGTTCAGAAGTTTTGTCAGCTTGCTACTATGTACAGAGCAACCTGTCATAGCAACACAAAACTATAAAAAAAAAATTAAACAATAATATCTAAGCTAACAAAAGAAGGAGTTAGAAACCATAAATATTATTGAAGAAATAGATTACTCACCAAAAATTAGGTAGGGTCACTCACTGACCCCACCCTTAAAATCCAAGTCCTTACATTTTTAAAATAATTAAAAAGAAAATTACTAAAAATAATGACACCAGTATGGCACCTTTTGGCCATTGTTACATTTCACATGTGTTTTAACATATAGGGTTTACACCTAGAATTCACTCAGAATTGAGGTGTTGTGTATATTTTAGGAGTTACACGCGGAAATGTGTTATGTCACAATTCCCGCACACAGCCCCGCATCCTTACATATCCCTACGTACTCAAAGTAGCAGATTCCTGCGTACTAGAGACCCGCGCGCAGCTAATTCTGCCACGCACGCAGCGGATCCTACCCTGCGCACATCTGTACTGACTGATCCCCGCATCTGGATCCGTTGTGACTAATCTGACAACCAGGTACCGCTCAGAAGAGCTACAACCTAGTTAGGTTTGCCTAGCATATGTAACAAGTTGTCATATGCATTGGTAATAGTCTAAAAAGTTCAAGACCTAAATAAAATTAATAAAAATTAAGTTTAAAACATTTTTTAATAATAAATCAAAGATCAAGGATGAACATGTAAATCATTGACTCTGATCTTTGAAGACCACAAAACACTACAAGGAGTTTTCCTAAAAATTATTAAAAATTATCTATGTGATCAGCAGATGATGAAAAATTAGTAAATTTCCACATCTGTTCACTTTAAAGCAATAATAATAGTAAAAATGAAGGATGAGTGCAGAATGATCAAACTTACGCCATAATAGATTAACAGATCCTGTGGCTAAAATAGTACAGAAATCCAGCAGATCTAAAGTCAGCTTATTGAAACCACCAAGTAAAGGTGCTAATCTTGCCCTTACTGGCTTTTCAGCCTCAGACCATGATAAGAACCATCTCTACGTGCCCTGAGAAGCTTAAAATCACCCCAAAAAGGTATTTATACAGACCTCTTTGGATCCATTATTCAAAGATTATCAGTTTACCAGGAATTATTATTATCAATCAGACTCCGTGTCATTGTTAGTCAAGTGCTTATGAAGATTCTAAGCAAGTGATACATGACTTAGTCTGTATTATTATTTATTTCCTAAACCAATCAAACCATTGAAGTTTTTCAGGCAAATACACCCCATCTGCTCTGAAACCCTTTCTATCTTTGCAGGATTTTTGTGGTGAAGTACTCTGAATGAGTGTTTCCCTTCCTGTCTTGGCCCTTGTGCTGTTTAGCCTGGCCATATTAGTGGATAAGCCCTTTCTAAGGCACCCATCTCGAATCCAAGGTTCTTAAATGCCTAAGGAGGCCCCTTGAAGAGAGGTTTCTTTTTCTGTAAAGACCCCAAGTAGTATAATACCATTGCCCCTCTTTTATATATAGATTGAAAACCTTTTATTACCAAACCAATTAAACCTTGCAACTTCTCTTATTATATTATTTATTTGAATCTCTAAGTGTTTATTTTTGGAATAATAATTATTATTACTATTATTCCAGTATTTTTGTCACTCTCTGTAGCTAAAGGACTGCAAGGTTCCTGGTATCAGAGGGCTGAAAAATATCCTCAAAAGAGCTCTTTATTTATAGCTCTTTGAGTCCCAATATTGCCCTTCTGAGGGATACAGGGGCTCAAAGGGATGGACACTAAGGCTAGCAGGGTAACCAGTGGTAGCCTGTCACATGTTCTAAGTTCTGTAGCACGGGTAATATCTAATTCCACAGTTTATGGGAACTATTCTACCTTGTAATTGATGTTTTGGACGTGTGAATAACACCAATCTGTCCACATTATTTATTTTAATTAATTATCCTTAGTAAAATTTCCCAGTATTTTAATAATTCTTTCAATAGAAATTCCTACGCGTAATCTGATGTCAGGTGGATTGTCATTATGTATTAACTGATTGGAGTAAAATTTTGATATTGATTTTACTCCTTATTTTCAAAAATTGGCTGATTTACTAAAAATAATTACTTAAAAATATGAGTTATGAGAATTCATGTCATATTTTTACATCATTAGTTTCTTTAGTATGTCACAAACATATTGATTAATTGAAGTTCCCACAACTGTATATTAAACTATCTGAATATTCTTTTACAAATAGTAGTTCTCTTTTTTTGACATTTATGGTATTTTTAATCATATTTACTAAAAAATACGTATAAAGGTTATTTAGGTATTTTTATATACTTTTATGTATTTTTATATTATATACTATCCACAGGGACATTTATTACATATGTATAATGTCCCCGTATAGGTTGTAGCATATTTAAGTGGTACCTGAGCTTCTCAGGCTGCCTGTCACTCTGTCAGCCCGTAGTCCCGCGGCTGCTTACTTTTCAGAGGCCTGGGGCTGCGTACATGGCTTGTCAGGGTACGCTGACAGGGTGGCAGTGCTTCTGCTCAGCCGCGCGCGGGTGTATTGATTTTTGCAGCTGCGTGCAGGAATTGTGGCAGAACACATTTCCCTGTATAACTCCTAAAATATACACAACAACTCAATTCTGGCTAAATTTTAGGTGTGAAACCTATACGAGACAATGCGTGTGAAATGTTTAATTGGCCAACAAGTCCCATATTGGTGCTGTGGTATTTTGGTCTTTTCTTTCTTTAGTTATTAACAAATATAAGGAGTTGGATTTCAAGGGTGGGGTCAGTGAGTGACCCTACGTAATTTTGAGTAGAAAATCCATTTCTACAAAAATATTCATGGATTTCCTACTCCTTCTTAATTTAATTTTAATATTCTTATTTTGATGTTATTTTTGTTACTTTTGAAGCTTGCTCCGCAATGTTAGCTAGCTGACATTTGGCTGATTGTCCCAGATTTACCAAGAGATTTATGAATTATTTTCCAGAAACCTTTCCATCTTTGATCAAGTGCTTAAGAGAGCTAAGCAACTGATTGATGGACCTTTCTGATCTATATTAAAGTTATTTCTGAAAAAATTACTGATTCATTGGAGTTTAGTCAGCAAAAGACCCCATCCTTTCCCTGAAACACTACATCTGAATCTCTGCAGGTACCCTCTTTTTGATTACTCAAAGAAGTAATTTATTCCACTCCTGTGTTAGCCGGTATTATTTTTTACTGGAAGTTATCACCAATTAGTTTTTTAATAGTTCCTTCTTGAGTAATTCATTGAGTTACCCATCATTCCAAGGTTTTATGATTTCCAAAATGACCCCCTGAAGAGTGGTTTTTTATCTGTAAAGATCCCCAGTAGTATAAGACTGTGGCCCCTTTCTATAACATATTGAAAACCATTAAAAAACTATTTGAACCTTAAACTAGCTCTTAACACATTTATTATTTGAGCTTTTTACGTTTTTATTTTTGGGAATATTATTATTCCATTACTTCATCACTCTCTATAGCTAAAGGACTGCAAGATTCCTGTTATCAGAAAGCTTATAGTTGACTAATCTTTCACTTCTTTGCTGATTCCAGGTGTGGAGGTGTAATTGAAGAAGAAGACTCCAATGATGAGTTGCTTAGCAATTGAAAGCTCTCAAACTTAGTTGGTTTCCCCAGAGGTTGTCTCTGGTGCATGTAGCATTTGATTTGCATGTTTGATCCCACTCATTGCAGTTGCAACTGGCATCCTTCCAGGTGTGTGTTCCTTCAGGCATGGATACAAAGGATGGGGCTCTTCCAGTGGCTTGGGTTTTGCACCTGTTTTGAAACATATTGTAAAAAAATATAGTTTTTGTTGAAACTTGATAAATATATATATATATATATATATATATATATTTATATAAATATTTTTTGAAATTTTTTTGGAGGCTTTGGCTTACTTAGGTTGAGATTAAATTGAAACAAGTCCTGTTTAGGGTTAAATTTTTCCCTATTTTGGAATCCAGGGGGGTCCTGATGCAAACCAATACTTTGTTGGGATAAATCCAAGGACTCTGTATTTGAAGCTTCTCCAGGGATGTCCGGGTGCATTGGGTCAGGCGTTTGGGCAGTGATTTCAGTGGATTCCAATTAAAAAATTAAAAATTAAAAAAATATGAGTCATTTTTATTTTTACATATTTTTGAGAGAATATTTATTAAAAGTAACAGTGGCTCACTTTTATGCTTTTTTTGTTTTTTTAAAAATTTTTTTTATATTTTCCAAGCTTCATTTTTCCTGATTAGAGATTTTAAATTAATAAGTATTTTTAGCTCTAAATTTTTCTCTTTTTAAACTTCTTTTTTGTGATAAAAAATCATTTTTTGCTTTTTTTTCATGGGTTTAAGCATCCCAAGCAGAAGGTACAAAATTTCTGATGTATTCTCCTTTTATTTTTCCAAGAAGATTAAATTTATTATTCATAAATTATTTTTTGGTGTTTGAACCCACAAATCACAATTGAAAAAAAATGATTAAAATAAGTTTTTTTACTTCTTTTTAATTTGAATTCCTTTTCCAAGGAAAAAAAAAACAATTAAATATTATTATTTTGGGCTGTTTCCCAGAAAGACCTCCATTTTTAAGCTCCTAGATACCATTGAATGTTTATTCCTTGAGCTACTAGAAGTGATAAAAGTGAAGAATAATGATATTCATAAAAATAAGCAAAAAAAATCTCCAAAAGAATATATATTATTGCCAATGTTTCAAGTTTTAAGTGGTTTGGCTAAATGTTTTCCAATATGATATAAAAGATAATAAATTATAAATGGTAAATAATAGAGCAAAATTTTAAACAGACTGGGGGTTTTTAACATCTATTCCTCAGGAGATTAACCTTGAACCTGGTATCCTGGAATGAAGGTGTAGAGACTCCTGTGGGATTATATAAATAAAAGTAGCAAATAGCTTGCTGGCAGTCCTTGAAGGGGAATTTAGTATTACTTCTGCTCCTTTGGAGTATTTAGTATATACTAAAAGTGGTTTTGAATTGCCTGCCCTTCTATTACTATAGTAAGTCTGCACAATAATATTTTTAAATTAATGGCTGGTTTCTTTGAGACTTAATATAGGTCTCAGATCAGACCTAGATTATTTATTGATTGATATTGGTAGGTTTTGTTGAAGAATGGACCAGATGTGTTGGACTATTGGTTATTTATTGATCAGATATTTTTGATCTTAACCAATATTCCAATATTAAAGGGTTCAAGGGTTTATCAAAGGGATGGTTCAGGAGAGGAGCCAAGGATGGGTTTACCCGCAGGGGGCTGGGTAGAGGAAAAGGTTGGTGGTTGCTTTTGTTTGTGCTCTCTTTCTTTGTAAGGGTTATTTATTAATTGAAGGGTGGTTCTTCTTTAATTTGGTGCTGAATATTTAGGTCAAAGAAGAAACCTTATTCAAGCACCTGTTGGGTGGTTTAATTGGTTAAAGGTGTGTTATAACTTGGTTTCTGATTTCCTGTTTCCTTTATAATTGGTTCACTGATATTTTATCTGTTTAGGTACCACAGATGGGTACTGATAGAGTGGATTGAGCTGGGGTGGTATGAGGATACAACTTGGATAGGGCAGAGAGGCCCTCCTTCAATAGACAAATCCTGCCCCCAGGGGTGCTCAAGGCTGCCCCTGAGGGTTCTCCCTGTTCTAGTGAGGAACAGTGAGATACAGTTACATGAGGCATTTCTGCTGGTTGGGAAAAGCTTGTACAGTTACATGAGGAATTTCTGCTGGTTGGAAAAAGCCTGTACATGGGTTTTATGCATGCACAGCCTTGCATAGATTGCTGTGTAGTTCAGATAAGGTATATTGCTGTGCTTTACTGGTAGTTTATTCAGTGCTATTTGATTCTAACTACATGTATTGCTGTGCAATACTGTTGGTTTGTTTGGTTCTGGTTAAGGCTTGTTTCACTTCCTCCTCCATACATTGCTCCTGTATACTTCTGCACAGCCTCCTGTATGTGTATTTGTTCCTGTATTACTTCTGCACAGCCTCTTGTATGTGTATTTGCTGCATGTTTGTTTGGTTCTTGCTTGAGACTGGTTTGACTTCCTCCTGCCTATATTGCTCCTGTATACTTCTGCACAGCCTCTTGTATGTGTATTTGCTGCATGTTTGGTTCAGGTGACCAGATCTGAAATGCTGCACTGTCTCCTGTATCTGTATTGCTGTATTCTGGCTGAGGTGACTGGATCTGGACTGGTTGCACTGCCTCCTGGATCTGTATACTGTATGCTGGATGAGGTGACTGGATCTGGCATGCTGCACTGCCTCCTGTATCTGTATACTGTATTCTGGATGAGGTGACTGGATCTTGCATGCTGCACTACCTTCTGTGTCTGTATGCTGTATGCTGGATGAGGTGACTGGGTTGGTGTATGGTTCTGGTGTTGAGGGTAAACTGTTACTGGTATGTACTTGATGGTTTGAAAGGTATGTCTTTATGCCTTCCACAGAGCTGTGACACCTGTTTGGTTATGAGTTTGCCATTGTTGAAGGGCTCTTGGGCTGTATCTTCTAATCCATGAGAGATAGAGGGGTACTTTGGCTGAGTGACTATAGGTTATTTGTGATGTAGAATCCATTTCTGAGGCTACTTTGAGGGTTTTAGCTTTTGTTACACTACAAAAGTGAGTCTGATGGCTATAGGACAGGTTTTGTCTACCATAACGGGGACCTCCTGAATTAACAATAAGGGAGTATTGCCCAATAAAATGGTGGTATTTTTTTTGCTATGGTAGAAAACAGGCCAGAGAAGGAAGGTGAGAACTTAGTACTTTCAGCAGTCATTTTTTGGGTACCTGCAACTGTTCACAGTCAAAGGGTTACAGATAAAAGTTGTTGTGGTTGTTGATTTATTCTTCAATTCAAACAGTGATGGTGGCTCTGAATTGAAAATATTATGCTTCAGACTGATTCCATAAATAAATTTATTATATCTGTATAAGCACTTTATCATGGATGGCATGGTTTCTGGATGATAACTGATTCATTATGGCTGGAAATAGAGTCAAAAGAGGTACTTCCAAATATCTTTTTGGGTTCAGAGAGCTTCCTCAGGCCATTCAGAGAGGGTAAGGCTCATTTCCTCAGGCTAGAAGTCCAATCAGAGTGGGTTTGGAACTTCCACTTGGTTCTGTAGCTCATCCAATCCTGATATGTAGTTTCAGTGCATGATTTTTGGATCAGTATATTTCAATGTTTATATTTTTTGATCCTGCATGTAATGTATGTTTTTTCTATGGGTGATTTCAAATTCAAGGCTCAAATGAGCTGTGTGGCACATCTACAAGGCTAAACCTGAGCAGTGCAGACCCCACACAATTTGATTTTAGTTGGGCTGTACTCCACACCGCACCAGACCGCCATGTGGTGGCGGCACAACTTCATTTGAGGAGTGTAGATCCCCACATCTCTCAAATCTAGTTGTGCTGCCATGCTACATGGTCAGCCAGGCCACATTTGGGTTGTGTGGGACACTACATGGCACAAATGTAGTTGTGTAGCCGTGCCACACGGCTAGATGTCTGGTGTGCAAAAAACCAATAAAGGGTATAAAATAAAACAGAATAAAATAAATAAAAATTCAAAAAAAAATCAACCAAAAGATCAAAAAAGTTTGATTTTTTGGGTAAAAAAACAAAAAATAAGAAATAAAATAAAAAATAAGTAAAAATGATAACAAGAAACACTGAAGGGGCTGTGTAACCCCAAACACGGCTCAAATCTACCAATTACGGGGTGTATACGGCCCCCAGGGGTTGCGCGTGTTTGAGATGACTCCTTGGGCGCGTCTTGGACGCGTGTATGGGCCCCAACGCGTCCATTGGGCCGTGTAGGGCCCTAAACAACTCCCACACGACTGGGAGTCATGAATTTAACATCACCCTTTTTCTATTTTTGACTAAAATCATCAGGGGTGGTTTTTTATTTATTTTAAATAATTTTCTGATCAATTAATTATTTATAATTATCTTATCTACAGATATCTTGATATGTTTTATGGTTTTCAAAGATCTGGATCTGTTAACTTTGTGGTACATTGTTTTATTTTATCTTTATTTTTAAGTAATTCCTAGTGGCATTTTCTGAATTTTTATTTGAATTAATATGTTTTTTGATGATTCATTATGCCTTTGTCACATCATTCAATATGCATTGCTGATCCTTCTATGCTGTAGAGGTTAACTGAATTACCTGTTGGTATTTCTGTGCATTCCCAATTTGACATGGGGAGATCAGATCTGGTGTATTCCAGGCTGGATCAGCTTTGTGGGGGAATTAAACCTGCTGTGTGGGAATTTGGTGTTTGCTTTGAATTTGGGTCCTGGTTTAATTTATTCATGCTTTTATTTTTGGGAGCACGCAGGCCTTGTTTGAAAATGCAGGCCTGCATGTGAGAATTTCAACAAAACCTCTTTTACCTCATAAATCCTAAACAATACATATTCCTCAATTTTTACCGCATTCTTGATGTGAAAAATTTAATTGAAAGTGTTTTTTTTATATTCAGTAGTCCAGAAAATGTTCCAGGGTATTTCCATGATTTCTAGGCCATTTTCATATTTTTACTAATGTATTTAAGTAGGAATAATTCAATGGTGGGTTCAGTGATTGACCCCGCCTAATTCTGGGTGGGGAATACAATTTTGGAAATTTAAAATTCACGGCTCAAAGAGTTGTGCGGCAGGCCCATCCTGGTCTGCCGCCATGTGGACTCCCACACGACTACATTCAAGCTTTTTGGAGTTGTACACGGCTCAAATGTAGTTGTGTGGAATCCCACACGGCACCAGGCTGCTGTGAGAAAAAAAAAGGAAAAGGAAAAGGAATCAAAGGGTACTAACACAACCCATAAACTAAATAATCCTTCCAAAAAAACATAAATCAAAGAATGTTCATTTTTTGGTTTAAAAAAAACAAAAATAAATAAATAAATAAATAAATATCAAAAAAACTTAGACTATCCAATGGACTAGCCCTAAAGTAAAATAACCCTAAAAATACAGGTAACTGGACTATCCCTAAAGTGAAAACACCAAAAAAGACAAGTAACTTGACAAGCCCTAAAGTAAAAACACCAAAAAAAATTCAAGTAACTTGACAAGCCCTAAACTAAGTTCAACTTGACTAACCCTTAAGTCAAAGGACCCAAAAATTAAAGAAGTCTTTTGACCAGCCCTAAATTTAAAGTGCCCAAAAGAATACAAGTCTTTTGACTTTCCCTAAAGTAAAAACACCAAAAAAAACAAGTTCAACTTGTTTTAAGCTGATCCCATCCCAAGCTTAACTTAAGTTAAGCTTTTGATGGAATCAGCCCAACACAAGTTGAACTGACTTACCATTGAACTCTCATTCAAAACAATAAATATAATAATTTCAACTCAAAAAACTCAAAATAATGAAGCTCAAAATCTGATAAGCCTTTATATCAATATAAATTGTTAGCTGCATTAGAATTAAAATTTATATGAAAACCAATGATGGAATGAAGAAAAATTCTATTACAATCTAGAATACATTTTCAGGTGATCTTTGAGATGATCAACCCAACCAGAGGCTTTTTTAGAAATAAAGGAATATGGTTTTGCTACAATGGGCTGGATTGGAATCATTTCTCCCTCAAGTACTAATAGAACCCAGTGGTTATTATTTACCAAGGAAATGTACATTGGATCTGATTGATCAGTAACACCATTTTTTATTGGATTAAAAGTATCACATGACTAAAATGAAATGAAACATATAGGTTTGGAATATGTGTCTGCTATGATTTGACCCATGTCCAATTTAGCCAGCCATTTTGAGGAGGGAATATTTTCATTGATGTCTTCAACATCAAGTCTTTGTTTAATCTTTTCAACCTCCTTTGCACCACCAAGCATCTTAATGTAGCATGCTTTATGTTTCTCCAATGTTTTTATCATTTCTTTTCTCACTTTAAACCAACCATGTTCTTCATAACCAAGAGATTTAGCAATGACTCTAAATCCGCAATTCCCATCTCCAATTTGATCCCAAACCTCACCCAAGAACTTACAGAATTTCTTGGTTGTTTGATTGAGGTATTTCACGTTTGGTTCCTATCATGAAAACTAACTTAGTATTAATTTCTGTCATCAGATCAATTGAATGAATACTCACCAAAGATGAGCTTCTGGTTGATCTTTGCTGCACATTCTCTTCTTCTGAAGAGGTTTCCGATTCCAAATTCAGTGATCCTGATTCACTTTCAGTCTCTTCCTCTGAACTATGAAATTCATATTCAGATTCTGCCAACTTTGACTAACAATTCATCATTAGTTAGTAGCTAATTTCATTAAACCAAAAAAAAGAAAATATACCAAGAGAAAAGACTTACAATCTTTCTTCTTTTCTTGTTTGGAGCCCTTCTAGTCCTTTTTTCCCCCTTGAGTTGTTTTTTAACAACCTCAAACTGAGATGTTTCATGCTTCATATATGTCAATTTTGGCCTGCCCCTACTTGATTGTAAGACTTTAGGTTCAAGTCTTGGATTCAATCAATATTTTGTAATCTTCTGAATGATATAATTCAATATACTGCTTTGCTCATGACCTGGAGATTCCAAGAGCATTGCATTCACTTTTTCAGGTAACTGACCAATGCTTAGCATTTCATTAAAATTTCACTTCAAAATTCCAAAGGATCAACCACTAGTGAGTAAGGAATTATTAATCAAAAAGCATTAATCACATAGTGATTTGAAAAATCCAACTTAAGCCAACTTACAGAACTATAAATGCAATGGTCATAGTCCAACCTCAACTGAGGATGAACATCTTTGGGTACCACGAATCCTCTGAATGCTAGAAAGTCACCTATTGGGTGGGAACACGGCAAACCCATAGTCTTGGAGTATGACTTGGTGCACATTTTTCCATCATGATCACATTTGAACTTCTCAAATTTTTCCCTAATAAAATGAATTTCCTCTAAAGACAATTTGTAACCAAATGGTAACAGTTCAGGCGGAAGAACTGTTCCTAACTTAATTTGAGAGTTTTAAAGTTATGCATGAACCAATTTAATTTGATTTGAAAATTTTCCTTGAGGGCATTTCCAAATATCCAACAGCTTTCCCAAAGAGTTTTCAAAAAATAGTTTGAGAGTTGCATGGGCCCCTTCAACCCAAGAAGTTGTTTTTTTCCAAAATCTGAGTTTATACAAGTCCACGCTGTTACAAACATCTCCTTGATAGGAAAAATTTTATTTTCCATATACTCAAGCAAATCCTCATAGTCTTTTGAGAAACACTGTACAAGTCAAAAGGTCAGAACCCAAAACTAGGAAGAATAAGAAGCAGTGATTTGGACCTACTCTGAGTTCCGCATCATTGACCTCCGCCTCCTCCTTATTCTTTGAGGCCCCATACTTTTCCCATAGATTCAAAAAGCTTTTCCATCCTTCAAACTCAATAGCAATGCACACTTTACAGTTTTCTTGTATTTCTTTAGACAAGCGCCAAGTGCAAACCTGTCTTGATGACTCAGGTAACCTAGATTCAATAGCACAAATCAGAGCCTTTTCAAGGTCCGTCACAAAGACTTTTGGAAGTCTCTCAGGATCATAAGCCAATCATAAGCCAACTCCTTTAATGCATTTACAGACCATCTGTACAACTCAAATGTTTCTTTTGTTATAAAAACAAGAGCTTGAGTGAAATTTTTGCAATTGTCTGTCATTCCTACAACATGAAATAGTGGGGTTTTGTGCTTATTTGTCTTATAAGTACAATCCAACATATCAATATGATGGAATTGTTTTGAAAGCTTTAATGCCTCTGGATGTGCTAAGTACAGGGCCTCCAAGTGACCCTCTCCACTGAAATTTGACTGGTAAATCCAACTTGTTTGTTCAAGCTGTTCATAGAGTACCTCCATAACACTTTTTCCCTTTAGTTCTGCAAGAATTAACTTCTGCTTAGTGTTATAGATTGTTTGGTCATCAACATAATACCCCTCATCAATCTTGCTCAATTTTCTCTTCAGTTGTAACATATTGAGCCCATCATTCATGCCTTCTACTAGATTGTCTAAGGCCACCCCCAAGATTCTCCTCAGTTGAGGATGCACAGAGGGATGTTCAGATTTTTGATGGTTTTTTTGGGTTTATTTGTAGGAAAGGCGCCACAAGGGGTCTGCCTTTGTACAAATTGCATGGATTAAAAACTTGCACCCAACCTTCCTTGTGTGATTTTGTCTAGACCATTTTGTAAGAAGATTTCCTGAATAGGAACCATGTCTATCACAGGCTAAATCCACATATTGGTCATGCTTTGAGTTGAAAACTGTTAAAGCATAACCATGCTTCATTGCCCATGTTTTACAATAGTTTTGTGCCTCTTCCCTAGTAGGAAAAGCTCTCAAGGTAGGTGGGGCAAGTGGATCTGCCATAGTTACATAGTTATATTGATGGCATGTACTCCATCAGTTTCAATAAAATTAAATACCCAAAGGCCTCCGTGACATAAAATGTTACTCACAAACAGATGTCAAATCCAACTGTTAAACATTTTTTTCCTCAATTGGCACCCTTGATGAGGATGCAATTGGGGCTTACAATGTTTCATTACCCAAATCCTTTTTTTCTTTTTCCAAAGCTTTGTTAATGGCACTTTTAATGTAGACCTTCTGTCAGCCTCCTGGATGCCAAGACCCTTGCTATCCTTTAGCTATCAGAGGTGATAGAATAAATAATAAATACATTATTTAATAAATGCAGAAAAAATCTGTTAAATATTTGGATAAAGCTTATTGCAAGGTTAATTGGTTTGGTTATGGTTTATTGTTATAAATCAATATAGATAAATTGATTATGAAATATATTTATGGAGGGGCCACAATTATATTGGGGATCTTTAACACCTCTCTTCAGGGAATTCAGTATGAAAACACGTAGTCCTGGTTTCTTTGAGCCTTTTAGTTTAAAGGATATTTTTCCCAAAGATAACATGTATATAAAATACACGGTGGAGTTGCAGGGCTTTGTAACCAAGCTGCCACAACAGAGAAACAATAATAAGACTCACTGGTATATTATTAAATCCTTTGGATATCTGTTTGGGATGTGCGCTGATGGGTTAAACATGTATACTGGTGTTATAAGGTTGCTCAGCAGTTTAAATTGATAAAAAGAGGTTGAGGACAGATATTATTAATAAGACTAATCCATAAATCACTTACTTATCTCTTATAAGTATTTGATTACCTTGGCACGTTTTCGGGATATAAATATAACTGGGTCTCTGGGTATCAATATCTTCAAAAGAGCTCTTTATTTATAGCTTTTGGAGTCCCAATATTGTCCTTCTGAGGGGTACAGCGGCTCAAAGGGACGGACACTGAGGCTAGCAGGGTATCCAATGGTAGCCTGTCATGTTTTCTTGGTTCTGTAACACGGGTAGCATCTCATTCCACAGGGTATGGGAATTATTCTACTTTATAATTGTGTTTGGATTTGTGAATAACACTAATCTGTCCTCTTTATTTATTATTTAATTAATTATCCTTAGTAAATTTTCCAAGTAAGTTAATAATTAATTTAATGGACATTCCTACGGATATTCTGATGTCAGGCGAGTTCTCATTATGTATTAAATAATTGAAGTAAAGTCATGATATCAATTTTACTCCTTATTTTCAAATTTTAGCTGATTTACTAAAATAATTAATTAAAAATATAAGTAATGGGTATTCATGTAATATTTATAAATCATTAGTTTTATTAGTATGTCACAAAAACGTTTGATGTCTAGAAATTATCATAATAGTATGATAAGGTATTTTAATATATTTTTAGAAGTTGTCAATGTCTTATTTTCAACATTCTTGGTACTTTGAATTATATTTAATAAAAAATACGTATAAAGGTTATTTAAGTATTTTTATATAATTTTCTGTACTTTTAGACTATATACTATCCACGGGAACATTTCTTACATATTTAGAATGTTCCCGTTTGGGTTGTAGCATGTTTATGCAGTACCCAAGTTTCTCAGGCCGCCTGTCGCTTTGTCAAACTGTAGTCCCGCGGCTGCTTACTTGTCAGAGGCCCAGGGCTGCGTACACAACTTTGACAAAGTGAAAGAGCTGTAGATTAGCCGCGCCCGGGTGCATTGGCTGCCGTGGCTGCGTGCGGGAATTTTGACGGAACACATTTCCGTCTGTAACTCCTAAAATACACACAACCTCTCAATTCGGACTGAATTTTAGGTGTAAAACCTATACATGAAAATACATGTGAAATATTTAATTGGCCAAAAGTTGCAATAGTGGTACTGTGGTATTTTGTTCTTTCTTTCCTTAATTATTTAAAAATATAAGGAGTTTGATTTCAAGGGTGGGGTCAGTGAGTAACCCTACCTTATTTTGGGTGGAAAATCCATTCTTGTAATAATATTTATGGTTTTCCTACTCCTTCTTAGATTGATTTTATTATTATTATTTTTATGTTATTATTGTTACTTTTGCAGCTTGCTCTGCAATTATAGCAAGCTGAAATTCCCCCACTCCAAGATATGGCCATATCTGAAAAAAATCTGGAGCATGTTGGGAAAAAATTAAATCCATGTGTGTTTCAGTTCCTCTTGCTGGCTCTGTAGTTTCTGAGATGTATTGGTCCATCAGGTATGTTATTCTCTGGTAACAATTCATCTTTTTCTGCAGATTCTCCTTTGTATCTTACTAAGTATAGTCTAACATCTTTTCCTTGTACTCTCTCTTTCTTGTCTCTCAATATCCTGCTGACTTTCCCTTTTTCTTTCACAGGGTCAGGTTCTATTGGAATTATTGCTGGAGGAAGGTTGCTACCTTCTCTTGGTTGAAAGAGTTTTACTAGGCTAACAGGAAACACTGGGATTTTTCTTGATAATTCTTCACTCAAGATGACTTCTACAGCATTTTTTCCATGCATCCTTTTGATAAAAATTGGTCCAACAAAGGCTGTTTTCAACTTTCTGTTACCTGCTAGATTTTGAAGTTGGTAGTGGATATCAAGATCTGATCTCCTATTTTAAAGTCAGGTTCCCTATTTGATTTTTCCCATCTTTTTTTGATGTGTTCTACTGCTTCTTCTACCCACTTTTGAGCTTCATTATTTTCCAGATTTATCATTTTCTTAAATTCAAGAGATGTTGGATGAATGGTGCAAAATTTAGATTTTAAGTTATTCCTAGGGAGTTTTGAAATCCATCTTCTTTCTAGTATGTAAGGGGCTTCTTTGGTAGTAGAATGTTTAATTCTGTTATAAGCCATCTCTAGAGCTTGGAGTAGGCTTACCCAATCATGGAAATAACTATCTGAGTTTTTTTATTCTAGACCAAAGCTACAGAACCTTCTTAAAATATCTTCTAGGGTCTGTATCATTCTGTCAGCTAATCCATCAGTTTTGGGATGGTATGCTGTATAAAATGCTAGAGTATTACCCAGTATATCATGCAGATTCCTCCAAACCTCAGAGGTGAATTTGGGGTCTCTGTCACTGATTATAATCTTGGGTAAACCAACATCAGCTATGATCCTATTCCAAAATAGTAGAGCTACATCCATAGCACTGTCTTCTTTGTGGTTAGGTAAGAATTTTTCCTTCTTAGAGTATCTGTCAACTATAAGCAGGACAGAGTTATAGTAATGAGTACCTCCAGGGGGGAGGCTGGTGACAAAATCCATATTAATGATTTCCCATCTAGTTTTAGGTTCAGAGAGCTTCTGTAGGAGTCCAAAACTTTTTCCAGTAGTTTTATTAGATTTTTCGCAAGGCTCACAGCTAGTAACATACTTAATAGTGATTTCTTTCAAGTCTATCCACCAAGCAGTTTTTTTTACTTTATCCAAGGCTCTTTCTGTGGATAGATGCCCTGATGAACAGTTTTCATGGCATTCCTGAATTATATGTTGTATATGTTCTTCATTGCTTAGTACTAATACACTGGAATGTTGGTGTCTGTAGTAAAGGAGACCATCCCAAAAGGTAAACCTTCCTGCTTCATAGGGTTTAAGTAATGAAGAAGGTAAACTATTTATCAGAGCTGCTTCTGGGGATTCACATTCCATAATGGTAATCAGCAGCTTGATTTCAAAGGAGTATTTGTCCCTCACTAGGTTGAAGAAAGCAGTATCTAATTCACATAAGTGGATCCCCATTATTGGAGCATTTAATGCAAAAAGATTGATGTTCAGGATAGGAAAGATATCTTGATGCTCAGGGTCATATGCTGCATTTCTAGAGTCATTAGGAAAAGAATTCCTACTTAGACTATCAGCATTCTGATGTTTACCTCCAGCTTTATGCAATATAGTCATCTGGCCTCTATACTGTTGTATAGCAATTTGCCACCTGAGCATATGTCTGCTGAGGGTTTTCATGTTCATGAGAGTTCTTACAGCATTAAAGTCCGTGACCACTTGGAAAGTGGTGCCTTCTAAGTAATAGTGTAGCTTTTCTAAAGCCCATACTAGAGCCAAACATTCCAACTGACTGGCTCCATATCACTTTTCTGTCTCTTTGATCTGCCTGGATATGAAGAGTACTGGTTTCTCCACTGGTCTGTCTTCTTCTATTCTTTCTTGATGTAGAGCAGCTTTTAACCCTTCCATACAGGCGTCAATGTACAGTTTGAAGGGCTTGGAGTAATCTGGTTGAATGAGTAAAGGAGTAGTGGTCATAGCTATTTTTAGTTCCTCATAGTTTTTCAATCTCTCATGTTTCATTTCAAATAGAGTTTTATTGTTTCATATTTCATACAGACTCTTAGTTAGCATAGCAAACTTTGGTATGTATTGTCTGTATTAAATGCAAAAACTAATGAAAGATTGTAACTCTGTTTTTTTTGAGGCATAGGTCTATTCATGACAGCAGCTATCTTATTTTGATCAGCAGGTAGATTTAGACCAGAGACTATATGCCCTAGGGCTTCCAATTCTCCATATCCAAAGTTGCATTTCTTCATGGATACTTTTAATCCTGCTTTGGAGATATTTAGGAGTACTAATCTTATTTTTTTGATATGAATATCCCAATCATCAGAATATATGATAAAATCATCTATATATACCATCATCCATCCTTGTCTGATGTATGTTCCTAGAACTGTATCCATTGTTCTCTGGAAGTGTGATGAGGCATTCTTTATACCAAAGGGCATCCTAAGATATTCGTATATTCCCAAATGACAAATTATTCTTATAAACTTCCTGCTTTCAGGGCTTATAGTTATCTGGTGGAATCCTTTAAGCATATCCATAGTAGTGAAATATTTGGCCTTGGAAAAGTTGTGTAGAGCATGATCAATCCTGTTTATAGGATAATAATCAGCCTGAGTATAATTATTGAGTATTCTGATGTCTCCTAACATTCTTGACTTGTCATTATGCCAAGCTATGATTACGGGTTTGGTCACATCTACCTGCTCATTGTGCCCAACGTTCCTTAATACTTGTAAGTCTATCAGTTCTTGAATATGTTCCTCAAGAGCTATTCTAGACTTGGAAATAGGGGGATAAGCTGGTCTTCTTAGGTTTGGAGGGTAGGGACGCTTAATAGTCAATGTTAATACCATGTCATGTCCTTTGATATCACCAATGGGATGATACTTAGTTCAAAAAGCATTTTTGTTCTCAAAGAAGACTTCCAATATATCTTTCTTCTGTTCCTCAGAAAGTTTCACATTCAGAGCTGCTGGAGAGAAGTATTCTTGATTAAAGTCTTCTAAATGCTTTTGATAAGTGGAAGAGGCAAAGTTAGATTGGATGGTGCATGTCTTAAACTTCTTTTCCCAATTAACACCCACTTTAAAGTATCTCCCTTTACTCCGGAACACATCTTTACCATATAGAAATAAAGCATCATTACCTATTATCAGGTAGTCACATATTCCATTGAGCAATACCACAAATTCCACTTTTATTCTCAAAGATCCTTTATTATTGGTTAATATTATAGGAGCATTCCATACTCCAATAGCAGTCATGTTAGAGTTGCAAGAGCTAAACTTGGCTTTTGGAATAGGAAGAAGGTGTTCTTTCCAATTGGGATCCTATTGTTTTAAGAATTCAGTACAGAAACATGAGCAGAAAGCTCCACTATCCAGTAATAACCTTATAGGTCTGTCTCTATAAAATCCTTTTG
This sequence comes from Puccinia polysora, assembly GCA_025617555.3. Taxonomy (NCBI): domain Eukaryota; kingdom Fungi; phylum Basidiomycota; class Pucciniomycetes; order Pucciniales; family Pucciniaceae; genus Puccinia; species Puccinia polysora. The sequence continues at coordinate 34,452,792 of CM062632.1, read as the reverse complement.
CATAGCAAGTTTGACCAGTAGTAAAACTTTTGCCACTCATAGGTTTAACTTTAAATGGTTTAACGTCCGTGATATGTCTAGGAATTATGGTAGGATCCCATTTTTGGGGCAAACTAGAGTCCCCATGGATGTTATTTATTTCTATAGAAGTGACTATATCTCCTTCTATAACATTAACAGGGTTGGTCAGGATCAATTCAAATTCATAAAGGGATCCTTCAGTATCAGCTATATCTTCATAGTTCTGATTACCTTCAACCTCCTGCTCTCCTTCAAAGACTGCTATCTTTCTTTTTTGTAATGGGAAGTCTTGTCTTATATTCCCTGTCTTGTTACAATTCCAAAAAGTTCCAGGCATTCTCTCTTTGTCCCTGTTCTCATTAGGTTTCTTATTGTCAGGGATATTTATCAGAGGGGGTTGTTCTCTGGTTTTGTTAATGTTGAAGTTCTCTTTGGGTCTAGAAGGGACCTTCTTGTCTAACCCATTCATTTCTATGACTTCTTTTAACACATTGATTAAAGTGGGTAAGTCAGCATCCATACTCATCCTAGATTTCCAGGACACAAGTTGAGGAGTCTTTCATTTAATTCCTCTTTATCAGAATCTGGATAGAAGCAATCTAGTCTTCCCTTCTGTTCCAAGCACCTTTTTGAGGCTTATCCTTGGAGGGGGAAATGAGGAATTTTTGAAATTTTTCATAATTTTTCTTTTCCACATTCTAGAACCAAATTGTTCTTTTATTAGAAGTTTCCAAGAATTCCATGGGAATTATCCTACTTCTTCTTATTTACTGATAAACCAGTCTAAAGCTACTCCTTCAAATAGTCTGGGCAGCCTGACTACAGCCATAGCTTCTGGTAAGTCATAAGAGTTAATAGTATAGTAAATAAATTTAATGAAATTTATATGATTGTATTCTCCTTCACCAGAGAACTTAGCCCATTCAGAAATTGGGGGTAAAAGTTTGAGGGCTTTTTCAATCTCAGGAGTGGGACTAGGCCTGAAGGTGACACTCCTGTGCATTCCTAGTAAGGGTGGTGCATAAGGAGTAGCTGTTTGTCTGGGAGGTTTTGATTCCTATGTGGTACTCCCCAAGGGGTTGGTCAGACAAACTTTTTCAGCCTCCTGGATGCCAAGACCCTTGCTATCCTTTAGCTACCAGAGGTGATATTGTAAATAATAAATATTTTATTTAATAAATGCAGCAGTAATCCGTAAAATACTTGGATTAAGCTTATTGCAAGGTCAAATGGTTTGGTTATTGTTTATTGTTTTGAATCAAAATTGATTGTTAAATATTTATAGAGGGGCCACAATTATATTGGGGATATTTAACACCTCTCTTCAGGGATTTCAGTATGAAAACATGTAGTCCTGGTTACTTTAGGTTCTTTAGTTTAAATATTATTATACCCAAAGATAATATGTATATAAAATACACAATGGAGTGGTACCGCCTTTTAGCCAAGCTACCACGACAGAGAAAAGAGAATAAGACTCACTGGTATATTATTAAATCCTTTGGGTATCTGTTTGGGACGTGTACTGATGGGTTAAACCTGTATACTGGGGTTATAAGGTTGTTCAGCAGTTTTAATTGATAAAAAGAGGTTGGAGGACAGATATTACTGATCAGAAATTGCCATAAATCACTTACTTATCTCTTATAAGTATTTGATTACCTTGGCATGGCGTCTGGATATGAATATTACTGGGTCTCTGCCCAACAACATCCTCAAAAGAGCTCTGTATTGATAGTTTTTGGGGTCCCAATATGGTCCTTCTGAGGGTTGTAGGTGCTCAAAGGGACGGACACTAAGGCTAGCAGGGTAACCAGGGGTAGCCTGTCATGTGCCCTTGGTGCTATAGCCCGGGTAGCATCTAATTCCTTAGGGTATGGGAATTATTCTACCTTATAATGGACATTAGGACGTGTGAATAACACTAATCTGTCCTATTTATGTATTATTTAATTAATTATCCATAGTATATGTTCCCTGTAATATAATAATTATATTATTAGACATCTCTACAGACATTTTGATGCCAGGTAAGTTCTCATTATGTATCATATAACTGGAGTAAAAGGTCATAATATTGTTTTTACTCTTTATCTACGAGTTCCAGTTGATTTTTTAAGATAATTACTTAAAAATATAAGTAATGAGAATTCATGTAATATTATTAAATCATTATCTTCCTTAGTATGACACGAAGATGTTAATGTATAGTAATTCTCATAAAAGTATATTAAAGTATTTTAATATATTTTTTGAAGCTGTCATTGTCTTATTTTTGTCATTCTTGATTCTTTGCATTATATTAAATAAAGAATACGTGTAAAGATTATTTAGGTATTTTTATAGAATATTATGTATATTTAGACAGTCTACTATCCACATGAACATTTATTACATATGTAACAAGTTCCCATGTATGTTGTAGCATTTTTACGCGGTACCTAAGCCTCTCAGGCCGCCTGTCACTCTGTCAACCCGTAGTCCCACAGCTGGGTACTTGTCAGAGGCCCAGGGCTGCGTACACAACCTTGACAGAGTGACAGGGCTGTATCTCAGCCGCGCGCAGGTGCTGTGGCTGCCGCGGCTGCGTGCGGGAATTGTGACAAAACACATTTCCGCCCGTAACTCCTAAAATATACACAACACCTCAATTCCCACTGAATTTTAGGTGTGAAACCTGTACGTGACAATGTGTGTGAAATATTTAATTGACCATAAACTCAATAGTGGAGCCATAGTATTTTGGTCTTTCTTTCCTTAATTACTTAAAAATATAGGTAGTTGTATTTCAAGGGTGGGGTCAGTGAGTGACCCTACCTAATTTTTGATGGAGAATCAATTTGTGTAATAATTTTTATGGTTTTCCTACTCCTTCTTAGGTTAGTTGTATTATTATTATTTTTATGTTATTTTAGTTACTTTTGCAGCTTGCTCTGCAATAGTAGCAAGCTGACATTCCCCCACTCCAAGATATGATCATATCTGAAAAAAAAATCTGGAGAAAGTTGGGAGAGAAAAAAAATTAACTGCATAGGTGCTTCAGTGCCTTTTACTGGCTCTGTAATTTCTGAGATGTATTGGTCCGTCAGGTATATTATTTTCTGGTAACCATTCATCTTTGTCTGCAGATTACCCTTTGTATCTTACTAAGTATAGTCTGATTTCTTTTCCTTGTAACCTCTCTTTCTTATCTCTCAATATCCTGCTGACTTTCCCTTTTTCTTTTACGGGGTCAGGTTCTATTGGGAATATTGCTGGAGGGAGGTTGCTGCCTTCTCTTGGTTTAAAGTGTTTGACTAGGCTAACAGGAAATACCGGATGTTTTCTTGATAATTCTTCACTCAAGATTACTTCCACAGCATTTTTTCCATGCATCTTCTTGATAAAAAATGGTCCAACAAAGGCTGGTTTCAGTTCCCTGTTGCCTTCCAGGTTGTTGAAGTCAGTTTTAGATATCAAGATCTGGTCTCCTATCTTAAATTCAGGTTCTTCATGGGATTTGTCCCATCTTTGTTTTTTTTATTCAACAGCTTCTTCCACACATTTCTGAGCATGGTTATTTGCTACATCTATCATCTTTTTAAAGTCAAGGGATGTTGGGTGAATAGTGGCTAAGTTATAGTTCACGTTATTCCTAGGGAGTTTTGGAATCCATCCTCTTTCTAGTATGTAAGGGGCTTCCTTCCTTGTAGAATGTTTACTGCTGTTATAAGCCATTTCTAGGGCTGGGAGTAGGCTGACCCAATCATGGAAATAACCATCAGAGTTTCTGTATTCTAGACCAAAGCTACAGAACCTCCTTAGCATATCTTCTAGGGTCTGTATCATCCTTTCAGCTAATCCGTCAGTTTGGGGATGGTATGCTGTAGAAAATGCTAGGGTAGTACCCAGTATATCATGTAGATTCCTCCAAAATTCAGATGTGAATTTGGGGTCGCTGTCACTGATTATAATCTTGGGTATACCCACATCAGCTATTATTCTATTCCAGAATAGTAAGGCTACATCCATAGCACTATCCTCCTTGTGGTTAGGTAAGAATTTTGCCTTTTTGGAATATCTGTCAACTATAAATAGGACAGAGTTATAAGAATGAGTACCTCCAGGGGGGAGGCCAGTGACAAAATCCATGTTGATGATTTCCCACCTGGTGGTAGGTTCAGATATCTTCTGTAATAGTCCAAACCTTTTTCCCGTAGTTTTTTAGATTTCTGGCAAGTTTCACAGCTGGTAACATATTCTGTAGTGACTTCTTTCCAGTCTATCCACCAGGCAGTTTGTTTCACTTTTTCTAAGGTTCTTTCTGTGGATAAATGTCCTGATGCACAGTTGTCATGGAATTCCTGGAGTATATGTTGTATATGCTCTTTGTTGCTCAGTACTAATACGCTGGAATGTTGGTGTTGAAGAGTTGAAAGAGTGACTATATTGCCATGAGGGATGAAACGGTAATGGTAGGCTATGCAGGATCCTGATGAGGAGGAATAATAAGGCTACCAAGAGCCAATAGAGAGGGGATAATTCTTGTATAGTCAAGAGGAAATGATCTGAAGAGGAGGAAGGGGAACTCAGGTTTAGTTGTGTGGTAATCAGATGGTCTCTCATTCATGGTCCAAGGGAAGGAAAAATATTTATGGACAACTACAGAACCCCCAAAAGGGGCCTAAGACAGCAGGTTAGTGACAACTAGAGAGCCCCAGAGGGGGCCTGAGACATGAGTAGTTATTTAATGGAAAAAGTAAGTTGGAGATAAAGGTAACTAAATTTGTTAGTTACAGAATATGAACAGAAAAAGACAACACACCACCTTAACTGACAAATTTAGGAACCAATTTTAGACCAATCAACATTTCAGAGATTCATGAGAATATGAGAAAAGAACATGAGAATGAGAGATATGAGATTTGAGAAAGGATGACAAGACACCACCTTGTCAGCATATGAGATGGGGAATGAAAGCCTATTTTAAGAGGAGCAACTAGGACCTCAGGCATAGTTGCCTAGCATGATGGAGAGGATGATATGATGATAATGAAGATAGATGAGGGTAATGGTAATGGTAAAGCTAATGATGATAGATGAGGGTAATGGTGATGGAATGGTGATGGTGATGGTGATGGTGATGGTGATGGTGATGGTGATGGTGATGGTGATGGTGATGAAATGGATTGGTAGCAGTTTTTGAATAATGGTGGGTGATGATTTTCTTGAATAATAATGAGTGTGATTGTAGTAATGAAAGAGGGTGGATAATAGAAAGGTATATACAAATAGTATTGAACAAAAGAATGGGAGGATTCCAACACACCATGTTCAATACTAGATGGGAGGAATGTTAATGTGTTGTTGGAGTTGAATTGAATGTTGTTGATGGTGTTTGGAGTTGATTGTTGATATTGTTGATGGTTGAAGTGATGGTTGAATTGGATGGATGGTGGAGGTTTGGAGGAGTGAATGAGGGGATGATTGATTTGGATGTTGATGGAGATTGGATGGCAAAGGATGATGGAGGTATTGATGATGTAGCAGGTGGAGCGGAGGAGATTGATTGGAGCAAGCGAGCATTTAAGATGGAGCAGAGCAAGCAAGTGGTGATGTAGCGTGTGGAGCGGATGAGATGGAGCGGAGGGAGCAAGTGGTGATGTAGCGTGTGGAGCGGAGGAGATGGATGGGAGCAAGTGAGTGGTTAAGATGGAGCGATGAAGGGATGTGGGGATGAGGAAGGTGACAGGACAGGCAAAATGAATGGACAACCCCTTGGTTGATGAAGGAGCGATTAATGGATGAGGTGGGGTTTGATGATGATGAGCGGGGATGGCAAATGGAGCAGTAGGAGAAGTTGAGAATGAAGCGCAAGCAAAGTCGCAGATGTTGAGAGGCTGGGAGGCATTTGATGTTGCAGGCAAGGTTAAAGAGCAATCGGGGTGATGAAGTTGATGAGCAAGCAAGGGAGCAATGAGGCCGCCATCAAGGCAGCAAGAGGGGGAATTTTGAAGCAAGCGAGGTTGCGTTCAAGGTGCAAGCGAGATGGGGCGAGATTGGATTGTTGAAAAGATATTGAAAGCAAGCGGGCAAGGGTGGAGGACGGAGCGAGCAAGTGGTTGAGATGGAGCAATGGAGAAAATCTTCAAACTGGCGGTGGAGTTGTTCGACAGGGATTTTCTTTGAGGATGATTGAGAGAGATTGGATTGATATTGCTTGTCTAAAAGCATTTCCCAGGCGACTCTCCGCCAACGATCCGGGACACCTTTAAAACATTGTTTCTCAAATTGAGGTCGTTGGGCTTGCCATTGGGATGAGAGTCTGTACGGTGACAATGGGTTTGAGGAAGAGCGATGAGGATCCAAGGTTAACATATCCGACCATTTCTCGATCCAATTGGTTTCTTGAAGGACCAAGGCGGGGTTAATTGGGGCGGGGAAGGATGCATTATTGGCGGTGACGAGTGGAGTTGAGGAGGAATTGGAGGCAGGATAGAAGGAATCGGCGGGTAGATAGAGTATTTGCTTGGAGCGGAGTGGCTTGAAGAATCCGTAGCGATCGGCAATCTGTAAGATTTGGATCTCTTGATCCAAGAGTGATTTGACGCGATTCGATTGAGCCAAGGAGGCAAGAGCAGATAGTCAACAATGTTCACAGGTCCTTTCGATACCTTCTGAGAAACCATCACCAGGTACGCCGACCTTGTTGAGATAGGTGTAGACTTGATGGACATGTTGAGCAGAGGCCAGATTGATTTGAGCCGATTGAGGGTCAGCACTCAGGTCAAGCTTGAATGCCATGGGAGTTGAGTTGAGCAGAAGTGTGGGAAGAATCAAATTGATAGTAGTCACAGATCATCGAAGGGAGGGACAAACAATTTTGCAATCAAGGTGAAGGAGAATGTCGCAAGAGTGAGGTTGAAAGACGATGAGAGGCGAAAGCAAGAAAGATGGGGATGATGGATGAGGATTGAGAGGGAGGAAGCAGAGGAGGCCTTGATGGTAAGTGAGGAGGGAGTGTTGTAGCTGGGAGGTAGCCTACAATCATTGGAGAAGGATGGGATGATGGGAGATGAATGAGTGGAGGATTGGTTACAAAGGTTGACGGATGAAGCGGCTTGAGTGAGGTGATGCTGATGAGATTTGTTGAATGGCGGTAGAGGAGCGAGGGCATTCAAACCCTTGGAGAATTTCTTGAGCAAGCTCTCTAAACTCTGAGAGGGTGAGGTCGAGCAGGGATGAAGCTTGGGTGATTTGGATGGGGATTGGAGACAATGGCTTGGGGCAAGGGGCAATGGTGAGGAGGAAAAGGATGGATTGAGTAATGGGAGGTGGGAGTTCCTCGATCCAGTGCCCAAAATCTTGTTGTCCTCATCCTCATCTTCGTCCAAGTAGAGCTGAGGTTGGTTGGACAAGACCATTCCAGAGAGCTTGCCATTGTGCCCGCAAGAGTGCATGCCAACCAAGTACCGCACCCATTTGGGGGCCGATCAGAATTGATCTTGGGACAAGGATAGGAGGTGGATTGAGTGGGATGGGGAGAGGACTGCCTGGAGGTCGAGTGGGATGGAATTGAGGATGAAATGTCTTGTTCAAAGAGGCGATTAATGAATGATGAGGATTTGAGCAATGGATGGGATGCAATTTGTGATGGAATCACGTAGGAGAGGATGATAGGAGAAAGTTGAAGGAGAGCAGGATAGTAGAGGAATTGGATCCAGGATGGCCACAGTCCGGTGGTATGAGACTATTTTGGAATCAGTGAGAGTTGAAAGAGTGCTCAGATTGGAGGAGGATTGATAGGACAAGGTTAAACGGAGATGGAGAGGCGTATAGGACCAATAAGATTGGAGGAAAAGCAACCAGTTGGAACAATGAAGTTGACCGGATGGCTTGGTTGGATGAGTTTTGGCTTTTAACTGTGAAGAGTTGAAAGAGTGACTATATTGCCATGAGGGATGAAACAGTAATGGTAGGCTATGGAGGAGCCTGATGAGGAGGAATAATAAGGCTACCAAGAGCCAATAGAGAGGGGATAATTCTTGTATAGTCAAGAGGAACTGATCTGAAGAGCAGGAAGGGGCACTCAGGTTTAGTTGTGTGGTAATCAGATGGTCTCTCATTCATGGTCCAAGGGAAGGACCAATATTTATGGACAACTAGAGAACCCCCAAAAGGGGCCTGAGACAGCAGGTTAGTGAAAACTAGAGGGCCCCAGAGGGGGCCTGAGACATGAGTAGTTATTTAATGGAAAAAGTAAGTTGGAGATAAAGGTAACTAAATTTGTTAGTTACAGAATATGAACAGAAAAAGACAACAGGTGTCTATAGTAAAGGAGACTGTCCCAAAAGGTAAACCTTCCTGCTTTATAGGGTTTAAGTAGTGAAGTGGGTAGGCTATTTATCAAAGCTGCTTCTGGGGATTCACATTCCATAATGGTGATCAGCAGCTTGATCTCAGGAGAGTAGCTATCCCTTACTAAGTTGAAGAAAGCAGTATCTAATTCACATAAGTGGATTCCCATTATTGGAGCACTTAATGCAAAAAGATTGATATTCAAGATAGGAAAGATATCTTGATCTTCAGGGTCATATGCTGGATTGTTAGAGTCATTAGGCAACGCATTCCTACTCAGACTATCCGCATTCTGATGTTTAGCTCCAGCTTTATGTACTATAGTCATCTGCCCTCTGTATTGTTGTATAGCAATTTGCCACCTGAGCATATGTCTGCTGGGGTTTTTCATGTTCATAAGAGTTCTTAAAGCATTGCAGTCCGTGATTACTTGAAAAGTGGTGCCTTCTAAGTAATAGTGCAGCTTCTTTCAAGCCCATACTAGTGCCAAACATTCCAATTGACTGGCCCCATATCTCTTCTCAGTATCTTTGATCTGTCTAGATATGAAGAGTACGGGTTTTTCTACTGGTTTGTCTTCTTCTATCCTTTCCTGATGTAAAGCAGCTCCTAGCCCTTCCATGCAAGCGTCAATGTATAGTTTGAAGGGTTTAGAGTAATCTGGTTGGATAAGTAGAGGAGTAGAATTCATAGCTATTTTTAATTCCTCATAGTTCTTTAGTCTCTCATGAGTCATTTCAAATAGTGTATTGTTGTTGCATACCTCATACAGACTTTTAGTTAGCATAGCAAACTTTGGTATATATTGTCTGTCATAACTGCAGAAACTGATGAAGGACAGTAATTCTGTCTTGTTTTGAGGCATAGGTCTATTAATAACAGCAGCTATCTTATTTTGATCAGCAGCTAGAGTTAGACCAAAGACTATATGTCCTAAGGCTTTCAATTCTCCGTAGCCAAAATTGCATTTCTTCATGGAAACCTTTAGTCCTGCTTTGGAGATAGTCTGGAGTGCTAATCTTACTTGGTTCATATGAGTGTCCCAGTCATCAGAGTATATGATAACGTCATCTATGTATACCATCATCCATCCTTGTCTGATGTAAGTACCTAGAACTGTATCAATTGTTCTCTGGAAGTGTGATGGAGCATTCTTTATGCCAAAAGGCATCCTGAGATATTCATATATTCCCAAATGACAGATTATTCTCATAAACTTCCGGCTTTCAGGACTTATTGGTATCTGGTGAAAACCTTTAAGCATATCCATAGTAGTGATGTACTTAGCCTTGGACAAATTATGCAAAGCATGATCAATCCGGGGTATAAGATAATAATCTGCTTGAGTGTAATTGTTGAGCATTCTGAAGTCTCCTACCATTCTTGACTTGTCATTATGCCAAGCTATGATTACAGGTGTGGTGACATCTACCTGTTCATTATGTCCTACTTTCCTTAATACTTGTAAGTCTATCAGTTCTTGGATATGTTCCTCAACAGCTTTTCTAGACTTAGGACTAGACGGATAGGCTGGTCTTCTTAAGTTAGGAGGATAAGGAGGCTTAATGTTCAATGTTAATACCATATCATGTCCTTTAATATCACCAATAGGATGGTCTTTAGTACAGAAAGCATTCTGGTTCTCAAAGCAGATTTTTAATATATCTTTCTTCTGTTCCTCAGAAAGTTTTGTATTCAGAGCTGCTTGAGAGAAATATTCTTGATCAAAGTCTTCTAAATGCTTTTGGTAAATAGAGGAGGGGAAGTTAGACTGAATAGTGCATATCTTAAACTTCTTATCCCAATTACCTCCTACTGTGAAGTATCTTCCTCTGCTCTGGAACACGTCTATACCATATAGACATAAGGCATCATTACCCAGTATCAGGTAGTCACACAGACCGCTGAGTATAACTAAAAACTCCACTTGTATTCTCAATGATCCTTTAGTGTGAGGTAATATGATAGGAGCAGTCCATACTCCAATAGCAGTCATAGTAGAGTTTCAAGAACTGAACTTGGCTTTTGGGACAGGTAAAAGGTGTTCCCTCCAATTATGGTCCCATTTGTTTAAGAATTCCGCACAGACACATGAACAAAAGGCTCCACTATCCAGAAATAACCTTATGGGTCTGTTTTTGTACAACCCAGTTGCATAGCACGTTTGACCAGTGGTACAAATTTTTCCACTCATAGGTTTAACTGTTAATGGTTTGACATCCATAATGAGTCTAGGAATTATAGTAGGATCCCATTGTTGGGGTAGGCTAGAATCCCCATGAATGTTATTGATCTCTGCAGAAGTACCTATATCCCCTTCTATAACATTAACAGGGTTGGTCAAGATCAATTCACATTGAGAAAGAGATCCTTCAGTATCAGCTATATCTTCATAGTTCTGATTCTCTTCAACCTCCTGTTCTCCTTCCAAGACTGCTATCTTCCCTCTTGGTAATGGACAGTCTTGTCTCATATGCCCAGTTTTTTTACAATTCCAACAAGTTGCAGGCGTCCTCTCTTTATCCCTATTCTCATTAGGTTTCTTATTGTCAGAGGCATTTATCAGAGGAGGTTGTTCTCTGTTTTTGTTAACAGTATAGTTCTCTTTGGGTCTAGAAGGGGCTTTCTTGTCCAACCCCTTCATGTCTATTACTTCTTCTAACACATTGATTAGAGTAGGCAAGTCCGCATCCATGCTCATCCTACATCTTACGCTATGGTTAAGATTGACAGGACACAGGTTGAGAAGTCTTTCATTTACTTCCTCTTTATCAGCGTCTGGATAGAAGCAATCCAATATTTTCTTCTGTTCCAAGCACCATTTGTGAGGTTTGTCCTTGGAGGGGTCAAATGAGGAATTTTCGCAATTTTTCATCATTTTCCTTTTCCACATTCTAGAACCAAATTGTTCTTTGATAAGAAATTCCAAGAATTCCATGTTAAGGATCCTACTTCTTCTCTCTTACTGATAAACCAGTCCAATGCTACTCCTTCAAATATTCTGGGTAACCAGACTACACCTATAGCTCCTGGTAAGTCATAAGAGTTAATGGGGTAATCAATAAATTTAATAAAATTTATATGATTGTTTTCTCCTTCTCCTGAGAACTTGGGCCATTCAGAGATAGTTCGTAACAGTTTGAGTGCTTGCTCCATTTCAGGAGTAGGAATAGGCCTAAAGGTGTCACTCCTATGCATTGCTAATAAGGGTGGTGCACAAGGAGTAGTAGGTTTTCTGGGAGGCTTTGGTTCCTCTGCAGTACTACCCAAGGGGTTGGTCAGACAGACTTTTAAGTCTCTAAGATCATTTTTGATCAGATTAAGTTGCAGGTCCACTTTTTTATTGAGCACATCCAATTTTTTACTAAGGGATAGAATAGAACTGCTAGTGGTGGTTGCCAATTCTTCTTTTAAGGGGTGGAAAGATATAATAAAATCTTCTTGTATTCCGGATAACATATTCTCAATTGTTTGAGTTTGTTTGATCCTAACTTGATTAATTGTCTTGAATAATTGCTCTGTGTGTTCTTTAATCCCTTCCATTCCTACCATCTTTGTTTGGTTATTAATTAATTTGGCTACTACTGAGGTTAATTTATCCATTTGGGTGTAAACCCCTTCCAAATTTTCACAAACAATTTTAAAATTATGACGCATATCATTAGAAAAGGAAGTAATTACATCAGAGGCCTGTTTGGGATCAGAGTTAGAGGCTAATTGTTGTAAACCTTTTTCCACTTTTGAGCTAGTGATATTATCTGGTCCCAGTCTTTCTTTCCCTTTGGCTTGGGATGGGAAGAGGATCTCTTCTTTCCTGATCCTTTGCCTTTCATTTGGGCTAATTGATCCCACGGATTCCACTTTTCTACGTAGGATTCTACCTCTTTCCTTGGAATCAGTTTCTGAAGAGCTATCTGGGTGGCTTTTGCCTGGGAGATTATCTTTTTCATGGATACCATGTCCTCCTTGGCTTGGGGTTCTTTGAATTCTTCCCAATATTTCACGTGTTCTTTGACTAGGTCTTTGATCCTGGACTCCTTGGCCATATTCTGCTGGAGTGGTTGCAGGGAATCTTCTTGTAAAGGAGGGTTGCTTGATTCTGATACTTTCTCTGGCTCTAGGTTGGGAGAGGGCAGAAGTGGTTGGTGCTGCTCCTTGCTCATCAACATTTGGTTCACAGGTTCTAATCCCTTCAGTGTTGTCCTTACTGGTGGTCTCACGGTTACTGAGAGCTGTTGGCAAAGAAAAATAGGAGGGAATTCTTCCTGAGGCTCTTGTGTTACCTCTGATCATTTTCAGAATAATATGTTTATAAGTGTTTTTACAGAAAAAAAATCCGTAAAAATAAGTTTTGTTTTCCAAACTCACTTAAATTGATATTCAAAGGTACTAAGACCTTATTGGGGTTGAATTGATCTCTAGTAGGTAATTCTACGGGGTCTTGGTGGGTTCCAATGAGGTCATCACCCGTCCACTCAAACCTTTCAGGGTGTCCGGAGAGGTCTGGGACTTCCTGATCTAATAGATATACTTCAGTGGCAGTGGTTTCTGGTACAGGAGGGTTCACTGGTAAAAAAGGTGTATGTTATTGGTTAAATAAAATATATTAATATTATTTTTTTTGATAATTGGTGATGCAAGTTGTGTACCTACTTTTATATTTCAAAAAGTAATTTATGCGGTATTTTTTCCAAGCTTTATGTTTTCTTAATAGAGCCTGAAAGTTGATACGCCTTTCAAGGTCTTCTTGTTCAAAGAGTTTATCTAGGTGTTTGCGTGCAGAAGAAATATTAAGTTTCTCAGCTGGAGTTAAAGCTTTCCAACCAGTAGGTTTATAATTTTTAATGTATTCTTCTTTTCTTATCTTTAAAAGATTTAGATAATAGATTATTAATTCTGCATTGGTTTTTAAATCCACTGCAAAAGAATTTAATAATAAATCACAGTTATAAAGTCAGATAAATTTATCTTTGATTTTACTTTTTTGTGAAAATGTCTGGTCCAAGGTATTAAATATAATAAAATGGAATATTTCCCAGCCAGACCCCCAATTGTCAGCCTCCTGGATGCCAAGACCCTTGCTATCCTTTAGCTAAAGGGGTGATATTGTAAATAATAAATATATTATTTAATAAATGCAGCAGTAATCCGTAAAATACTTGGATTAAGCTTATTGCAAGGTCAAATGGTTTGGTTATTGTTTATTGTTTTGAATCAAAATTGATTGTTAAATATTTATAGAGGGGCCAAAATTATATTGGGGATCTTTAACACCTCTCTTCAGGGATTTCAGTATGAAAACATGTAGTCCTAGTTACTTTAGGTTCTTTAGTTTAAAGATTATTATACCCAAAGATAATATGTATATAAAATACACAATGGAGTGGTAGGGCCTTGTAGCCAAGCTACCACGAAAGAGAAAGGATAATAAGACTCACTGGTATATTATTAAATTCTTTGGGTATCTGTTTGGGACGTGTACTGATGGGTTAAACCTGTATACTGGGGTTATAAGGTTGTTCAGCTGTTTTAATTGATAAAAAGAGGTTTGAGGATGGATATTACTGATCAGAAATTGCCATAAATCGCTTACTTATCTCTTATAAGTATTTGATTACCTTGGCATGGCTTCTGGATATGAATATTACTGGGTCTCTGCCCAACAACATCCTCAAAAGAGCTCTGTATTTATAGTTTTTGGGGCACCAATATGGTCCTTCTGAGGGTTGTAGGTGCTCAAAGGGACGGAAAATAAGGCTAGCAGGGTAACCAGGGGTAGCCTGTCATGTGCCCTTGGTGCTATAGCCCGGGTAGCATCTAATTCCTTAGGGTATGGGAATTATTCTTCCTTATAATGGACATTAGGACGTGTGAATAACACTAATCTGTCCTATTTGTGTATTATTTAATTAATTATCCTTAGTATATGTTCCCTGTAACCCTGTAATATAATAATTATATTATTAGACATCTCTACGGACATTTTGATGCCAGGTAAGTTCTCATTATGTATCATATAACTTGAGTAAAAGGTCATAATATTCTTTTTACTCTTTATCTACAAGTTCCAGTTGATTTGTTAAGATAATTAGTTAAAAATATAATTCATGAGAATTCATGTAATATTATTAAATCATTATCTTCCTTAGTATGACACGAAGATGTTAATGTATAGTAATTCGCATAAAAGTATATTAAAGTATTTTAATATATTTTTTGAAGCTGTCATTGTCTTATTTTCGATATTCTTGATTCTTTGCATTATATGAAATAAAAAATACGTGAAAAGATTATTTGGGTATTTTTATATAATATTATGTATATTTAGACATTCTACTATCCACATGAACCTTTATTACATATGTAACAAGTTCCCGTGTATGTTGTAGCCTGTTTACGCGGTACCCGGGCCACCTGTCACTATGTCAGCTCGTAGTCCCGCGGCTGCGTACTTGTCAGAGGCCCGGGGCTGCGTACACGACCCTGACGGGTTGACACGGCTGTATCTCAGCTGCGCGCGGGTGCTGTGGCTGCCGCGGCTGTGTGCGGGAATTGTGACAAAACACATTTCCGCCCGTAACTCCTAAAATATACACAACACCTCAATTCTGACTGAATTTTAGGTGTGACACCTATACGTGACAATGTGTGTGAAATATTTAAATGGCCAAAAAGTTCAATACTGGAGCTGTAGTATTCTGGTTCTTTTTTCCTTAATTATTTAAAAATATAAGGAGTTGGATTTCAAGGGTGGGGTCAGTGAGTGACCCTACCTAATTCTTGATGGAAAATCCATTTCCATAATAATATTTATGGTTTTCCTACTCCTTCTTAGGTTAGTTTTATTATTATTATTTTTATGTTATTTTAGTTACTTTTGCAGCTTGCTCTGCAATAGTAGCAAGCTGACAGACTTTTAAGTCTCTAAGATCATTCTTGATCAGATTAAGTTGCAGGTACACTTTATTATTAAGCAGATCTAATTTCTCACTAAGGGACAGGATGGAGCTGTTAGTGGTGGTTACCAATCCTTCTTTTAAAGGTTGAAAAGACATAATAAAATCTTCTTGGATACCTGATAACATATTCCCAATTGTTTGAATCTGTCTGATTCCAACTTGAATAATTGTCTCCAATAATTTTTCTGTATGTTTTTTGATATCTTCCATTCCTACAGTTTTTATTTGGTTATTAATTAATTTGGCTACTACTGAGGTTAATTTATCCATCTGGGTATAAACACCATCCAAATTCCACAAAAAATCTTGAAATCATGGCTCATATCATTAGAAAACAAATTGATTACATCAGAGGTTGGTTTGGACTCAGAATTAGTGGCTAAATGTTGTACACCCTTTTCCACTTTTGAGCTGAGGATATTATCTGATCCAATACCTTTGTTCCATTTGGCTTTGGATGGGAAGAATATCTCTTCTTTCCTGATCCTTTGCCTTTCAGTTTGGCTAATTCATCCCAAGAATTCCACTTTTCTACATAGGATTCTATCTCTTTCCTTGGAATCATTTTCTCAAGAGCTATCTGGGTAGCTTTTGCCTGAACTCTTCCCAATATTTCACGTGCTCTCTGACTAAGTCTTTTGTCCTGGCTTCCTTGGCCAGATTCTGCTGGGTTTGCTTCAGGGAATCTTCTAGTAATGGAGGGGGGCTTAATTCTACTACCTTCTCCGGCTCTAGGTTGGGGGAGGGCAGAAGTACTTGGGGCTTTTCCTTGTCCATCAAAATTTGATTCACAGGTTCCAGTCCCCTCATGGTTTTCATTATTGGTGGTCTCATGGTTCCTGGGGCTCCTGGCAAAGATCCATAGGAAGGAATTCTCCCTGAGGCTCTTGTGCTACCTCTATTCATATTTGAATAAAATGTTTATGAGTATTTTCTTTCTACAGAAAAAATCCCTAAAAATAAGTTTTATTTAAAACTCACTTAAGTTGATATTTAAAGGTACCAAAACTTTATTGGGATTAAATTGTTCCTTAGTAGGTAATCCCACAGGGTCTTGGTGTGTCCCAATAAGGTATTCACCCATCCAATCAATATTTTCAGGGCTTCCAGAGATATCTGGGACTTCTTGATCCAATAAATCAGTTTAAGTGGTGGTGGATCTGGTATGGAGGGTTCACTGATGTTAAAAGGTTATTTTATTGGTCAATAAAATATATTAAAATTATTTTAATAAAAATAATATGGTAATACAATTTGAATACTTACTTTTATATTTTAAAAAGTAATTTACACGGTATTCTTCCAAGCTTTATGTTTTATTAATAGGGCCTAGAAGTTGATAAGCCTCTCAAGATCTTCTTGTTCAAGGAGTTTATCTAAGTGTTTACGTGCAGAAGAGATATTAAGTTGCTCAGCTTGAGTTAACACTTCCCAACCAGTAGGTTTATAATTTTTAATATATTCTTATTTTCTTATCTTTCAAAGATTTAAATAATGGATTATTAATTCTGCATTGGTTTTTAAATCCACTGCAAAAGAATTCAATGATGAATCACGGTTAAAAATTCAGATAAATTTATCTTTGATTTAATTTTACCTGAAATTTCTGCTCTAAGGTATTAAATATAATAAAATGGAATATTTCCTGTCCAGATACCCAATTTTAAGCCCCCTGGATTCCACAACCCTTGCTATACTTTAGCTACCAGATTTGATAGAATAAATCATAAATATATTATTTAATAGATGCAGCAAAAATTTGTAAAATATTTGGATAAAGCTTATTGCAAGGTTGGTTGGTTTGGTTATGGTTTATTGTTAAAAACAATATAGATATATTGATTTTTAAATATTTTATAGAGGGGCCACAATTATATTGGGGATCTTTAATACCTCTCTTCAGGGAATTCATTATGAAAAGACATAGTCCTGGTGACTTTGAGCCTTTTAGTTTAAAGGATATTTTTGCCAAAGATAATATGTATATAAAATACAGGGTGGAGTGGCAGGGTTTTGTAACCAAGCTTCCACGACAGAGAAAGGATAATAAGACTCACTGGTATATTATTAAATCCTTTGGATATCTGTTTGGGACGTGCACTGATGGGTTAAACCTGTATACTGGGGTTATAAGGTTACTCAGCAGTTTAAATTGATAAAAAGAGGTTGAGGACAGATATTATTAATCAGACTAATCCATAAATCACTTAATTATCTCTTATAAGTATTTGATTACCTTGGCACGTTTTTGCAATATAAATATAACTGGGTCTCTGGGTATCAATATCTTCAAAAGAGCTCTTTATTCATATCTTTTGGAGTCCCAATATTGTCCTTCTGAGGGGTGCAGGGGCTCAAAGGGACGGACAATGAGGCTAGCAGGGTAACCAATGGTAGCCTCTCACGTTTTCTTGGTGATTTGGCACGGGTAGCATCTATTTCCACAGGGTATGGGAATTATTCTACTTTATAATTGATGTTTGGATGTGTGAATAACACTCATCTGTCCTTTTTATTCATTATTTAATTAATTATCCTTATTAAATTTTCCCAGGAAGTTAATAATTGTTTTAATAGACATTCCTACGAATATTCTGATGTCAGGTGAGTTCTCATTATGTATTAAATAATTGGAGTAAATTCATGATATTGATTTTACTCCTTATTTTTGAATTTCAGTTGATTTACTAAAATAATTAATTAAAAATATAATCCATGGTTGTTGATGTTATATTTTTACATCATTAGTTTTATTAGTATGTCACAAAAACTTTTGATGTCTAGAAATCCTCATAATAGTATATTAAAGTATTTTAATATATTTTTAGAAGTTGTCATTGTCTCATTTTTGACATTCTTGGTACTTTGAATTATATTTAATAAAAAATACGTATAAAGGTTATTTAAGTATTGTTATATAATTTTATGTACTTTTAGACTATCTACTATCTACAGGAACATTTATTACATTTTTAGAATGTTCCCGTTTGGGTTGTAGCATGTTTACACAGTACCTAAGTTTCTCATGCCGCCTGTCACTTTGTCAACCTGTAGTCCCGCCGCTGCGTACTTGTCAGAGGCCTGGGGCTGCGTACAGAAATTTGACCGAGTGACAGAGCTGTAGCTCAGCCGCGCGGGGGTGCATTGGCTGCCGTGGCTGCGTGTGGGAATTGTGACAGAACACATTTCCATCTGTAACTGCTAAAATATACACAACATCTCAATTCTGACCAAATTTTAGGTGTGAAACCTATACGTGACAATACGTGTGAAATATTTAATTGGCCAAAAGTTTCAATAGTGGTTTTGTGGTATTTTGGTCTTTCTTTCCTTAATTATTTAAAAATATAAGGATTTGGATTTCAAGGGTGGGGTCAGTGAGTCACCCTACCTAATTGTGGGTTTAGAATCCATTTCTGTAATAATATTTATGGTTTTGCTACTCCTTCTTAGTTTGATTTTATTATTATTATTTTTATGTTATTTGTGTTACTTTTGCAGCTTGCTCTGCAATAGTAGCAAGCTGACACCTTCCATGTAGCCATGTCAGAAGAAGCAGCGGTTGCCACTGTTCCCATGCAAAAGAATGCAATAGTATACTTCAGTATTCAATCAAACTTTCAATTGAAAAAGCAAATTTTGCTCACTTTTGAGTTGAGAAATAATTGTTTGCAGAATTTTATATGATTTCAGTTTGCACTTTAATTTCATTTTGGTTTCACTTCAATGTCTCTTTGGGATTGCTAGGTGTGGAACAAAAGTACCACAAAGTATGTGTTAATTCCAAACTTGGGTTGACAGAACCCAAGTGTGGTCCAGGGGGTGCCCAAAATTCTGGCACAACTTCTGGGGGGTTGTGCACCCCCAAACACAGCAGGTTTGAGCCATTTACGGGGGTACACAGCTCATATTTTCCATGTCCCGGGGTTACACGGCTATTACACAACCCCCTGGGGTTTAGGGTGTTTGAAACGGCCCTTTGTAGTTGTCTATGGGCCCCCACGGCTCATTTCAGCCATTTAGAGCCATAAACAACTACCACACGGTTGGAGCCCTGAATTTAACATCAACCATCCAAATTTACAGTGATATTTATGGTTTTCACACTTCTTGGATAATGTTTCTATGTATTTATGATTTATTCTGTTTCTGTATTTTGGTACTTTGACAAGTTGCTCTGTAAATAGCTGCAAGCTTACAGCTCTTATTTTGCAATTACAGGTGAAACTTTCAGGAAATATAGAGTATTTTATGATTCCTAAAATTTTATCAGTAGAATTATTTTTGAAATACTCTTTCAAAATGCTTTTGCCTTCACTTTTTTTTTGGAGAAGTTCATCCTGTTAGAATTATGGGCAGCAATTAGCTTAGGCAAATGAGCAGTATTTAAAGAAAAAGGAATGCTAGACACTGGGTGTCAATATTATCTAATGGGGCTCTCACAATGGGGCAATATCTTGGATGAATTTGATTGGAATGATGAATGAATGAATGGAAAACAGCAGGGAGAAGGGCACCTTAAGTACAAAAGATTGGCCTCTTGTGAGCCCATGATACAACAAGCCAAAAGGCAAATTTTCCGCCCCAAAAGAGCTCTACAGGCTCTACTGGCCTTGTTACTTGGTTTGGACTACATCAGTCCACATGGCATCAGTCCCTGTACCCTTACAACCAGCCTATTCCGGTTATTTCTGGTGTTTCCACCTCAATGGGGCTGAACCAGCCCCTTAACTGTTCAATCCCCTTGGCTGGTTGTCCTTTACAACCAGCCATGATGACCTTTATTGCCTTGTTTACGGGCTGGTTGCCTCATGCAGCCAGCCCCTGGCCCCTCAAATGGGCCAGGTGGGACCCAGGGCACACCTGGGTCCGGTCTCAGACTCACATGGGGGGGTGTGACCAGCGGACATGCTGTCCCCCCCCCTCTTTCTCTCAAATCCCTGGTGGGGGCGGTCAAATCCCCTCACCAGGGGCCCTGGGGGTCAATACCCCCAGGGCGTCGTCAAGTAAGTTGGCCTGGGAGGGGATCAGGTCTTCCCAGGCCCATTGCTCCTTCCCCTTGGTAAAGGGGGGGGAGAGCGCCCCTAATCGGTCCCTTCAACCGCTCGATGGGGGAGGGGTGATGAACTCCCCCCCACCTGCCGGTCGCTCAGCTTGCAGCCGGCGCCGCCACCTCCTTGGGCAAGGGGGTGGTCAGGTCCCCCCTGCCCTGACCGACCGCGCTGTTGCGGTCCGTCGCTGGCTGGTTCAACCCAGCCAGCTCACCCCCATCCCCCTTGCAAAAGCAAGCAAGGGGAGGGGGAGCGAGCCGGGGCCGCAAGCCCCAGCTCTGTGGCGCTGGTTGCCTAGTGCGACCAGCCGGGCCCGCGCAACAGCCCCGCAGGGGGCCGTGGGGCCCCGCGTGGGCCGCACCAAGGAACACAGGCCGCCCCAAGCGGGCCGCAACAGGGACGGCGGCCCCAATGGGCCGCCCCAAGCCCGAATTGTGAGAATTACATACTTTGGCGGGCCAACCCGTCTGGCCAAGTATGTCCATAATAAAGCTTGGGACCTTTTATGCCCAAATAAGCCCATCTGGATTGGGTGGCCCATCCACCCTGGCGGGCCCGTGAGGGCCCGTGTCCCAAAAGACCATAAAAACGTGTTTTGGCGCCCAAATGCCCAAAACCAATAACACCCACATAGGCCCACATGGCCCACGTGATGTACAATGGGCCATGGAGGCCCATTTTTGCATCTCATTTGGATTACACACTCCTATGCACATTACCTGAGTGCATCCGCATTTTAACACATCCAGGGATTCATATACTTTAAGTAAAATGTGTTGTTGGTTGGAATATGAATATCCATTCTTGTCACAGAAGGTGAACTAGTATAAAATTGGAATTAAAAAAAATCTTCAAGATGCCTCTGGAGGAGCTTCCCATTGTAAATCTCTAAAACAATATATTTCATCTAAATAATCATCAGCATCAACATTAAAACAATCTTTCCCCCTATAAATTTATTTGTAGAGCTATTTTATGGCTGAAATACCTGAAAATATCTCCACATTTATGTGGTATTGGTTCTTTTCCAAAATCAAATGCTTTGAAGGAAAAAAACAGGAATTATCACTGACAAAGTTTTCATGATTCCATCTCAGTGAAATTCTATGTTTATTCTGGCATCTTCTGTAGATGTTATAACTGCTTTTACCCACAATTTCTTCAGGGAAGAATTCTTTGGACTATTTCTTCTTGCATCTGCCATTATGCATGGAAGGTGACATGATGCTCAAAATACCTTAGGGAAAATGTTTCATGCATCTTTTTAATTTTTGAAAAGGTTTAAATCTGTGAATTGATCAGGATCTCTGCACAAAAAAACATTTCATTTTCTTCAGATGTTCTTGGTTGGTTATCATGACAAGGAATTACCAATATTTGAGATTGTGGAAGAACCCTCTTCTGTAATTCTGTAACATTAGTTCTTCCCATTTTCAATCCCAATATCCCATCCTTTAATATTGAATTTAAAATCTCATTTATGTTTGATTTGAAATCCTGTTTTTCTATATCAGGTCTATCCTGAGCTTTTTTACCAGAAAAAAGATTGTTGAAAATCCCTGGCACATCTGGGTTAAAGTTACAGTAATGAACTTCTCTGAATTTCCTGCTTTGCCATTTCCATAGTACCATGATAATAGGATTTTATATCTTTGGGAAAACAAATAAAGTATTTTTGAAGGACAGACCACTTAATTAAAAGTAATGTAAGAAAAAAATATGATAGATGTTAGTTATGGATCAAATTAATGTTTTCTCTTTTTCAAAATATAAAAACCATACCAGCTCCCTCTCCTTTCTCATCACCAAGGTTCATAGAATCAAAAATAACGTAATATTTTTGAATCCTTAGATTATCTTGGTTGCAGATTTAGTAAAAAATATCTGTCTCAATCTTTACATATTGATTGTCAGCTTGCTACTATTTACAGAGCAACCTGTCAAAGTAAAAAATCAAATTGTAAGATCCTGTCTGACAGTTGTCCACGGGTGATGTCCCATGTCCGCGGGTAATATCTGCCCTTGGGTGGTCTCACTCCAATGAGGACACTCTAATTCAAATCCAGGTTGCAACATCTCCTTCCATCGACTCATCTCATCTGATTCTGATTTTCATTCTTCACTTTTTCTTCTCATGTTTTCTTTTTCATTTCTGATTTTGGTTTCCGGATTCGGGATTGTTTTTCTTTCATTTTAAAATTCCTTCAATCTTCTGTCATCACGCACACACACATCCTTCACGCACAACCTCAAGGCTCAATCTCATCAACTCAAAATCATCAGTCAACTCAATTAGCGCTCTCCTCAACATAGACCTTGAGCATTCAATCTGAACTTCTGTTAACTGGTAAGATCAATCCTGTGTATTATTCAATGGATCTCAGGATAACTCAGAATCACTCTTTGTGTCCAGAATCATCATATTCCATCCCAATTCCTTCTTTGTATCATAATCATGTCCGTCTCAGCCGCTATCCTGTTTTATTTGTAAACCGGGTAAAGTCTTCACAAGTGTTGGTTTGATTAACTCAATTCATTGCTTTCTTGGATGCTCATTTATTTTCAAGTCATCTGATGTCTTTAAGAATGTTTTCAATTCTGTCATAGTTCTTGCTGGATTAAAATATAAATCATCATTCAAATTAATATGGTTAAAAGCCGAATCACTCACCCAGGCCAGCAAGATCCAGGACCATGTCAACTTCAGGATTCTTGTAGGACTCTTTCCAACAGGCTATGCTCAAGACGGCACTAGAGACAAAACCACTTCTAACCATAGAGAATTATGGGATTTGGATAGATAAGATGAAGGCACTTCTTAAAATCAGAGGAGTCCTGGACATTCTTGATTCAAACAATCGAAATCTAGAGTCTCCAGACAACGATGAAATTCAACTTCTTCTCATCTCAAGGGTTGACTCAATTACTCACAACAACGTAATAAATGCTGTCAATGTTGACTCCGCCAAAGAAACTTGGAAGGCTATCAAAGAACTTTTTTCATCATTTCAAGCTTCCAATTGAGCCAGAATATTCAATGATTTCCTCCACTTAACCTTCAGGGAAGATGAACTCCTGAACTTCGTTACAAATATCAAAATTTCCATTAAGAATATGATCAACATTGGCATAGAACTACCGGACGACATCCTAGCTTAACTCATTATGTTCAAATTCCCTGCAAACCTCCAGGACCTCAAACGTCAACTCATGCACACCAACAAACAGATATCAGTGGCATTTGTGTGCAATCACCTAGTACAATATCATAATGAGATAAAAGCTGAAAGCATTGAGAAAGGAATCCCCCAAAACACTTCAGAAACCGCACTCACATCCATGAGAACGAAAACCAAAAATCTACTGTAAAGTTGATGTATTGAAGGGTACCATAATCCGAGGCAAGATAAGAATCACTCCAAATCAGAATGTTTCCACCTACACCTGGAAAAGGCACCCGATTGGTGGAAGGATCAAAAAAGCAAGTGGAAAGATAAGCAACGGAAAACCCAAGACGCGGCACATTTCCATGCCTTTGTAACAAGATGGATAGATTCTAAAATCAGCTCTGAAAAGAACATCCTGGTTGATAGTGGAGCTTTGGCTCACATCTTCAACGAGGAACGATTCTTCACTTCCCTTGACTCATTCACTGGCGAGCATATAACCACGGGTAAAGCTGGAGCCAACCTACCAATACGGGGAATAGGAACAGTTAAACTGGAGTGGAAAACTCAAACAATCACCTTGAAAAATTGCTTGTATGTCCCTGACATTGTCGTTAATCTGATCAGTCCGGGAAAACTCATCAACCAAGGATGTGTTTTGAGCGCTAAATCCGGCCATTTAGAATTACAAAAGGACAACATAACCATCTGTTGGGGATCTATTATCAACAACCTTTTCTTTCTGAATAAACCGCGTAAAATTGGTAATGAAGAGTGTTATGTTGTACAGCAAGATGAGTCCAGATCATTAAGAGATCTTCACCTGTCCTACAGTTATGCATCACTCAGTCGATTATCAAAAATAAAGGGCTTTCAATTCAGTAACGAAGAGAAAGGGAAATTCAAATGCAAAGATTGTCTCCTCTGCAAAATCACCAAGTCGCCATTCAAATCAACTTCCTCCTTGGCAACTAAACCGTTTGAGCAAATTCACCTCGACGTCATTGGCCCAATTACACCAGAATTGTCTTGTCACAAAAAATATATTCTAACGATAGTTGACAACTACTCCGGCTATATTGCAGGGATACCGCTGACCCAAAAGGATGATGTTGCCTCAGTGATGATGGAAGTGATAGAAAAACAAAAAAATGTCAGCGGCTATTATCCTTCAACTGTGTGCTCGGACGGGGGTACAGAATTTGTTAACGCTAGGTTAGTAAAGTATCTCAAGGAGAAGTTTATTACTCACCTGATAACTGAACCTTATCACCCCAAAAACAACGGTAGAGCTGAAAGGGCCAATCAAACAATCATCGAGAGCGTGAGATCATCACTAAGATCAGCAAATCTTCCTTGAAAATACTGGTCGGAAGTCTTGAAGGCATGCTGCACTGGACTCAATCAATTATCTAAGGATGGACTGAATCAGTCTCCATGGGAACTCATCAAGAAAAACAAACTACCGCCAAACTTCCTTCAGCCAATTAGCGTTACAGCAATTGTGTTGAATCAAAGAAGACCAAAGGGAGAAAAATTCAATCCAAAGGGACTGGAAGGCAAACTCATTGGATATAATCCGGAACTCCTGTCTTACCAGATCCTCATGCCTAGTTGACAGATTGTGCAATCCAAGCATGTTTGATTCCTGAAGGACTCCATGGAACAATTGAGAATTAAGTCAACCATGGACCTAGACTTCAACATAAGCGAATTGAGGGACACGGTCGAACCCAACGAGACCAAAATCTCCAATAGGATGAACTACAGCAATCCTACGGCTGAAATCAACTCATCCAATGAAGAGGTAGGTATGTCAGAACCTATATCAGAATCTGACTCCGGCCCTGAGGACCAATCATCTTTGAGTCCACCTCAAGGGACCAAATCAATCACTCCAGTCAAAACATCAATCAGGAGATCAACTGATACAGCTGACATTTCAATCAGAAGAAATCTTTGAGAAAGATCCTCATTAAAACCTCCTCAAAGGTATTGTCAGCCTGCTACTTAGCACAGAGCAACCTGACAAAGCAACAACAATAATAATATTAACAAAATTAAAAGGAACAAAGATAAATAAATAAATAAAATTATTATAAAATGAAGGAGTAGGAAATCCATAAATATTATTGCAGAAATGGATTCCCCACCCAAAATAAGGTAGGGTCACTCACTGACCCCACCCTTGAATTCTTACTCCTTATATTTTTTAATTAATTTAATAGAAAATGGTAAATGACCACGGCACCAGTATGGCACCTTTTAGCCATTTTAATATTTCACATGATATGTCATGTATAGGTTTCACACCTAAATTTCAGTCGAAATCCAGGTGTTGTGTGTAGTTTAGGAGTTACACGGGAAATTGTGTTTTGTCACAATTCCCGCACACAGCCCCGCGTCCCTACAGCGCTGGTCTCCCGCGTACGCAAACTCCCGCACGCAGCCCCGCGTCCCTACAGCGTTGGAATCCCACGTACGCCAACTCCCGCACGCAGCCCCGCGTCCCTACAGCGCTGGTCTCCCGCGTATGCAAACTCCCGCACGCAGCCCTGCGTCCCTACAGCGTTGGACTCCCGCGTACGCCAACTCCCGCACGCAGCCCCGCGTCCCTACAGCGCTGGTCTCCCGCGTACGCAAACTCCCGCACGCAGCCCCGCGTCCCTACAGCGTTGGAATCCCAAGTACGCCAACTCCCGCACGCAGCCCCGCGTCCCTACAGCGCTGGTCTCCCGCGTACGCAAACTCCCGCACGCAGCCCCGCGTCCCTACAGCGTTGGACTCCCGCGTACGCCAACTCCCGCACGCAGCCCCGCGTCCCTACAGCGCTGGACTCCCGCGCAACCAAATTCCCGCGCAGGTAATCCCGTGACCTAGTCACGCGCGCAGCGGTACAGTCCCCCGCGCGCATCAGAGCAGCGGATCAGTCCCCGCGCGCATTTGAATGGACTGATCCCCGCGCCTCCTGCCGTGATCAGTTTGACATCCAGGTACCGCTCAGAGGAGTTACAATATAGTAGGATCTACACTACATATGTAAAGCTACCACACAAGCATGGATTATAGTTCAAAAACCTTAAAAATCAATTAAAATTAGTTATTAACCAAATTTTAGTATTTTTTTTACTTAAATAAAGATTCAGACTTACCACGAAATAAGTTGATCAGAACCTTCAAAGACCACAAAACTACATAAGGAGTGATCGTAAAAATTATCAAAAATTACATACAGGATGAGCAGAGGATGGAGAATCAATAAACATCCACGTCTGCTCACTTTGAACCAGTACTTACTGTACAAATTGAGGATCAGTGCAGGATCAGCAAAATGACAAATCTATTGATTAACAGATCCTGCAGCTAAAAAGGAGCTGTTCCTTGACAGATCTAAGGCCAGCAGGCTAAAAGCACCTTGAGGACGTGCCAATCTTGCCCTGATTGCCCCCCTAGCCTCAGCCCATGGCTAGTACCCCTTCTAGAGGCCCTCAAGCACCCAAAAAAGAATATTTAAACAGGCTCTTTTTTCCCTTCTGTTTCCAATCAGTTATCAGTTATCAGGAATTATTTATTATCAATCAGACACGGTGTCATTTTTAATCAAGTGCTTATATGAAGATAAGCAAGTGATTTATGACTTAGTCTGTAATAGTACTATTTACCTTTATTAACCAATCAACCATTGAAGTTTAGTCAAGCAATCTACCCCATCTGCTCTGAAACCCTTCCAATTATTCCAGGATTTTCGTGGTCAAGTGCTCAGAGTGAGTGTTTCCCTTCCTGTCTAGGCCACTTGTGCTGTTAAGCCCGGCCATTAGTGGAATAAGTCCTTTCTAAGGCACCCATATTTATTCCAAGGTTCTTAAACTGCCTAAGGAGGCCCCTTGAAGAGAGGTTGCTAGTCTTTAAAGATCCCCAGTAGTATAATACTGTGGCCCCTATTTTTATATTATATTTAAAATATTTATAACCGAACCAAATAAACCTTGCACTTGCTCTTACCATACCATTATTGGAGCTTTAAAGTTTTTATTCTTTGGAATATTATTGCTCCAAGTTCTTTTATCACTCTCTGTAGCTAAAGGACTGCAAGGTTCCTGTTATCAGAGAGCTGACAACTGGGGGTCTGGCCGGGAAATATCCTTAATAATTAATTTTTTAATTAATTATCTCCTGGACCAGTTATTTAGATTTAAAAAATTATATATATAAGTAGAAATACTTATTATTTATCTTTATCTTTTGATTTATCCAGTGGATTTAAAAACCAACGGAGAATTGATCAATTATTATTTGAATCTTCTTAAACAGAAAAAAGAAGAAAAATTACGTAACTTTGTGCCTGTTTTTATAACTCCTGAACAAAAAAA
This sequence comes from Puccinia polysora, assembly GCA_025617555.3. Taxonomy (NCBI): domain Eukaryota; kingdom Fungi; phylum Basidiomycota; class Pucciniomycetes; order Pucciniales; family Pucciniaceae; genus Puccinia; species Puccinia polysora. The sequence continues at coordinate 34,424,887 of CM062632.1, read as the reverse complement.
AGAGAGACTTCTTTATTATAGACAACAAATCTTAAAAGAAAAGGAACAAGAGTTAGAAAGAATTATTAATTTTAACTCCTTGTTAAGACAGCACAAAGAGTGGAAAATCTATCAAAGAAAGCTTTCTGCTTTTAAGAGATGGTATACAAATTATAAAAGTGAGCTTTGATCTCCTTTTTATTATTTTTTTTATAAAGAAAAATCACAAAAAACTCGAAAATTATAAAAAAAATTAATTATTATAAAATAAATAAATATATAACTTATATTTTTTTATTATTTTATCCTTTCTAGTGGACTTTGTCTTTGGTGATCTTATTGAGCAAGACCTCTTATAGGACGTCCCACACTGTGGACCCTTGGATTTGTCCCAAGATTTGATTGGAACCCACTCAGATCCTGTTGGAATACCCTCCAAGGACGGTCCTGACCCCGACAAGGACTTAGTACCTTTAAACCTTCATATAAGTAAGACATATTTTTTTTTTAAAAAAAAAAACCAAAACTACTCAAAAATTATTTTTTTTGATTTTTTTTTACAAAGTTTTGACAAAAACTTACATAATCTTTAACATGCATCAAAACAGACGCAACACCCGCGCCAGTAGACGCGCCCCGTCATACGGATCTTTGCCCAGAGGAACCCATGCGCGCAAGGATGCCAGTCGCGAACGCAATGCGGATTGAGCCAGTGATTGCTCCAATCCAAGCAACCGTGACAACGACTGCGGCCGCCGACTCGACCAACTCAACGTTGGAGAGCCGTCCCTTGTTGAACGTGATATCCCAGGAGGATACCATTCCACCTACGCCACCCCAGCCGGACTCCTCCAAGGAGGACAAAATAAAGGTATTGGTGAAAGAACACGTGGGTCATTGGGAACTTTTCAAACAGGCTCAGACCCAGGAAGACCAGCAGAGTATGAGAAAAGCCATATCTTTGGCAAAGAAGACTCAAATAACCCTCCAAAAATTGATTCCCAAGAGAGAAGTAGAAGGTTATGTGCAGAATTGGAATCCTTGGGACCAATTAGTTTCCTTAAGAGGAAACAACAACAACAGGAAGAAGAGATCTCTAGCCCATCAGAAATTAAAGAGTCCCAAAGAATGGGACAATATAATATCTTTGGCAAGAAAATGGAAGAAAGTGTACCACCATTAGATGTAGAAACTTTCAACTTGTTTTCCATAAATGTTTCTCATAACTTTGATATCATTGGCAAATGTTTTGATAAAGTATATGAGCAATTGGATAAAGTAAATACCAATTTTGGTAAAGTCATGCAATCCCAATCCAACTTGATCAAAATCAATGAGTTAGAGGTAAAACAAATAAGAGATAGCATTAGTTTGAGTAAGGGAGAACTAATGAATTACCTAGAAAACAATACTTCAGCTATCCAAGAAGAAATTCTTCTATCTATTGAACAAATCAAAGAAGGTATTAATAAAACAGACCACACTTCACCTACTCATATTATTAATAAAATTGATTCATTAAGTAACAAATTTGACCTGGAATTAGGTATGATTAAGAATGATCTCAGAGATCTAAAGATAAACTTATCTCAACCCATTGCAGACTCTGATGAAATCAGACCTTCCAGGTACCACAGTACTCCCCAACTACCTTCTAGACCAAGACTAAACAGGCATGAATCTTTCAGGCCTAGTCCCACTCCTGAAGTAGAACAAGCATTAAAATTACTTCCCCCTATCACTGATTGGCCTAAATTCTCAGGAGAAGGAGAATACAATCATGTCAGTTTTATTAAGTTTATTGACTATACTCTGGCCTCTTATGAACTTCCTGATAACATAGCCGTAGTAAGACTACCTAGACTGTTTGAAGGAGTAGCCCTTGACTGGTTCATCAATAAGAGAGAAGAGGTAGGATCTTTGTCATGGAATTCGTGGAAAGACTTGATTAAGGAACAATTTGGTACCAGAATTTGGAAAAGAAAAATGATGAAGACTTTTGAAACTTCTTTGTTTGATCCATCTAAGGACAAACCTCACAAATGGTGCCTTGACCAGAAGAAAAGACTAGACTGCTTCTACCCAAATGCTGATAAAGAAGAAGTCAATGAAAGACTCCTCAACCTATGTCCAGGACAACTTAACCATAGCGTAAGATGCAGAATGCCCATGAACTCTGACCTTTCCACTCTCATAGGAGTATTAGAAGAAACTATTGACATGAATGGCTTAGACAAAAGGCTTAATAAACCCAGAGAACCAACTACTAGGAATAAGGAAGAATATAATAACAAGAATAAAGAACCTCTACCTATCAACTCAGAAGCCAAGAATACTTTGGTGACCAAAGAAAAGACATGTTGGAATTGCAACCAAACAGGGAATGTAAGACCTGAATTTCCTTTACCCAGGAGAAAGATTAATCCTATTGAAGGAGAAGAGGATGACACTAATCCTGACCCCCAACTAGATGACACTGATGGTTCCATCTCTGAGTGTGACCTAATGATCACTAATCCCATTAATGTCATTGAAGGTAACATAGAATCTTCCCTAGATATTAACCCTGTTAATGAAGATAGCAATTTGCATCAAAAATGGACACCCAACATGAAAATCCAACATGTTTGTGAATCTAAGACCTTAACCCTAAAACCTTCTATTGGAAAAGGTTACACCGGTGGTAAAACCTGTTATGCCACTGGCTTGATACACGGTTCCCCCGTAAAATTACTTCTAGACAGTGGAGCCTTCTGCTCTTGTGTTGGAACTGACTACTTAGATAAACAGGATTCCAACTGGAAGAAAAACTTACTACCTGTACCTCGAGCTAAGTTCAGCAGCTGTAACTCACCTCTCAATGCTATTGGAGTATGGCCAACAGAAATTGTACTCCCCCACTCTAAAGGATCAATCAAGATAAAGATTGAATTTGTAGTACTTCAAAATGGAGTATGTGATTATTTTATTATAGGAAATGATTCTCTTTGCCTGTACGGGATAGATGTCTTCCAGAGTAAAGGGAGATATTTCACTATAGGAGGAGATTGGAACAAGAAGTTCCAAATATGCCATGTCAATGCTAAAGCTACTGATTCCACTTATGAGAGACACTTAGAAACTTTTAACCAGGAATACTTTTCCCAAGCTGCCTTGAATTCCAAGCTTAGTGAAAACCAGAAAAGAGATATTCTCCAAGCATGCTTTGAGAACCAGAATGCTTTTTGCACTAAAGACCATCCCATTGGTAATATTAAAGGTCATGATATGGTCTTAACTTTGACTATTAAGCCTCCTTACCCTCCTAACCTCAGGAGACCAGCTTACCCTTCTAGTCCAAAATCTAGGACTGCCCTAGAAAGCCACATCCAAGAACTAGTGGACTTACAAGTCTTACGGAAAGTAGGGCATAATGAGCAAGTAGACGTAACTACCCCTGTGATAATAGCCTGGCACAATGATAAGTCTAGGATGGTTGGAGACTTTAGAATGCTCAACAACTACACCCAATCTGACTATTATCCTATCCCAAGGATTGACCACGCTCTACATAATCTTTCTAAAGCTAAGTTCATTACTACTATGGACATGTTGAAAGGCTTTCACCAAATACCTATCAGTCCGGATAGTAGGAAATTTATGAGAATTGTATGTCATTTAGGCATATATGAGTATCTCAGAATGCCCATTGGTATTAAAAATGCTCCTTCCCACTTCCAAAGAATGATGGATAAAGTCTTAGGAATGTTCATCAGACAAGGTTGGATGATGGTATACATAGATGATTTTATCATTTATTCAGATGATTGGGATACTCACATGGATAAAGTAAGGCTAGTGCTTAAAACAATTGCCACAGTAGGATTAAAAGTATCTATGAAAAAGTGCAACTTTGGATACGGAGAACTCAAAGCTCTAGGACACATTGTTTCTGGACTAACTTTAACTGCTGACCAAAGTAAGATAGCAGCAATAATGAACAGACCTATGCCCCAGAACAAAACGGAACTCTTATCCTTTATAAGCTTCTGCAGCTATTACAGGAAGTACATACCTAAATTTGCTAACCTCACCAAGTGTTTATATGAGATCTGCAACAACAACACTTTGTTTGAAATGACTCATGAAAGATTGAAGAATTATGAGGAACTCAAAGTAGCTATGACTACTGCCCCAGTGTTGATACAACCAGATTATTCTAAACCTTTCAAACTTTACATAGATTCTAGCATGGAAGGATCAGGAGCTGCATTACACCAAGAAGTAATAGAAGAGGATAAACCAGTAGAGAAACCTATACTCTTCATATCTAGACAAGTCAAAGATACTGAAAAGAGATATGGTTCCAGCCAAATGGAATGCCTTGCTCTAGTATGGGCATTAGAAAAACTCCACTATTATTTGGAAGGTACAAATTTTGTGGTGATCACTGATTGCAAGGCTGTTAGAACTCTCATGAACATGAAAACTCCTAGCAGGCATATGTTAAGACGGCAGATAGCCATACAACAGTACAGAGGTCAGATGACTATAGTCCACCAAGCTGGAGTTAAACATCAGAATGCTGACAGTCTTAGCAGAAATGCTCTACCAAATGATACTAGCAATCCTGCTCATGACCCAGAAGATCATGATATATTTCCTATACTAAACATTAACCTGTTTTATATTGAAGCCCCCATTGTAGGAATTCACATATGTGAACTAGATGAATCACTGTTCAGCTCCATCAGAGAAGCATACAACTCCGGAATGAAGAATTTGATTAAAATCATAGAAAGTACTTCACCTCCATCTGAACTCATAAACAGTTTACCTGAACCCCTGCTGAAGTCCTATAAAGAAGGAAGATTCACACTGTGGGATGGGCTAGTATATTACCGCAATAAACACTCTAGTGTTATATTCTTGACCAAAGCAGAGCATATCAAACTTGTTTTAGCTGAATGTCATGATAATTGCTCTTCGGGTCACCTGTCTACTGATAGAACCCTAGATAAAGTAAAGCAGACTGCCTGGTGGATCAACTGGAGAGACTCCACTATCAAGTATGTTTCAAGCTGTGAAATCTGTCAGAAGTCCAACAGGACCACTGGGAAAAGGTTTGGACTACTCCAAAGGATAGCTGAGCCCAGGAAAAGATGGGAAGTTATCAACATGGACTTTGTAACAGGACTGCCCCCTGGAGGAGCTTACTCTTACAACTCAGTCCTGGTTATTGTAGACAGATTTTCTAAGAAAGCCAAGTTTCTACCTAACCATAAGGAAGACACAGCTATGGAAGTAGCCTTACTCTTCTGGAACAGACTAATTGCTGATGTAGGAATTCCTAAGATCATTATCAATGATAGAGACCCCAAATTCACATCTGAATTCTGGAGAAACCTCCATGGTATGTTAGGAACTACCTTAGCCTTTTCCACAGCTTATCACCCTCAGACAGATGGATTAGCTGAAAGAATGATCCAGACTCTAGAGGATATGCTCAGAAGGTTCTGTTGCTTTGGGATTGAGTACAAAAATACAGATGGATATTGCCATGACTGGGTTAGCCTTTTACCTGCAATAGAAATGGCCTATAACAGTAGTAAACACTCTACTACCAAAGAAGCTCCTTACGTACTGGAAAGAGGATGGATCCCCAAATTGCCCAAAGATAACCTCAACCAGGAGTTGACTAATATCCATCCAACATCACTGGACTTCAAAAACATGATAGATATGGCAAAAAAGCACGCTGCTAAGTGTGTACAAGATGCTGTTGAATACAACCAACAGAGGTGGGATAAAACTCACAAAGAACCTGATTTCAGAATAGGAGATCAAGTTCTAATTTCAACCGCCAATTTCAATAACTTGGCTGGGAAAAGAAAACTCAGACCAGCCTTTGTTAGGCCTTTCACTATCAAGAAACTCCATGGTAAGAATGCCGTAGAAGTCATCCTCAGTAATGAACTCTCTAGGAAACACCCAGTCTTCCCAGTTAGCCTTGTCAAACACTACCATCCCAGAGAAGGTGAAAAGACCCCTTCACTTGAAATACCAGTCTTAGATGAGCCTGAGGAGGAAAAAGGAAAAGTTAGTAAAATCCTTAAAGATAAAAAAGAAAGGATCCAAGGAAAAGAAGTTAGACTTTACTTAGGCAGATACAAAGGAGAATCAGCTGATAAAGATGAATGGCTACCTGAAAACAACATTCCAGATGGACCTATACACCTGAGAAACTACAGAGCCAGTAAAAGACACTGAGCCCCAAAATTTTTTTCAGATATAGTTATATCTTGGAGTGGGGGAATGTCAGCCTGCTACTTAGCACAGAGAAACCTGACAAAGCAACAACAATAATAATATTAACAAAATTAAAAGGAACAAAGATAAATAAATAAATAAAATTATTATAAAATGAAGGAGTAGGAAATCCATAAATATTATTGCAGAAATGGATTTCCCACCCAAAATAAGGTGGGGTCACTCACTGACCCCACCCTTGAATTCTTACTCCTTATATTTTTTAATTAATTTAATAGAAAATGGTAAATGACCACGGCACCAGTATGGCACCTTTTAGCCATTTTAATATTTCACATGATATGTCATGTATAGGTTTCACACCTAAATTTCAGTCGAAATCCAGGTGTTGTGTGTAGTTTAGGAGTTACACGGGAAATTGTGTTTTGTCACAATTCCCGCACACAGCCCCGCGTCCCTACAGCGCTGGTCTCCCGCGTACGCAAACTCCCGCACGCAGCCCCGCGTCCCTACAGCGTTGGAATCCCACGTACGCCAACTTCCGCACGCAGCCCCGCGTCCCTACAGCGCTGGTCTCCCGCGTATGCAAACTCCCGCACGCAGCCCCGCGTCCCTACAGCGTTGGACTCCCGCGTACGCCAACTCCCGCACGCAGCCCCGCGTCCCTACAGCGCTGGACTCCCGCGCAACCGAATTCCCGCGCAGGTAATCCTGTGACCTAGTCACGCGCGCAGCGGTACAGTCCCCCGCGCGCATCATAGCAGCGGATCAGTCCCCGCGCGCATTTGAATGGACTTATCCCCGCGCCTCCTGCCGTGATCAGTTTGACATCCAGGTACCGCTCAGAGGAGTTACAATATAGTAGGATCTACACTACATATGTAAAGCTACCACACAAGCATGGATTATAGTTCAAAAACCTTAAAAATCAATTAAAATTAGTTATTAACCAAATTTTAGTATTTTTTTACTTAAATAAAGATCCAGACTTACCACAAAATAAGTTGATCAGAACCTTCAAAGACCACAAAACTACATAAGGAGTGATTGTAAAAATTATCAAAAATTACATACAGGATCAGCAGAGGATGGAAAATCAATAAACATCCACGTCTGCTCACTTTGGACCAGTACTTACTGTACAAATTGAGGATCAGTGCAGGATCAGCAAAATGACTAATCTATTGATTAACAGATCCTGCAGCTAAAAAGGAGCTGTTCCTTGACAGATCTAAGGCCAGCAGGCTAAAAGCACCTTGAGGACGTGCCAATCTTGCCCTGATTGCCCCCCTAGCCTCAGCCCATGGCTAGTACCCTCTCTAGAGGCCCTCAAGCACCCAAAAAAGAATATTTAAACAGGCTCTTTTTGCCCTTCTGTTTCCAATCAGTTATCAGTTATCAGGAATTATTTATTATCAATCAGACACGGTGTCATTGTTAATCAAGTGCTTATATGAAGATAAGCAAGTGATTTATGACTTAGTCTGTAATAGTACTATTTACCTTTATTAACCAATCAACCATTGAAGTTTAGTCAAGCAATCTACCCCATCTGCTCTGAAACCCTTCCAATTATTCCAGGATTTTCGTGGTCAAGTGCTCAGAGTGAGTGTTTCCCTTCCTGTATAGGCCACTTGTGCTGTTAAGCCTGGCCATTAGTGGAATAAGTCCTTTCTAAGGCACCCATATTTATTCCAAGTTTCTTAAACTGCCTAAGGAGGCCCCTTGAAGAGAGGTTGCTAGTCTGTAAAGATCCCCAGTAGTATAATACTGTGGCCCCTATTTTTATATTATATTTAAAATATTTATAACCAAACCAAATAAACCTTGCACTTGCTCTTACCATACCATTATTGGAGCTTTAAAGTGTTTATTCTTTGGAATATTATTGCTCCAAGTTCTTTTATCACTCTCTGTAGCTAAAGGACTGCAAGGTTTCTGGTATCAGAGAGCTGACAGGTATGGCTTTCATCATTACTTCAAACCAAAGACTTTTGATCAAGCCAGAAGGTGTGCGGATAATCACAAATGGGGGGGAGCAATCAAAAAGGAAATGGATCAGTGCAAGCTCCTCGAGGTTTGGGAAGACTATGAAGGAGATACTCCATTGAATCCGCTAGATACTACCAGGATATTCAAGATCAAAGACAACGCTCACAATGAAACGATTATTTACAAAGCTTGTATCTGTGTTAAAGGATTTAATCAAGTACACGGGCTAGATTTCAATGAAACCTTTGCCCCCACTGGAAAGATAGCGTCATTGAGGGCAATTCTACTGTGCGCCATGAAGAAAAAGCTCAAAATCCAACAGTACGACGTAAAGGCCGCCTTCCTGCATGCACCCATCAACAAGGAAGTCATCATCAAAACCCCACAGGGATGTCAACGTAAGTTCCAATACTTACGGCTTAAGAAAAGCCTGTATGGACTTAAACAAGCACCAAAAAATTGGTATGAGATGTTCACTGGGTGGATCAAAGCCGTAGGGTTCAACAAATCAGACAGCAACCCCTGCTTATATACATAACAATAACAAGTTCTTCCTTTTTTTTCACGTCGATGATTTGATCCTTGTGGGAGACGGTGACAACTTCAATGACAAGTTCAACGCTTGATTCAAAGACTCTCGACCCCACCAACCAGATACTATTCTGGGAATGAAGTTTGAGAGGACTCCGAACTGCATCTTATTGAGCCAACCCAAGCACATCAAACATGGATTAGAAGAACTTGGCTTGTTAGAGTCAAAAGCTTCCAGTACTCCGCTGACTGCAAACCTCCAACTATGCAAAGCTTCCAATGAAGATTTTGAAGAATTCAAGAAGCTCAACATTAACTATAAATTGGCCATTGGGCTTCTCAATTAAATTGCCAGTTGAACCCGTCCAGACATCTGTTATTCAGTCTCCAGCCTTGCTAGATTTCAGAACAAGCCGGGCCTAACTCACTGGAAGGAACTCAAGAAGACGTGGCAGTATCTCAACCACAAAAAGGACTGGAAATTGACCCTCACGTACGACAAGACTAAAGAACCCATTGAATATTTCAGCGATGCCACGTGGGGCAAATACCCAACCAGTCGTAAATCCCAATCAGGGTACATTTGTTTTTCTTTTGGTGCTCTTATCTCATGGAACAGCTGCAAACAGCGCAACATCATGTACTCGTCTACAGAAGCCAAACTCAACTCCTTACTCAACGCCTATCTAGAGAGCAAATGGCTTCGCCATTTACTAAGTGAAGTTTTTCAGTCAGACATTCCTCCATCAAAACACTTCATTGACAATAAAGGACTTGACGACAAACTCAAAAAGTTTGGATCAAATGCCAAGACTCGACACATGGATCTCAAAACAAAAGGGCTTTGAGAAGGACTTCAAGAAGGACTTCAAGAAGGAACGTTGATGGTTCATCTGATAGACACTGACAAGATGCTAGCGGACCCATTAACAAAAGCCGCCAATCGATCCCAATTGGAGAAACTTTCCGATCTCATCTTTAAGCAGTAGCGGGACTGATCTCCAGTTAAGGGAGGTGTAAGATCCTGTCTGACAGTTGTCCACAAGTGATGTCCCATTTCCGCAGGTAATCTCTGCCCGCGGGTGGTCTCACTCCAATGAGGACACTCTAATTCAAATCCAGGTCGCGACATCTCCTTCCGTTGACTCATCTCATCTGATTCTGATTTTCATTCTTCACTTTTTCTTCTCATGTTTTCTTTTTCATTTCTGATTTTGGTTTCCGGATTCGGGATTTTTTTTCTTTCATTTTATAATTCCTTCAATCTTCTTTCATCAGGCACACACACATCCTTCACGCACAACCTCAAGGCTCAATCTCATCAACTTGAAATCTTCAGTTGACTCAATTAGCGCTCTCCTCAACATAGACCTCGAGCATTCAATCTGAACTTCTGTTAACTGGTAAGATCAATCCCGTGTATTAGTCGATGGATCTCAGGATAACTCAGAATCACTCTTCGTGTCCAGCATCATCATATTCCATCCCAATTCCTTCTTTGTATCATAATCATGTCCGTCTCAGCCGCTATCCTGTTTTATTTGTAAACCGGGTAAGGTCTTCACAAGTGTTGGTTTGATTAACTCAATTAATTGCTTTCTGGGATGCTCATTTATTTTCAAGTCATCTGATGTCTTTAAGAATGTTTTCAATTCTGTCATAGTTCTTGCTGGCTTAAAATATCAATCATCATTCAAAGTAATACAAATAAAACCAAAATAATTCATAATCAAAAAGAATAAATTATAAATACATCAATTTCATTACAGGTTTGGATTCACCACACAAAATTAGGTAGGTTCACTCACTGACCCCATCCTTGAATTCTCACTCTTTCATATTTTCAATATTTTAACAAAAATTGCCCAAAAACTGACAAAACCACTACAGTCACTTTTTGTCCATTTCTAAATTTCACATGTGTTTTCACTTACATGTTTCACCACAAAAATTGATCTATAATTGATTTTTTGTGTATATTTCAGGATTTAAATGCATAATTGCGTTTTGTCCGAATCCCCACATCCATCCCTGCATCCCTACACGCAGTCTGCACGCCTTGATCTGGCCCCGAATACATAAATTATCTAATAAACTGCATGAATTAACCAGATTCCCCCATGCAAGAATTTTGGGAAACAGCAGATCCTTCCCAACACACAGCAGATCTGACACCTCTGCATGTCAGAGCTGTTAAAAACAGATGACGGAAGGTACTGCCAGTAATGGCTACTACCCTATTAGATCACCCATGCATATGTAAATATGTGACATATGCATGGTAGATTATCTAAAAATTTTATTATTCAAGTAAAAATAAATAAACTCCAATCATAAAGTATATAAATTTCAAAAATAAATAGAGATCATCACAAAAGCAACTGATCCAGGTCTTTATGGACCACAAAACCTATCAACAAATCTGCATAAAATTATGAAAATCACCAAAATACGCCACTGATGATTAAAAATCAATAAACAACTATCACTTATCATTTCATTCCAGTAAAAAATAATACAAAATAAATTTATGTGAAGGATCACCAGATTATCAAATGAACTCCTCAAAATGTCCTGCAGCTAAAATTGTTGAGAGATGACTGATCTCCTCTCTTCTCTCTCAACCTCCCGCTCTGACCATGGATGAGGACGCTTCAAATTGAAATCCTGAAACCCCTTCCTTCCACTCCTGCTCCCAATGACTCCTCTCCTCCTCTTTGTCATTCCTCCTCATCATCACTCATCCTCATCATTACTCCTCTCCTTGACACTCATCCTCATCACCATTCATCCCTTGACACTCACCCTCATCATCATTCATCCCATCAACATTCACTCTCATCAGCATCCATCCCCATCATTGCTACTCTCCTTGACATCCTCATCCTCTCCCTTCATCAGTTCTTGCCCTTCCTCCTTGTCCCCAATCCAACTCACTATCCTCAATCTGTCATTCCTCATTGTTCACCTCGTCCTCAATTCAATTCATCATCTCAACCCTTCAACACCCATCAGCTTTAAAAAACAAGTCGTCATTCATCTCCAGTTCTGTCTAGCAGTGAGGCTTTTCTCAACCACTCACACACTCTCTTCTGTCTCTAGTCTCTAACTTCCATTTCATCAACTTTCAATCTTGTAATTACTGCTGCAGCACTTTCCTGTGCTTCTTCATCTGTTGGTCCTTTGGTAGCAATTTAAATCTTAAGTTCTTCACGGTTAAAAGCCGAATTGCAGAATGTCAACCCCAGGACCGATAGACTCAACCTCCTCACTTCTGAAGACTCTGACAGACTCAATTCCCAATCTAAACAACTCAAACTTCTCTCTCTGGCAATCCAAAATCCTCACCATCTTTTCACTGAAAGGCATCTCTCACTTGCTGACCTCCTCCAAACCCAAAAAATGCCTGGCCAATATCAATCTTGAAATTGTAGGCTACATCCTTGCAAAACTGGACAATCAAACCTACGTGAACTGTGTTAAGGAACATCACCTGTCCGGCGGCATATCTCTCTGGAAGTCAATTAACAAGTTCTTTGCCTCTTCACAAACCGCAAACCAATCCCGGGTCTTCTTCCATTTCCTGAATATTCAATTTGACCCCAAGAACACCAAAAAGTTTATTACGGAAGTCAAGGAATGCCTGCTCCAGATTGCCAAAATTGGGATAAAGATGGACAACAACATAGTAGCATATCTCATCCTCTACAAGTTCCGGCCTCAACTGGATCATCTGAAAACCATCATCACTCACTTGCTAGGAGAAAACAAAATTGACGTCAATCTTGTTCTTTGACATCTCAATCAAGTCAAGCACAAAGTAGCCACGGGATCCCAAGCGTCAGCTCTACTTGCCCAGAAACAGACCTTACAATTCAAATCCAACTGGCACAACCCCAAAGCCAACCATCCCAAAGATTGGTGCTTCTGGCTCTACCCTCATCTTCAACCAAACTACACCTCTTTGTCAAACTCCAATTCTGGTCAAAAACCTAATCCTCCCAGTAAGGCCACCGCCAACCTTGCATTCAACTTTGCTATGACTCACTCCCTCAGCCTATCAAGAGATCAAGTGATTCTCGACTCCGGCGCATCTCAGAGCATGTTCAACAGCTCCCGTTTCTTCAATTCCCTAGAGACGGATCAGACCAAAATCCAAACCGGAAAATTGGGATCATCAATACAATCAAATGGTATAGTCTTGGCCTCTATCATCACCTCTCACTCCTCTCTCTCCCTCTCTGACTTGCTATAAGTCCCAGATATTGCCGTTAATCTAGTCTCCCTGGGCCATCTAATCATGGGAGGCTGCTTGTTAATTAAAACTGCTCTGAATTGGTTCAAGGTCACTCTCAATCACTTAACCGTACTGGAAGGACGGCTCCAAGACAACCTGCTCATCATTGAGGAATCAACGCATCCCACAACTCCCGAGGCCTTCTCCTTTCTAACTCTATCCACTCTTCACAAACGTTTTGCTCATCCTCATCTTGACTCGACCAAACTGCTCTCTCTCAACTTTCCCAAGCTCCAATGGGACAATGCCTGCTGTGTCTTGTGCGCCAAGGGCAAAATCCATTGATCTCCGTTGTGGTGCTCTTTTATGGACGCGATTCAGGAAAGGGCTGCAGGCGGCGCGCTCAGCAGCAGTCAGGTAGGCCCAGCAGCAGTTGGGTTGGGCTCAGCACCTGGAGGCGGGAGACGACGGATTGCGCGGACCAGAAAGCTTGTGCGGATTGGAAGGCTTGCGCAGATCGGAAAGCTTGTGCGGATTGGAAGCCTTGCGCGGATCGGAAAGCTTGCGCGGATCAGGCTGACTGCGCATTGCAAGACGCGCGGATTGGGTCACGCGGGTACGCGGATACCTGGAATGGGTTGCCGGGCGGACGCCCGCGGGTGGGCATGCGGGGCATACATTGATATTGAGGGGCATGGTTTATGGGGCAAGGGATGGAGGGATAGGGTTGGGCTAGGGTTCTGTGGCTTAGGGTTGTATTTCATCACTCTTTCTTGTTGTTTGTGGTTGTACTTAGGTTAGGGTTGAGAGGGACGACTTAAATACTTTGCTCTCAACTCAGGGTCTTAGGAGGGGGAGGAGGGGGAAAAAAAGAAACACTTCACTGGACTTCACTTCACTTTGCTTTACAGACTGGACTGCACTTTAGGATATTACTTTTTATGGTATTGGATTGGATTGGATTGGAAAAGAAGGAATTCATCTTATTATCGCTCCCTCCCTCTCACTCTATCTCTCTCTTGAACAGCTGTATCCAATCTCCTTACAGACGCTTTGATCAATAACTACCAGAACTCGAGGACAACTTCTGGGGTGTTGCCCCCCAAGGTTTCCACATCTGGGGGTCTGGCCGGGAAAGATCTTTTGTCAAAGTCTCTCAAAGGTACTCACGGATGCTACCAACAGCTGCTTCCCTTCCTTCCTCCTCCCACGGCTTCCGCGCTACCCCATGGATTTACCCACATATTCAACTCAACATTGTGGAAGTGGAGCAATTCATCTCACGGTATGAAACAATTGCGGACTCTGAAGGCATTTTGGATTTTGAGAAGGCGCGCCATGTTGTCCTGTTCATCAAGGACGCGGAAGCGCGTCGGGACGTGGAGGAGATGAGAGGCTACCTGAACCTGGATTGGCCGGAACTGAAGGAGGAAATGCTGGAAAGATGGGGGAGGCGCGGTTCTTGCTTTTGGAAGGACAATCTCAAGCCATCGGCAGAATTGGGTTACAAGGCAGGAGCGCGCGACGGGACCCGGTTGCAAGCGGAAGTGGACTACGCGGAACTGGAGTACTACAGGGCAGAGTATTTTCCGGCCCCACCACCGGCAACCATCTCTTGGGCTAGCGAACTTGCGGAGGTGGCAAGGGGCCTCGAGGCCTATCTGGAGAGTATTCAGTCTCCCAGCGCTTCTGCGCCCCGCGTGTGCGCAAATGGGGAGGACAACGACCGTTGGCGGATGGGACAAAGGGAACGGACAGCGGATTCAAACGCGGAATTGGTTTCCCCAGTGGGGGCTAAGAACGTGTTGGGGAAGCAGAACTCAATGGAACCGGTGCAGCCTACTGACAGGAAGCGGGCAAGGAAAACGGAACGGGAAATGGATGCTCCATGCGGTTTGGGAATTGGCAAGCGGCGGACGGATCTTGCAAAGAAGGTACACGCGGCGGTGGAAGAGACAGACCACGCGTTGGAGAATCACAAACCAAGCCGGACCTCTTTGACGGCGGGGAGCGCGCATTTAGAAAGGGTAGTGGCAGCAACGGAAAGGACGGGCGCGGAATGGACAGATGGTGGGGCGGAGTGGAAGGATCAAGTGGTCACGCGCGGGCTGGCGTGCAGGGAGCGGTCAGAAATCTCCTGAGGGGAGAACAAGGCCTCAAGAACGGCAAAGGGCAAGGAATTTTGTGTGGACAGGGTGGGGGAGGAGAGAGCTGGGATTGAAAGGGTTTCAAAGCCTCTTTCCTCCTCCAAGGCGGGTTGTTGTAAGGACGTATGGGTGTTTTTGCTTGTGTTTGGGTTTTGCGCACGGATGGGCTTGAATTTCAAAGGATGCAGGAGGATCTTGGCGGCGGGAGGTGCACCTAGGCAGTTTGGGACAACAATTTGCAAACAAGGTCCCTGCGGGATTGGTTGAGGCAAGGCGCCATGGATCTGGAGATGGGTGGGGCACGGTTGGCTGAGGACAGCGGCAAAGTTGGGGGGGAACTAGCGCCGGGTGGAAGTTTGGAGTTGGGACGCAGGACGCAGGCTCAAAAAAAAAAAAAAAAAAAAAAACTCCTGTTCCTTCTTATCTATTCATTCTTCCTTTCCTTTTCTTTTTTTTTCTTTTTTTCTTCTTCTTTATTTTCTTTCCTCTTCCTCTCTCTCTCAAGGATTGTGTACGCACACTGGCACGCCGAGGTCTCCCCATGTACTCTTGCAGATACTCTCACTGGCGCGGATTTCTCACCTTCAGACTCTCACTGGCGCGGATTTCTCACCTTCAGACTCTCACTGGCGCGGATTTCTCACCTTTTCCAATTTCTCACTGGCGCTGATCTTCTCTCTCCAAGGAGCGGATATTGTGCGCCGTTCTTATCCTTGCTCAGGGACTCACAAGACCAAAGGCTACTCAATCGCGCACAACCTATGTCTTTTTGTGTATAGGCGCTAAATACAAAGGAGAAAGGATAACTATGGAAGGTGAGATGTTGGGAGATCTCTGGGGACAGAACTCAAGTTGGGGGGGGATGTGGTGCTCTTTTATGGACGGGAGTCAGGAAAGGGCTGCAGGCGGCACGCTCAGCAGCAGTCAGGTAGGCCCAGCAGCGGTTGGGTTGGGCTCAGCACCTGGAGGCGGGAGACAAAGGATCGCGCAGACCAGAAAGCTTGTGCGGATTGGAAGGCTTGCGCGGATCGGAAAGCTTGTGCGGATCGGAAGGCTTGTGCGGATCGGAAAGCTTGCGCGGATCGGACGTCTTGCGCAGACCAGGCGGACCGCGCATTGCAAGACGCGCGGATTGGGTCATGCGGGTACGCGGATACCTGGAACGGGTTGTCGGGCGGACGCGCGCGGGTGGGCAAGCGGGGCATACATTGATATTGAGGGGCATGGGTTATGGGGCAAGGGATGGAGGGATAGGGTTGGGCTAGGGTTCTGCGGCTTAGGGTTGTATTTCATCACTCTTTCTTGTTTTTTGTGGTTGTACTTAGGTTAGGGTTGAGAGGGAGGACTTAAATACTTTGCTCTCAACTCTGGGTTGTGGGAGGGGGAGGAGGGGGAAAAAAAGAAACACTTCACTGGACTTCACTTCACTTTGCTTTACGGACTGGACTGCACTTTAGGATATTACTTTTTATGGATCGGATTGGATTGGATTGTAAAAGAAGGAATTCATCTTATTATTGCTCCCTCCCTCTCACTCTATCTCTCTCTTGAACAGCTGCATCCAATCTCCTTACAGAAGCCTTGATCAATAACTTCCGGAACTCGAGGACAACTTCTGGGGTGTTGCCCCCCAAGGTTTCCACACCATTTAAGGGTCAGTTTCCTCAAAGAGACAAACAATTCGACAAAATGCATGCCAATCTCTGCGGACCCATACAACCAGTGTCAAAATCTGGAAATTTTTATTTCATGATTCTGACCGACAGTTACTCTTGATTCAAGACTTGTATTCCCCTTAAACTCAAATCTGAAGCCACCAACAAATTTATCAAATTCATTCACTTTCACTCCAATCAGTTCTCAAAAAAACTTAAACAGTTCCACTCCAACAACGGTGGCGAATTTGTGAATTCCAAACTCAGCTCATTCTTCAAAAAAGAAGGAATTCTCCACTCGACCTCAGAACCGCATACGCCCCAGCACAATCCGATAGCAGAACAAGCAAATTGCACACTCATCGAAGCCACTCGCACGACCATGCTCAACATGAACATCCCCTTGGATCTCTGGGATGATATTGTTTCCAGCTGTTGCACTCTGCGTAAACTCATTCCCTCACCCAAAAACAAAAAGTCCCCTTTCAAACTGTGGAACGGCTCATCTCCGAATCTCAACCTCATCCGCATTCTCGGATCAAAGACAATAGTTCTCAATCAACAATCTCGACCTCTCTCCAAATTCAAAGACAAAGGAATCAAAGGAATACTGGTAGGATTTGACTTACAATTATTGTCCTTTTGCGTATTCTGTCCTTCCATCAACAACATCATACAATCCAAACACGTTAAAATTTTTGAAAATCTCACTCTCCTGCCCTCCTCCAATTCCCACAAGTCTCCCTTTGATCCCCTTCTTTCCCTTAATGATATGCTGACTGAGATTCTCAACTCATCCAATTCCTCCTCCTCATCCTGCTCCTCACCCCCTTCCAACTCACAGTCTTCCACCATCCCGCCAAACTCCCCACCTTTCTGAGCCAAAGACTGCTCCATTCCTGATTCTCCTTCCCTTACTCCAATTGCTTCCAAGACTTCAAACAGCTCCAATAATTCCTCCAACTCTGACTCTGAGGGTGAACAAATCTCCTGCAAACTCACCAATTCCTCATCTTGAACCCTCAGAGATTTACCCACTCTCCAACCTCCGTCATGCTACGGATTTCTTGCTAGGTTCATTCCTTGGAATTACCCTGAAGTCCTTGCGTACCCTGAACATCCACACTGGCTCAAATCCATGAAGGTCAAAACCGATGGCATTGAACGACTTGGCGTTTGGGAAGGATGTCATTCTCTCCCTCTAGGGATAAGAGCACTCTCAAACACCTGCGTCTTCCGGCTCAAGGACAATCCTTCTGGCAAAGGAATACACATAAATCCCTACTCTGCGTCCAAGGATTTAATCAGTTGGAGTTCATTGACTACAACAAGACTTTTGCACCAACCAGACTCATCACTACCTTACAAACCCTTCTTGTCTATGCCTTTCATCAAAATCTCCCAACCATCCAGATGGACATCAAAGCTGCCTTCCTACACGCCCCTTTGGATGAAGAAATCTACATCAAATGCCCCAAAGGATACTCCTCAAAATTTCCCTACCTTTGACTGAAGAAAGCCCTCTATGGACTGAAGAAAGCCCCCAAGAGCTGCTCTGACAGGTTTTGAACCTGGATCCTCAAGAAAGGCTTCACTGTATCCATATCCAATCCATGACTGTTCATTGATTGATCAACCTCCACCTATGTTTTTGTCTACGTTGATGATCTTGTCATAGTTGGTGAATCAACCAAATTCCGCCTGAATTTGAAGAAGGAGTTCAGTATCTCTCACAAGGGGCCCATAAGCAAAATTCTTGGCAACCACCTCGTCCAGACCTCCTCCTCCAAACTCCTGCACCAACCAAACCATATCAAAACCGCTCTCTCTGAATTGGGGCTTTCCAACGCCAGACCAATGTGGTGTCAATTTATAGACACAGATTGGGAACTGCGCCGCGGCTGCGCGCTCAGCATTGGAGGCAAGCGGGCTCAGCATTAGGGTATGCTGAGTGCTCAGCAGCGGCAGCTGCTGGATCAGCAGCAGCCACTGTTTGGCTCCGCACCTAGTGGACGGGTTGGGCTCAGCATCAAATGCTGCGTGGGAAGCAATCCGCCCCGGAGATTGGATCCGGGAGGTAGTGCGCTCAACTAGGTTTGCGGGCGCGCCGGTTTGGATACAGACAGGCGCGGGGGGCTCCAAGTAGGGCGCGGTGCAAGGACCGCTTCATGAGAAGGACAAACCGGATAAACGGAACGGTGTACGGACGACGGGGGGAGTTTGGTATGGAGGAGGTGGGGAGAGGAGGCTAGGGTTTCTGTTTTGGGATTGTTTTCTGTTTTGTTGTCATACTGTTATTTGCGCGTGTACTTAGGTTAGGGTTGAGAGGGAGGACTTATCCTCACTCTCAACTCCGGGTTAGAGGGGGGAGGAGGCATGGATGCAGAGGAAGAAGAATCACATCACATCATCGGATTGGATCACTCATCTCACCAAGAGATTAAAGGAACTCATACTGGATACACATCCAGGTGGAAAGTTCTTAGTATTGAAGGATTGGCGATTTCTCTCTCTCTCTCTACTTTTCTTTATCTCTTTATCTCTTTATTTCTATTTCTCATTTAAGTGCGACTTCGGACATCCTCATCTCCTTTCAAACGCAGGGAACCGTTAACTTCCAAACCTTGGGACAATTATAGGGGGATAACCTTTATTCTTTCCACATCTGGGGGTCTGGCCGGGAACCAACCTTTCGTTTTTTGTCTTTCAAAGGTAACTGGGTGCAATGTCCTATTCATACCTCCCTACAGTCGCTCCTTCTTCTTCTTCTCCTTCTCCTTCCGTCTCCGGGTCCGCTACTCCGACCCCACTCTTGTCTTCCATCCCTCCTCCTCCCCCTCCCTCCGCTCAACCCAGGACAAGCTACGCCATTCCTCCATTGGTCTCCAGTGACCATGAACCCACTCGTCTGGTTTGCATCAGGACGCTGTGGTGACCAATCCGGGACACCACAGAAAAAAAAAAAAAAAAAAAAAATTTTGGTTGTACCCCTATGGGTACCTTCATTTCCCCCCATCTCTCAACTTCTCCCTGTCCTAGCGGTCTAGGACAGGCCTCTTGCCTGTCTCTCCGCTTTGATCCCCCCCTCCTATGTTCAACTCCTACTTGTCGCGCTCGCGACCCTGACTTTTGGCGACGCAAGCAATTGTCGAACCACCTTTGACAATCCCTTTGATTCCCCCCTCCTATGTTCAACTCCTACTTGTCGCGCTCGCGGCCCTGACTTTTGGCAACGCGAGCAATCGTCAAACCACCTTCGACGATCCCTTTGATCCTTCCCGATCCTCTCATCCAACCAACGCCGTTGCTTGTCGCAACGGTCGTCAACTATCATTCGATCGATCTATCACTCCTACCATCCGCTCATCCCTCCAATCCAACGACGACAACGACAATGAAGGCCAAGACAACGACCATCAACTCAAACTCACTCACGCCCTCCTCGCCCATCATTTGATCTGACCGACGACCGCGAGCGACCGCTTGCGGCCGTCGGAACCTTCACCCCGCTGTTGCCGCCGATCGGGCGACAACAGCCGTTGTTGACACCCGCCACCGCTGTCGCAGGTGTCCATCTGGTTGCCCGCGGTCATTCTTGATGCGGGCAACATTTCTTTTTTTTTTCCTCTCATGTCATCTTTTTTTTATGTTTTCATTTTCCCGCACCTATTTGTAGTATCTCTTGTACATAGTATACGGGGCCTCATGTCTATAAAAGGAGGGGCTCTCCCCTGCCTTTTGGCCCAGCATCCTGTGAGACCATCATCATCTCATCTCATCTGTTTCCCCCATCATCATAATCAACTTATCCGTGGGCATCCTTCCCCACTTATCTGAGCAACTTATCCGGGTATATCCATGATTGCCCCTTGATCCTTTGAGCCTCCGTACTCAAAATCTGTCCCTTGTAACCTTGATCCTTATCACCAACCAATAGCCTTTCTGGTTGAAGAAGAATTCCTGTCTGTCTGAATTCTTGGGTGTGTTATACCACTCTGATCCCTTTTTCCGACCATACTGGTCTTGATCTCTCCTTGATCATTTTTCTGGAGCCAATCACATTTGATTGAAGAGTATTTATTAAGCTTAAAAACCTTGAGTGTTATAACTCCCTTCTTCTTTAAGGTTGAATTTTGCCACACTATTCTTGAGTCCCTTGAGAAGTGTTGGGATATTCTTGCTTGAATTCGTTATTGATTTGCTTCTAGAGCTTCATAAACAAATTGCTTTTGTTTTGTTCAGCCTCCCACAGTTATCTGGTACCCTTCAAGCGCTTGATTGCGGAGAGTTGGGCAGGTTCATTGAGAACCTGGAGGTTGGTTGGGATTGAGTTGATCTTTCCTAATCAGCTGCTGACAACCAGAGTTATTAGCTTGTGGGCGTTGTTACTTACAACTGCCTTGTTCTATTGAACTCTGAACAAACCTTGACTTATTTGTTCAAGTCTTTACCTGCACCATCTTGACTCAGATAGTGTTGTTTCCATCGCTACCGACAACTCTTATCCTCTTCCCTTACTTTGATTTCTCATCCATAATGTTCTGGACCTTGATTCCGGTTACATTTAAATATTATTGTAACTCCTAGGATGGCAGCCTAAACAGCACCTTTCCCCTCCACAGAACTGCCACGGCTTAGCACCGTTTGGAGTCTTACACCGCGTGACTACCCTCACATCTGATTCAACACCGCGGTGTGGTAGTCCAAACCTGTCCTATAGCCATCAGACTCACTTTTCTGGTGTAACAACAGCTCAAACCCTCAAATTAACCTCAGAAATGGATTCTAAATCAAAAAATAACCTATAGTCACTCAGCCAAAGTACCCCTCTATCTCTCATGGATTTGAAGATACAGCCCAAGAAACCTTCAACTGTGGCAAACTCATACCCACCCAGGTTTCACAGCTCTGTGGAAGGCATAAAGACATACCTTTCAAACCCTCAAGTACATACCAGTAACACTTTACCCTCAACACCAGAACCATATGCCAGATCCAGTCATTTCATCCAGAATACAGTATACAGATACAGGAGGCAGTGCAGCATGCCAGATCCAGTCACCTCATCCAGAATACAGCATACAGATACAGGAGGCAGTGCAGCATGCCAGATCCAGTCACCTCATCCAGAATACAGCATACAGATACAGGAGGCAGTGCAGCATGCCAGATCCAGTCACCTCATCCAGAATACAGCATACAGATACAGGAGGCAGTGCAGCATGCCAGATCCAGTCACCTCATCTAGAATACAGCATACAGATACAGGAGGCAGTGCAGCATGCCAGATCCAGTCACCTCATCCAGAATACAGCATACAGATACAGGAGGCAGTGCAGCATGCCAGATCCAGTCACCTCATCCAGCATACAGTATACAGATCCAGGAGGCAGTGCAACCAGTCCAGATCCAGTCACCTCAGCCAGAATACAGCAATACAGATACAGGAGGCAGTGCAGCATGTCAGATCTGGTCACCTGAACCAAACAAACATGCAGCAAATACACATACAAGAGGCTGTGCAGAAGTATACAGGAGCAATATATGCAGGAGAAGGTGGAACCAGCCTTAACCAGAACCAAACAAACCAACAGTATTGCACAGCAATACATGTAGGTAGAAGCAAGAATCACTGAATAAACTACCAGTACAGCACAGCAATATACCTTATCTTAACTACACAGCAATCTATGCAAGGCTGTGCATGCATGAAACCCCTGTACAAGCTTTTCCCAACCAGAAGAAATGCCTCATGTAACTGTACAAACTTTTCCCAACCAGCAGAAATGCCTCATGTAACTGTATCTCACTGTTCCTCACCAGAAAAGGGAGAACCCTCAGGGGCAGCCTTGAGCACCCCTGGGGGCAGGATTTGTCTATTTAAGGAGGGCCTCTCTGCCCTATCCAAGTTGTATACCTACTCACCTACTCATACCACCCCATCAACCACTCTATCAGTACCCATCTGTGGTACCTACCCAGATAAAATATCAGTGAACCAATTATAAAGGAAACAGGAAATCAGAAACCAAGTTATAACACACCTTTAACCAATTAAACCACCCAACAGGTGCTTGAATAAGGGTTCTTCTGTGACCTAAATATTCAGCACCAAATTAAAGAAGAACCACCCTTCAATTAATAAATAAACCTTACAAAGAAAGAGAGCACAAACAAAAGCAACCACCAACCTTTTCCTCTACCCAGCCCCCTGTGGGTAAAACCATCCTTGGGTCCTCTCCTGAACCACCCCTTTGATAATCCCTTGAACCCTTTAATATTGGGATATTGGTTAAGATCAAATATATCTGATCAGTAAATAACCCATAATCCAATACATCTGGTCCATTCTTCAACAAACCCTACCAATAACAATCAATAACTAATCTAGGTCTGATCTGAGACCTATATTAAGTCTCAAAGAAACCAGTCATTAATTTAAATAAATTATTGTGCAGACTTACTATAGTACTAGAAGGGCAGGAAATTCAAAACCACTCTTAGTATATACTAATACTCCAAAGGAGTAGAAGTAATACTAAATTCCCCTTCAAGGACTGCCAGCAAGCTATTTGCTATTTTATTTACCTATAATCCCACAGGAGTCTCTACAGCGGATGTGGAGCAATTTATCTTGAGATACAAAGGTATTGCAGATGCGGAAGGTGCGTTGGACGCTGATAAAGCCCGGCTTGTCGTCCTGTTCATTATGGATGAAGAGAAGCTCTGGGATGTGGAGGAAATGGAAGGCTATGAGAATCAAGATTGGCCAAAACTGAAGGCAGAGATCCTAACGCGGTGGGGTATAAGGCGCGAACCTTGGTTCCGGGAAAGCGATTTCAACCGCGTGGCCTCGGAGGCAAGCGCGCGCGGAGGGGTCAGAACGCGGGTGGAGCTGGCGGAGTACACCTTGACATTTGATTGGATCTATCGGTACTTGTCAAAGAACGAGGTGGTGGCGGGACAGATGGGGGCCATGAAACGCGCGTTTCTGGGCGGTTTAGGCGCTCAACTCCGGGCAAGGGTGCAGAGGCATCTTTAAGATCACAACTTGGTAAAGCGGTCATTGGATGGGAGCATCGCGCTCCTTCTGGAGTTGGCTTTCATTCGCCGGGCTGTGGAGAGTGAGCTTGACTTAGAAGAGATTATTGAGGACACCACTAAGTCCTTCCCAGCAGGACCAAAGAAATCTGCCCCCCAGGTTCCGGCTCCGGCACAATTTCCGGCCCCAGTTCCACCTACTTCCACGCGTTCTCTGGTTCCTCAACCCATGCCCGCCCCTCCGGTAAGGGAATTGACGGAACTAATGAAGGATCTGAAGATCTGCATGAGCCGTATGGGCCAGCAGCAGCCGCGAGGGCCTCCACCTCACATGGTGGAGGGGTTTTGGCCTCCCGGTACCTTTGTTCTGAGGGGGTGCTTGTACTGCGGGGCAAATGGTCATTGGCGATTGGCGTGTGAGGAGCTTACGAAGGATCTCAGCGCGGGATTGGTTTGAACGGTGGGGATGGGGTACATGTTTCCAATGGGCAAACAGATTCCAATGGAGCCAAGCCAGCTGACCGCAATGCAGCAGGTGCGCACACGGGGTCAGGAGGCGGGAACAATGGCACAAGCGTCACTGGGAATCGTTACCGGTCCCAGATTGTGGCAACCACCTTGGGTGGAAGCTGAGGTAAGGTTAGTGGCAACGGAAGAAAAGGTGGCGGTCTCCGATAAAATGGAGGTGGACGCAAAGGAGCAACCCCCATTGGCGGTTCCAAAACCGGCCGCGCGCATGCCTGGAACCAAGGCTCCAACAGCAAACCCTGTAGGGAAGAAGAAAGCGGCGGCCATCGTGCAAAGGGTGATGGGTAACAAGACTCTGGTTCTGCTGACCTTGCAGGAACTGGCGGCCGTGTCTCCGGTGGTGGTAGATGAGATGGTTCAGGCGTTGCGGGATTGCGGTCAGGGCCGGGTACCTCAGACGGTGCAGCGGGTTCATGTGGCGTGGGGAGTGCAAGTCGAAATTGGTTTTGACTCCGCTTGCTTACGTTCCGATGGTCATAGCGGGAAGGAAGGTGTGGGCTATGGTGGACAGTGGTTCAATGGTGAACCTGCTTCCATTGCGGATGGTGGATGATTTGGGGTTGGTTTGGCGGAAATGCGCGATGGTTCTCCGCGCACTTAACGGAGGGGAGTGTTGTGTGGATGGAGTAGTCGAGGAGGAGGAGGTTGAGGTTGCAAGGGTCCGCAGGCCCCTTTCTTTTCTTTTGGTTGATTGTGGGGATGTGATTTTGGGAAGGCTGTTCATGTTTGGGTTTTGAGCACAAATGGTTTTCAATCCGGAGGCGGGAACGGAGGCGTTGACGGTGGAGGATTTGTCCGGCGGAAGGTTTGAGACGACTATCTGCAATCACGGGCAAGGGAAGCGGAGGAGAGTGTTGGAGTATGAGGAGGAACCAGACATGGAGTTGGTCTGTGATGGGCGACCTTTGGAGGATTTTTTCTAGTCAACCAAGGAGACCGCGCGGAAAAAGCTCTGGTTTTGCGCGTGCAGTCAACTAATGAGGAGCAGGGAGGGGGAGGAAGGAAAGTGCAGGGCGCGCAAGTTGCAGAAGTAAGTCCCTTTTCTCAGTATGCATTGCCCGAGGGTACTACGCTTTGAAAACCCTATCATTGTGCCACACTTGTGAGCGGAGGCAAAAGCTGCGGTTCTGTTCTGTGCAGGACTTACAGCAAAGGATGCGTGCGGATGATGCGGTGCAATGCGGGCAAGTACAAGCTGGTGTCATGGAAGGTCCGACTGAGGAATGAGCCAATGCCCCAGGAACTGAACGGACGGCTTTGAGCAATTGCTTGGTCGCAGGACCCTTGGGTCACGCCGATTAAGGCTTTGGGGTGGGTTACTAGTTCGGCGCGGATCACGGAGTAGCGGATTTCAGCTTTCAATTTTGGCCTGACGGGATGGTTGAGTACGGAGGAGCATGATTTGCTGATTTTGGTTCTGGTTCTTTGGGAAAGAGCGCTTGCTTTCAGACCGGAAGAGCGGGGGCTCCTGAAAAACAATATTGGCAACCCCTATGTCATCCCCACTGTTGATCAGGAGCCGTGGCAGATCAAGCCAATTCCGATACCGCAGGCAGTCCGGGAGCAGTTTCTGGAGTTGGTGCGGGAGCAGGTGAAGACTGGCCTTTACAAACAGTCAACCTCTTGTTACTCCAGCCCGATCTTTGCGGTGGTTAAGCAGGACAGAAAGTTGTTGAGGATTTTTCATGATTTACAGTGGCTCAACTCTTTTACAATCCGGGACGCAGGACGGCCCCCTTGCGTTGATGATTTCCTTGAGTCAATGGCGGGGCGCGCTTGTTACGGTTTAGTGGATGTGATGGGGGGTAGGACCAGCGCGAGTTGGATCCTCGCTTGCGGCCTCTAACGCCATTTGAGACTGGGTTGGGAAGAATGCAGCTGACTCGGCTCCCGCAAGGCGCAACCAATTCCGTGGTGGTGTACCAGGCGCAAAAGGCTTGGATCCTGAAGGATGATCTTCCAGAGGGAGTCCAAATCTTCATCGACAATGCGGGCATCAAAGGTCCAAAATCCAATTACGGGGGAGCGGAGCTGGTTGAAGTTCCCGGCGTCCAACGTTTTGTGTGGGAATACGCGCAGACATTGGAACGCATCCTGTTTTGCATCAAGGAGGCAGGACTGACGGTGTTGGGGAAGAAGTTGGTGGTTTGTGTCCCGGCGCTCAAAGTCCTCGGCCATTTTGTTGCTTCCAATGGCCGGCACATTGCAGAGAAAAAGAGGAACAAGGTCCTTGAATGGCCGACCCCGCGGACGGTGTTGCATATCCTTCAGTTCTTGGGATTATGTAGCTATGTCCGTATGTTCATCAAGAGGTTTGCGGAGGTGGCGAGCCCGCTCCAATCACTAACGCGGAAAGGCGCGGAGTGCAAGTGGGGGGAAGAATGCAATTGTGCGTTCTGGAAGCTCAAGGAGATTGTGGGATGTGACATTGTGCTCCGCAATCTCGACTACAACGCGGGAGGAATTAGGCTAGCAGTCAATTCCAGCAAATTTGGCGCGGGGGGGTTCTCACTCAAGAGGACGACGGCAAGGATAGGCCGGTACTTTACGAGTCGGTCACCTTCACTCCGACGGAAAGCCGGTACTCCCAGCCAAAGTTGGAGTTGTGCGGCGGCTCCAGTATCTTTTGTGGGGGGTCCATTTTGAGCTTTTGGTGGACGCAGAGGCGCTGGCGCGGATGATAAATTCCCCGGCGTTGCCCAACGCTCCCATGACCAGGTGGGTGGTGTTTCTTCAACTTTTCTCCTTTTCTGTTGTTCATGTTCCGGGGAAAGCGTTAACTATGCCAGTGTGGAAACTTTTGAGGTTATCCCTCACGAAGTTGTCCCTAGTTATGGGATCGATGGTCCTAGCGTCTGTAAGACCGAGAATGCTTCCTTTTCTTTACTCCAAGAGAGAGAGAGAGAGTGAGAGAGAGATAGTCCGATGGATGATGAGATCCCCCCTACAACCCGGAGTCGAGGGGAAGGGTATTTGAGCCCTCCCCCTCAACCCTAACCTAAGCACAAGCACAAAGACAGACTGGCAACCATGAAGAAGGAACCCTAGACCCAGAACCCTGACCCATCCCTAAACCCATACCCATACCCTATCCCCGCCAGCTCGCCTGTCATTACGCGCATCCGGTTCGTCTTTTCGTGGCGCGGCCCTCTGCCGCGCGATACCCAAGGTTCACCGCGCTTGCGCGCATCCACCCGACGCGCCGTCGTGGATTTTCCCGTCCCGTGGCCGGCCCGCGCTTGCGCGCGGCTGCCCACGCATATAGCCCCGCTGTCGCCCCGCTTTTTCCTCCCCCGACTAGCCGTTCCGAGAACCTGGTTGGCCCAGCTCCATCCATGAGTCGGAAATCCAAGCGGGTTGCGGCCCGCCTCCCTTAGTCAGGCCCGGCCCGCAGTCGCGTGCCCGATCCCGCCGGGCCCACTGCTGAGCCCGCAGCGGCTACTGCTGAACCCGCAGCGGCTACTGCTGAGGACCAGCGCACCCCCACTGCTGAGCCTAACCTACCAGATGCTGAGCGCGCAGGCCGCGACGCAGTCCCCGACCCGAGGCTATATAATGACACCACACTGGACGCGTTGTTGCGGTATCGGAGGGACAACCCATTCAAGGACGCAGAACTGCTCAATGTAGAGACCCCGGTTGTCAAGGTAGGGGTTGCGGAGGCAGGCGTTCAGCTGCCGCTCCGGCAGACCGGGCGGTACGCGATCCTTTGCGACTACTTGCGGGACCTTTTTTTTCCCAAT
This sequence comes from Puccinia polysora, assembly GCA_025617555.3. NCBI lineage: Eukaryota > Fungi > Basidiomycota > Pucciniomycetes > Pucciniales > Pucciniaceae > Puccinia > Puccinia polysora. Next base: position 34,396,785 of record CM062632.1, on the reverse strand, counting down.
GGAGCTACGGAGAAGGACATGCAATGGGCAAAGCGGTGGGCAGGGAATTTCTACGTGCAGGAGGGGCAGCTTTGGTGGCGGAAGACTCCGGTTCCTCTTGTTGTTACCACTTCAAGGGAGGATCAGGAAGCTATCCTCTGGAGTCTTCACGACGATCTTGGTCATTGAGGGGAGGTTGAGACGCGGAGGCGGGTCAAAGAGCGGTTCTGGTGGCCAGGTGTAGTGCGTGCGGTGCAGGAATGGCTGGTGTCCTGCAAAGCCTGTCAACGGGGGAGTGCAAGACTTCCCAAGGAAGTCGGAAACCCCACAGGGGAAGACACCCTCTTTGGTCAAGTCTTGCTTGATGTTGTCCACATCAAGGCCTGTAAGTTTGCCTATCTGCTTTTCACGTGGGACGACCTGTCCGGTTGGGCGGAAGCGCGTCCGTTGGTCAAGCTCTTGGCGGACAAAGTTGCTCTATTTCTGGAGGAAGACTGGTTCGCGCGGTATGGGTTGCTTTGTCTGGTCACAGTGGACGGGGGGGCTGAGTTTTGCGGCCGTTTGGTCAAGTTGGTGAAGAGTTGCGGAGCCACGTTTGGCCAAGTAACGTAGTACTATCCCAAGGGGGCCGGCATGATCAAACGCTGTAGAGACTCCTGTGGGATTATATAAATAAAAGTGGCAAATAGTTTGCTGGCAGTCCTTGAAGGGGAATTTAGTATTACTTCTAATCCTTTAGAGTATTAGTAAATACTAAGAGTGGTTTTGAATTACCTGCCCTTCTAGTACTATAGTAAGTCTGCACAATAATTTATTTAAATTAATGGCTGGTTTCTTTGAGACTTAAAATAGGTCTCAGATCAGACCTAGATTAGTTATTGATTGATATTGGTAGGGTTTGTTGAAGAATCAACCAGATGTATTGGACTATTGGTTATTTATTGATCAGATATATGTGATCTTGACCAATATCCCAATATTAAAGGGTTCAAGGGTTTATCAAAGGGATGGTTCAGGAGAGGAACCAAGGATGGGTTTACCCACAGGGGGCTTGGTAAAGGAAAAGGTTGGTGGTTGCTTTTGGTTGTGCTCTCTTTCTTTGTAAGGGTTATTTATTAATTGAAGGGTGGTTCTTCTTCAATTTTGGTGCTGAATATTTAGGTCACAGAAGAACCCTTATTCCAGAACCTGTTGGGTGTTTCAATTGGCTAAAGATGGGTAATAACTTGGTTTCTGATTTCTTGTTTCCTTTATAACTTGTTCACTGATACTATTTATCTGGGTAGGTACCACAGATGGGTACTGATGTGTGAGCTGGGGTGGGATGTGCCAGATGGCATGAGGAGGTATGAGGATACAACTTGGATAGGGCAGAGAGGCCCTCCTTAAATAGACAATCTGGTCCTCAGGGGATGCTCAGGGCTGCCCCTGAGGGTGCCCTGGGGCTTCCCCTGTTACAGTGGGATACAGGTACATGAGACATTTTAGCTGGTTGGAAAAAGAAATTGCATGAAACTGAGGGAATTATGCTGGTTGGACAAAAGACACTGCATGAAACTGAGGCAATTCTGCTGGTTGGACAAGGCTTTTACAGGTGTTTCCTGCATGCACAGCCCTGCATAAACTGCTGTGAAGTGCAGATACAATATATTCCTGTGCAGTACTGGTGGTTTGTTTGGTGTTACTTGCTTCTACCTTCATGTATTTCTTGTGCATTACTGGCAGTCTTGTTTGTTGCTGCATGGTCTTGGCTGCCTGCATATATTGCTGGGTAGCCTTGTGGTACTTGTACTGGTGGGTTTTTTGGTATCACATGCTTCTGACTACATAAATTGCTGTGAGGTGCTGAGGGTTGTTGGTACTGGTAGTTTATTTGGTATCACATGCTACTGGCTGCATAAATTTCTGTGTGGTGCTGGGGGTTGTTGTTACTGGTAGTTTGTTTGGTATCACATGCTACTGGCTGCATAAATTGCTGTGTGGTTCTGAGGTTGTTTGGTACTGCATGGTTCTGGTTGAGTCTGGTTTCACTTCCTCCTGCCTATACTGTCCTGCATACTTCTGCATAGCCTTGTGTATGTGTATTTGCTTGTTTGTTTGGTTCTGGTTGAGTCTGGTTCCACTTCCTCCTGCCTATACTGTCCTTTATACTTCTGCATAGCCTTTTGTATGTGTATTTGAATGTATTCTGAGTGATGTGACAGGAGCTGAACTAGTTGCACTGCCTCCTGTATCTGTATTGCTGTATTCTGGCTAAGGTGACAGGGTTGGTGTATGGTTCTGGTGTTGAGGGTAGGCTGTAACTAGTATGTACTTGAGGGTTTGCAAGGTATGTCTTTATGCCTTCCACAGAGCTGTGACACATGGTAGGGTATGAGTTTGCCACAGTTGAAGGGTTCTTGGGCTGTATCTTCTAATCCATGAGAGATAGAGGGGTACTTTGGCTGAGTGACTATAGGTTTTTTGTGATTTAGAATCCATTTCTGAGGTTACTTTGAGGGTTTGAGCTGTTTTTACACTAGAAAAGTGAGTCTGATGGCTATAGGACAGGTTTGGTCTACCACAAAGCGGGCATCAGCCAATCAAGGATGCCCTGGTCAAGATGTGCGGGGAGGACGGTAAGCGCTGGAAGGAGACCCTTCCAATGGTGCTGTTTGCGGATTGGATTTTGGTGAAGCAGTTGACAGGCTACTCGCCGTACAAGTTACTTTTTGGGCAGCGCCCCGTGCTTCCTGTGGACATTGAGTTGGATACAATCCTGGGGGTTGACTGGTGGAAGGTGAAGACTGCCGCCGAATTGCTTGAGGCTTGCGCCAAACAGCTCCTTTGACGGGACGGAATTCTTGCAAAGGCCGCTGTAGAGACTCCTGAGGGATTATGTAAATGATTTAGCAAATAGCTTGCTGGCAGTCCTTGAAGGGGAATTTAGTATTACTTCTAATCCTTCAGAGTATTAGTAACACTAAGAGTGGTTTTGAATTGCCTGCCCTTCTAGTACTATAGTAAGTCTGCACAATAATTTATTTAAATTAATGGCTGGTTTCTTTGAGACTTAGTATAGGTCTCAGATCAGACCTTGATTGGTTATTAATTTTTATTGGTAGGGTTGTTGAAGAATGGACCAGATGTATTGGCTTATTGGTTAGTGGTTGATCAGATATGTGTGATCTTAACCAATATCCCAATATTAAAGGGTTCAAGGGTTCTATCAAAGGAGTGGTTCAGGAGAGGAACCAAGGATGAATTTACCCACAGGGGGCTGGGTAGAGGAAAAAAAGGTTGGTAATCCCTTTTTGGTTGTGCTCTCTTTCTTTGTAAGGGTAATTATTGAGTGATGGGTTGTTTCCTTTAATTTGGTGCTGAATAGCTCAGATCACAGAAGGACCCTTATTCAAAGCACCTGATGGGGTGGTTTCAATGGTTGATGAGGTTATAAAATTGGTCTTTGATTTCCCTTTTTCTTTATTGTTACACTGACAATCTCCTTTTTTTTTATATCTGGGTAGGACCACAGATGATTGGGTGGTAATTGGATGATGAGTAGTTGATGAGTGGATGGAGCTCCTGGATGGTGGATGATGATGGTGATGGTAGTGGGGGATACAACCTGGATAGGGCAGAGAGGCCCTCCTTAAATAGAAAATCTGGTCCTCAGGGGATGCTCAGGGCTGCCCCTGAGGGTGCCCTGGGGCTTCCCCTGTTACAGTGGGATACAGGTACATGAGACATTTTAGCTGGTTGGGAAAATCTAATACAGTTACATTAGGCATTTCTGCTGGTTGGGAAAACCTAATACAGTTACATGAGGCATTTCTGCTGGTTGGAAAGAGGTTGTACTGGGGTTACATGCAGGCACTTTCCTACATTAATTGCTGTGTAGTGCTGGGTTGAATTTGTGCTGTGGTGAACTGGTACTGGTGGGTTGTTTGGATCTACATGGTCCTAGCTGCCTGCATATATTGCTGGGTAGTCCTGTGGTATTTTCACTGGTGGTTGTTTGGTTACACATGGCCCAGACTGCCTGCATACATTGCTGGGTAGTCCTGTGGTGCCTGTACTGGTGGTTGTTTGGATCTACATGGCCCTAGCTGCCTGCATATATTGCTGGGTAGTCCTGTGGTATTTGTACTGGTGGTTGTTTTGTTACACATGGCCCAGACTGCCTGCATACATTGCTGGGTAGTCCTGTGGTGCCTTGTACTGCTGGTTGTTTTGGTTACACATGGCCTTGCTTATGGTTCTGAGTATACAGGTGAGGTGATTGGTTGTATTTTTGGTTGAGGTGTTATGTTGGGATGTTACTGGTATGTCTTTAGGGATTCCAAGTATACCCATATGGCCTTTCACTAGTTTGTGATACCTGGGTGTGATATGAGCTGTCCACAATTTATTTTGGCTGTATCTTCTAAACCATGAGAGATAGAGGGGTAGTTTGGCTGGGTGACTATGGGTTATTTTTGGTGTAGAATCCATTTCTGAGGTTAAATTTATGATTGGGATTATATTTATACTAGAAAATTGAGTCTGATGGCTATAGATTAGGTTTGGTCTACCACACCGCGGACCGGCTAAAGAAGACTTAGATGGCATTGGTGCGCTATTGGGAAAAGCGCTGCTTGCATTGTCTCCGGGATCCCTTGCGGAAGGGGGATTTGGTGCTCCTGTACAACCAAAGTCTGGAGTCTCAGTGGGGGAAATTGTTTGCTAACCGGTGGAACGGCCCGTTCCGCGTGTTGTCCAAGTTCAAGGGCGGCAGCTGTCAGTTGGAGGAATTAGACGGTACTCCGCTGAAACGGAAGGCAGCGGCTTCGCATGTCAAGCACTTCTTCGCGCAAGGATCTACCTTGTTTGACAAAACAGCGGAAGGGGGTGAAGGATCTGACAAGGGGAGTGTGGAGCGCGGCAATGGTGTAGGAATGCAATCCGGGGATTTGTCCTTGGGCGGAGAAGCGGAGACCATGCCATTGCCACGGAGTAGGCGGTTGCGACCAGCTGGGGACAGTGGCCAAGTTGGGGGGGGAGGTAGAGGGGGTAGGTGATAAGTTTTGATTTGGTGAGGGGGTTCTCTAGCCGGTTCACAGCCGGAACAACTAGACACCCCAGAATGTTTGTTTCTCTATGTTTCTTTCTTATCTGGATTGTGGGGTCTTTTCTGGCTTGGGGTTTTTGCAGGAAACGCAGGGGCGGCGCAAAGCTGGGTCCGTAAACGCGAGGACAAGCCCCGCGGAACTGGGACGCGTGGGCAATCCCGCGGATGGGGGAAGCGGGACAAAGAGCGATTTGCGGGCGGTCTACGGGCGTTGCGCAAAAAAAAAAAGTGTTCTTTTCTATTTTTCTTCTCTGTTGGTTTCTTTTTCTCTTTTTATTTTCTCTCAGGATATCTTGAGGGTGGGTGGTTGGTATGGGACTAAGCTTGATTTTTTGAGGGGGTGCTCTAGCCGGTTCACAGCCGGGACAACTAGACACCCCAGAATGTCTGTTCTCTTACTCTTTCTCTCTCTCTTCCCTTACGGTGGCGCGCGCTTGTGTTTTGGTTGTTGTGTTTGTTACAGGAAGGGTACGGGGAACTGTGTGGCAGTTTGTCTGGGGCGGTCCAGGTGCCTCTTTTGGAACGGCTAGTCACTTACGGTCGCTCACAAAGCAAGCGCGCAGGCGCGGACTCAATCTCAGACTCACTCTCTCAAAGCGCGGCCGCGCACTTCTTCTCAGAAGGTTAGGACCTCGTGCAGAGATATGTATTTTCTTAATGGAAAAGGGAAGCGCGGTACAAGCAACAAGAATAGAAGAATTAGGGGAAAGGAAGAAGGGGAAAAGGGGGGGGAGATGCGCCTAAGCCATCTTCATCATTTCCACCCTCGAGGACGCCAGGAGTTTGTGCTGGGATTCCAAGGATTGTGCGCCGGGGATTGCAAGGAAGTTCCGGAGCATTGTGGTCAACCTTTTGGCGAAAGCTTTGAATCTGGCCGCCGGGAGCCCCATTACAATCAGAATCTCTGGGATCTTGGGAGGGCTGGGGGGAGGAGCGGCCGGTGAAGATGGGGCCTCCGGGGAACCAACAGGGGGGCTTGGTCCAGCTGGAGGTGATGACGGGACAACAATCGGTGACAGAGGCGGAGGGGCGTTGGGGGTCGTAGGCCTCTCATCCAAGTCCGCTGGTGGCGCAGGCAGTGTTGGCGATTGCGGAGGAGGAGGAGGGGGTGCTGGCGCGGCCGCGGGTCTTCCAAAGAGTCTTGGGTCCGGTACCATTTGGTTCACGCCAACAGCGGCGGCCCAAGCGCGGGTCGCCGCGCACCATTCCTCCAAAGTTTTGTATTTGCCCCGTTGCGGAGGTCCGGCCCGGCGGAGAGGTGATACCAAGTTGCAGCTCACGTGCAAAGTGGTGGGTGACAGAGCTTGGGGGCGGTGGGATGGAGGTGAGCCGGGTGGTGTCCACAAGCCTTCCAAGATCAACTTGTTGTCCAAAACCACAAACTGGTCTGGACAAGCCCTCTTGCGCGGCCTGAGGCAAGAGCCGGATTGGGGGGGAGCTCGAGGGATGCTGTTGCTAAGCAAGCAGCAACAATGGCCGCGACGGCAAGCTACACAGGCGCGTCAACCGGGGACAATCAAACACGCGTGCCCGTTCCGGGTGCAGAACTTGCATGGGAGCATGATGGCTATGGAGAGGAGGGAAGACGGGGAAGGTGGTAGTGGGAGTGGTGGGGGTGCAGTGGAAGTAGCGGAGGTGGTGGTATGGTGAAGCAATGGGAAATTTCTGGGGACAGAACTCAAGTTGGGGAAGGATGTGGTTTCAATTTATAGACACGGATTGGGAACTGCGCTGCGGCTGCGCGCTCAGCATTGGAGGTAAGCGTGCTCAGCATTAGGGTATGCGGAGTGCTCAGCAGCGGCAGCTGCTGTTTGGCTCCACACCTAGTGGACGGGTTGGGCTCAGCATCAAATGCAGCGTGGGCAGCGATCCGCCCCGGAGATCGGATTTGGAAGGTAGTGCGCTCAACTAGGTTCGCGGGGCGCGCCGGTTTGGATATGTAGGGGTGGAGCAATCTGCGGGCTATGAAGGAACGGATGAAGCGCGCGCGCAAGCGCGCGGATCATGCCGAATATTACCAAAAACCCACAACAGGTGCGGACAAACGGATACGGACAGGCGCGGGGGGCTCCAAGTAGGGCGCGGTGCAAGGACTGCTTCATGAGAAGGACGAACCAGATGAATGGAACGGCGTACGGACGACAGGGGGAGTTTGGTATGGAGGAGGTGGGGAGAGGAGGCTAGGGTTTCTGTTTTTTTGTCATACTGTTATTTGCGCGTGTACTTAGGTTAGGGTTGAGAGGGATGACTTATCCTCACTCTCAACTCCAGGTTAGAGGGGGGAGGAGGCATGGATGCAGAGGAAGAAGAATCACATCACATCATTGGATTGGATCAATCATCTCACCAAGAGATTAAAGGAACTCATACCGGATACACATCCAGGTGGAAAGTTCTTAGGATTGAAGGATTTGCGATTTCTCTCTCTCTCTCTACTTTTCTTTATCTCTTTATCTCTTTATTTCTATTTCTCATTTAAGTGCAACTTTGGACATCCTCATCTCCTTTCAAATGCAGGGAACCGTTAACTTCCAAACCTTGGGACAATTATAGGGGGATAACCTTTATTCTTTCCACACCAATACTGAATCCAATGACCCCTAACATCAAGCTCAGGGGTGCCTCCGATTCCAAAAATAATGAGTTCATCAACTTGGGTATCAACTATTGCTCTGCCGCAGGCTACCTCAACTTCATTTCAAGTCACACATGCCCCAATCTCTCCTACGCAGTGTCTAATCTCTCATGCTTTAACTCCAAGCCCGGAACCATCCACTGGAATGAAATGAAACACGCATGGCGCTATCTCAAGACCACTCAATTGCTGGCTCTGCGTCTCAAGTCCTCCTCCTTCAAATACTATCTTGAATGTTTTAGTGACTCCGATGGTGCCGATGATCCCGCCACTTGGAGAAGTCACACAGGATTTGTAATTCTACTCTACAGATGTCCTTTATCCTGGAACAGCAAGCTGCAACCAACTGTTTTGCTTTCATCCATGGAAGGGGAGCTTAAAGCCCTGGTTCTCGCTACTCAAGAAAAAATCTGGCTCACCAATCTCCTTCTCAACCTGAATCCAGACCTCAAATTCACCCACTGCTCCATTATTGACAATAAAGCTGTACACAACATTGTCAATCACGACTCTCACCATAGCACATTGAAACACGGTGACACTCAGATAAGATGGCTTTGCAAACAGAAAGACAACAGTCACCTTATAACCAACCTTGTTCCCTCTGGTTGGATGATTGCCAACTGCCTCACCAAGCCGGCAATCAAGCCCTTGGTCACGCTACTCACTTCCTCAGTCCTTCAGTCTCTCACTTCTAGACACGGAGGGTGGTTGAGAGATGACTGATCTCCTCTCTTCTCTCTCAACCTCCCGCTCTGACCATGGATGAGGACGCTTCAAATTGAAATCCTGAAACCCCTTCCTTCCACTCCCGCTCCCGATGACTCCTCTCCTCCTCTTTGTCATTCCTCCTCATCATTACTCCTCTCCTAGACACTCATCCTCATCACCATTCATCCCTTGACACTCACCCTCATCATCATTCATCCCATCAACATTCACTCTCATCAGCATCCATCCCCATCATTGCTACTCTCCTTGACATCCTCATCCTCTCCCTTCATCAGTTCTTGCCCTTCCTCCTTTTCCCCGATCCAACTCACTATCCTTGATCTGTCATTCCTCATTTTTCACCTCGTCCTTGATTCAATTCATCATCTCAACCCTTCAACAAACAAGTTGTCATTCATCTCCAGTTCTGTCTAGCAGTGAGGCTTTTCTCAACCACTCACACACTCTCTTCCGTTTCTAGTCTCTAACTTCCATTTCATCAACTTTCAATCTTTTAATTACTGCTGCAGCACTCTCCTGTGCTTCTTCATCTGTTGTTCCTTTGGTAGTAATTCAAATCTTAAGTTCTTCAAAAATCATGCACAGATCTTACAGATCCAAGATCAGCTGTTTTACATAACCAAGAGGTAGTTCTAAACCAGCTCTTTATTGATTTCTAGCCTTAGCCTATGAGCCTTACCCTCTCTATGTGCCCTGAGAAGGCCCCCTTTAGCCCAAAAATGTATTTATACTTCACCTTTTTGTCTGTTTTTCCAGCAGAATTCATCAGTTATCATCCAGAACATCTGCCATCTGTGATCAGATTCTTTTAAGAGATAAGCAAGCAATATATGAAACTAGTCCAAAAAATTTATTATTTTAAATTCCAAACACTTATTATTGTTCTCCTTGAAGCAAAATCACTAATCACCCAAGCTGTGATCTGAAACACTTAAACTGTTAACCACTGCAGGCACCCTGTGAGTAATTTCTCAAAGAATTAAGTTATTTTCCTCTTTCCTTTGCTTGTTTTTTGTCTTTCATGGAAATTTCTACCATTTAGTTGGGTAAAACTTCCTCCTTTTTAATCAAATAGGTCCCCGTCTTCCAGGGTAAAGAGTCAAATTTGATCTCCTGAAGAGATTTTTTAATGAACCCCAGTGTGTGTAAGGCTGTGGATCCTCTTTTATAATATATTTAAAACTGTTTCAGCCATACCAACATAAAACTTGCACTTACTCCAATCATATTTTTATTACTTTGGACTCTCAACCATGTTTATTTCTAAGAATATTATGATTATTTGACTGAATAACTTGCTGTAGCTAAAGGATTGCCAGGTTCCTGAAATAAGGAAGCTGAAAATGATTAACACAATATTTCTGAAAGAGAAAAAGACCCAAGTTCAAAGGAGAATCATCTGGATGACAGAATTCTAGATGTTTGAAATAATAATGAATTGAAGTTAACATATTTCTTCTTGGTTGGTCTTTCAATTCCATAAATAACCCATGTTCTCCATATGGATGAAAAATTACTTTTTTGAGTGGGTCATATATTTTTTTTTAATTCACTTAATATGAGCCATTAAATTTCCTGATCATGAATTCTCTCTTGTTGAATTTAGAAGTTTCATGTCTTATTTGAATGAGAAATATGTCAGAAGATTAATTTTTTAAGAAAAATAAATAAAACAAAAAATAAATACTGATCTTCTATCCATACAGTAGCTATCTGGTCTCCTGTTTGTAGATTTGGAATCATTTGATCCTTATGTTTAGAAAATGAATTGTACAGAATGATTGATTTATTATTTATTTTGGATCCTCATAAACATATCTTTGGAAAAATTGGAACCATATCTATTCCTATGCTGCAATTTATTCTATTTTTCAAGAATTTAAAATTTTCAAAATTCTGTATGGTTTTTTGTTTTAGGATTTAAATTTCCAGTATTATGTTGTGTAGTTCCATCTACTCTAAATGTGTATAAACCCCTTTTATGGTTTTCAAGTTTTTTATGGGTTTTATATTAAAACTGATTGATTTAAAAGCAATATTTGAGTTTATGAGCCTGATATTCCTTATAATTTGACTCTCAAGAGACGTTTGAATTCTTATTTTTCAATTTGGAAACAATTTGAAAAATAATTTTGTAGTATTTTCTGGGGAACTAAAAAATTTCCATTGCAAAAGCACAGGGAACTTATTTTATATTGAAAATTTCTTGTGGCCCTTAGAGGTCTAGGTTAAAATTTAGGTGATTTATTCCATCCCCAGGCAACAGTATGGATATTTATTTCTTTTTGGATTATGCCTTGATTCTTTTTATCAAATTTCAAAGTAATTTGGTTGTTCCCTAAATTGATTAGCTGAATTAAGCCACCTTGAACAACATTCTCTTGACGTTTTTCTGCCAATTGTCATTTTAGGTCTAGATCAACAGATTTTGGTGAACCATAATAATTTTCATGGTTTATTTGTTGAATTTTTTCATTTGTATTATAATTATTGGTGGTAAAATTTTTGTCAGTTTTCTCATATGTATAGAGCAACCTTTCAGAGCACTAACAATAATATAACAGCAATAAAATAAAAAGAAAAGAATAAAAAATTGGGAAAAAGCAAGTAAAAATTTGGAAATACTCAAACATTATTATATATTTGGATTCCTCACGCAGAATTAGGTAGGGTTACTCACTGAGCCCAACCATGAATTCTCACTCCTTGATATTTTGAAATATTTCAATAAAATTAATCCAAAAAACATGGCCCAACAATTTTCATTCTTGGCCACTTTAATATTTCATGTGTATTGTCACATATAGGCTTCACAACTAAAATTCCTTCAGCATTAAGTTTTTGTGTATATTTTTGGAGTTACATGCAGAACTCCAGCACACAGCCCTGCATCCCTTCACAATTGCCTGTGTGCTCCAAAATAGCTCTGCATGCATTAATTTCTCAAGGAACCAAATACAAAAGTGCACACTAGGATTTTGCATGCAGAAGATAAACTTCCTTCATGCAGTGATCCAATTCTTGCATGCAGCTTTCAGATCTTTACCTGTCAGAATCTCAAGGGAAAGCAACATCAACCAAGTACCACCCATAACCACTACAACCCACTAGGATCATCCCTGCATATTTAAAGATGTAAAATATGCATAAAGGACGGTTCAGAAATACAATTTATCAAAAGAAAAACCAGAAACCCAAATTTAAAGTGATTTAATTTGAATAACAAATAACAAAGATCACCCCAAAATTAAAGAATCCAGATATTTACAGACCACAAAACATTTCAAGGAGCCCAAAAATAAAAGAATTAAAATTACCAAAAAGATCAGTAGATGACAGATAATCAATAATAATCCATAAATGATCACTTTAATCAAATAAAAATAGTTTCAAATGAAATTATGTGCGGATCAGAAAATCAAAAAACAAAAACAAAGACAGATCCTGTCACAAAAAGCATGCACTGATTCTACAGATCAAGTATCAGCTGAGCTAAAGAACCAAGATAATTTCCTAAACCAGCTCTTTCTGGATTTCTAGCCTTAGAAAATGATGCCTAACCTCCCTATGTTCATTGAGAAGGCTTCCTTCAACCCAAAAAAGGTATTTCAACAATACCTCTTCTGACTCTTTTAACTCATGGAATTTATTATTTATCACCAGAAACCATGCCATATTGTATAAAGGCCTTATAAAAAGATAAGAAATTTATTTATGGCTTCAGTATGAATTATAGTTTATTAATTTATCAACCATTACTTGTCAGCCTCCTGGATGCCAAGACCCTTTCTATCCTTTAGCTACCAGAGGTGATAGAATAAATAATAAATATATTATTCAATAAATGCAGCAAAAATCCATAAAATATTTGGATAAAGGTTATTTCAAGGTTAATTGGTTTGTTGATGGTTTATTGTTATAAATCAATATAGATAAATTGATGATTAAATATTTTTATAGAGGGGCCACAATTATATTTGGGATCTTTAACACCTCTCTTCAGGGAATTCAGTATGAAAACACGTAGGCCTGGTTACTTTGGAACCTTTAGTTTAAAGGATATTTTGCCCAAAGATAATATGTATATAAAATACATGGTGGAGTGGCAGGGCTTTTTAACCAAGCTGCCAAAAAAGAGAAAGGATAATAAGACTCACTGGTATATTATTAAATCCTTTGGGTACCTTTTTGGGACGTGCACTGGTGGGTTAAACCTTTATACTGGGGTTATAAGGTTGTTCAGCAGTTTAAATTGATAAAAGAGGGTTGAGGACGGATATTATTAATAATAATAAATCCATAAATCACTTACTTATCTTTTATAAGTATTTGATTACCTTGGCACGGTTTCTGGATATAAATATAACTGGGTCTCTGGGTATCAATATCCTCAAAAGAGCACTTTATTTATAGCTTTTGGAGTCCCAATATTGTCCTTCTGAGGGGTACAGGGGCTCAAAGGGACGGACACTGAGACTAGCGGGGTAACCAGTGATAGCCTGTCACGTGTTCTTGGTGCTGTAATACGGGCAGCATCTAATTCCACAGGGTATGGGAATTATTCTACTTTATAATTGATGTTTGGACGTCCAAATAACACTCATCAGTCCTTTTTATTTATTATTTAATTAATTATCCTTTGTAAATGTTCCCAGTACGTTAAAAGTTATTTTAATAGAAATTCCTATGAATATTCTGATTTCAGGTGAGTTCTCATTATGTATTACATAATTGGAGTAAAGTCATGGTATTGATTTTACTCCTTATTTTCAAATTTCAGTTGATTTACTAAAATAATTACTTAAAAATGTAAGTCATGGGTATTCATGTAATACTTTTAGATCATAGGTTTTCTTAGTATTTCAAAAAACTTTTGATGTCTAGAAATTCTCATAACAGTATATTCAACTATTTTAATATATTTTTAGAAGTAGTCATTATCTTATTTTCGACATTTTTGGTACTTTGAATTATATTTAATAAAAAATACATATAAATTTTATTTAAGTATTTTTATACCATTTTATGTATTTTTAGTTTATCTACTATCAACAGGAACATTTATTACATATGTAGAATGTTCATGTGTAGGTTGTCGCATGTTGTTGAAGATCTATGAGCTTCCTCCCCTGTCTGCGCGCGCCTACCTGTCTCACCTGAATGTCACAAACCTGTCCATCCTATTAGTCTGCTCCAACGGACCGCTTGGCTTCCCTTTCTCCCTTTCCGAGTACTAATCCTTCCTCACATTCTGAAATCACCTCTATTCTAAATCTCTTTGATTGCCTTTCTCAGACTATTCTCCTCTTCCTTCTCGCCCTCTCCCTTATCCTGCGTCTTTCTCCCCTCTTCTCAATTCCATCTTCGCGAAACGCCTCCTCCTTAAATAACTCATAAATCCTCAAAACTTGTCTCTGGAAGACTCCCGAACTACTGCCTTAATCACTTATCCAGTTTGGTATGAACTCCACAATCTTTTCCAATTCCCTTTTGTGCCCTTATGATCATCCTCTAACCTGCCTTCTGATCTGCATGCAGAGGTGGTCTTTGATTTGCTCTTTGGAAAACTCCTTGTGCCTTTTTCCGTCTTGACCACTTACTCAGAACCAAATCCTATTCTTCCTTAAACTCTTGCGGCATAGTACCTTTTGTGGAGCCTGTCACGGTGGTGGGATTTTTTTTCTTCTTCTTTTCCTCATGTCTTCCTTTTGGTTGTTGTGTCCTTCCTTGTTGTTTTGCTCTCCATCTCACTCAAAGTGTTTCTCTTCCCAATACACTCAGTCTTTGAGCTCTCATTCAAACACATGTTTACGCTGTAACTAGGTTTCTCAGGCCGCCTGTCACTTTTTCAACCCGTAGTCCCACGGCTGCGTACTTGTCAGAGGTCTGGGGCTGCGTACACGGCATTGAAAGAGTGACAGAGCTGTAGCTCAGCCGCGCGCGGGTGCATTGGCTGCCGTGGCTGCGTGCGTGAATTGTGACAGAACACATTTCTGTCTTTAACTCCTAAAATATACACAAACCTCAATTCTGACTGAATTTGAGGTTTGAAACCTATATGTGACAATAGATGTGAAGTATTTAATTGGCCAAAAAGTTCAATAGTGGTGCCGTGGTATTTTGGTCTTTCTTTCCTTAATTATTTAGAAATATAAGGAGTTGGATTTCAAGGGTGGGGTCATCAAGTGACCCTACCTAATTTTGGGTGGAAAATCCATTTTTTCAATAAAATTTATGGTTTTCCTACTCCTTCTTTGGTTAATTTTATTATTATTATTTTTATGTTATTTCTGTTACTTTTGCAGCTTGCCCTGCAATAGTAGCAAGCTGAAATTACTGCTGATTGCATCAAAGAAAAATAAATCAACCCCCAGCCTTTGATCTAAAACCCTTCAACTTTGAACCCTTCCAAGTACCCAGAAAGTGACTTCTTGAAGTAGTAATTGATTTCCTCTCTTCTCTGTCTTTGTGTGCTAAAATAGCACAGCCATACTACTCTTTTATTTGTTGTCACCCCTTTTTGTTGAGTTGTGAGGAACCCATCATTCCAGGGTACAACATTTCAAGTAATCTCCTCAAGAGAATTGTTAATGACAATCATTCCTTACAAACTGTGGATCCTGTTTTAAGTTATAATTGAAAATTTTTAAAAAACTCAACCAAACCATATAAAACTTGCACTATTTATCAATCATATTCATCATTTTTAAGATTTTTCCTTGTTAATTCTCAAAAATATTATTATTATGTTACTTCATCACTCTCTGTAGCTAAGGGAATGAAAGGTTCCTGGTATCAGATATTTGTAAACTGGATGTTTTTCTGGGAAATATACAAAATAATTATATTTAATTATTATTTTCTTTGGAACAGGCATTCAACATCAAAATAAGTAAAAATACTTATTACAAAATTTTTCATCAATTCTTTCTAGTGGATCTAAATACCAATGGGTAATTCATCAAATTATATTTAAGTCTTATTAAACATAGAAACAAAGAATATATCTGTGAATCTTTACCTACTGGTTGGGAGGCATTAACCCCTGTAAAAAATCACAAAAAACTTCTTTCTTAAAAATAAGAAGCATAAAAAGAATTAGATTTTGAAAGACTTTCAAATTCTAATTCTTTACTCAGGAAATACCAAGCCTTGAAAATATATAGAAATTATCTATTTTTCCAAAATAAAACACAAGAAATTGAGTTAGAAATTTTTTTAAATAAATATTTGAACATGTAAAATTAAAAAAAAAATAATAATTTTTATTGGAATAAACTCAAAAACCTTCCAGTTCTCTGATTTAATTGAACAAGACCTCCTTGAAGATTTCCCAAATACAGAATCTTTGTAATTATCCCAGGATTTCATTTTAACCCACCAAAACCCCCTTGGACTACCCAATAAGGACCATTTCAACCTTAAACAGGCCACTGTTCCTTTGAACCTGAACCTAAGTAAGCCTAAGAACTATAAACAATTATAAAAATAAAATAAACACAAAAAAATTATTTTTATATTTTTTGTTTACAAACTTGAAAAAGAAAACTTATTTTTTTTGTGCTATGTTCCAAAAAGGGTGCAAATCCCAATAAAGCAGGAGAAACCCTTCCCATGGATCTCTTCCTTGCAGAATTCACACCCCTTAGGATGCCAGTTTTAATTGAAATAAGGGTGCTTTATCCCATTCCTAAAGTGCTGCACAACCCAATTCAACAACCATGGAATCCAACTTGACCAACTTAACCTTGGAGAGCTCTCACTTGCTGCTAAACTCATCTCCAGAGGCTCCAACTTCAATAAATCCTCCCCAGCTGCACCCAGCCCAGGGGGAAAGGATTAGTCAGCTGTTTGAGTATTGCACAAATTCTTGGAACAATTCAAGGCATCCCAGTCTCAAGGGGATGTTCCATTCATGAATAAAGCTATATCACAAGCCAAGAAAATCCAGACAACCATTCATAAGATTATAACAAAAAAAGAAGTGGAATCTTGCATGCCAAATTGGATTCCCTGGGATCAATTAGCTCTCTTAAAAGTGAAGGACCCTCAAAAGAAGAGCTCATCCCCCCATCAGAAATTAAAAGGCCCCAAAGATTGGTACAAGATTATAAAATGAGCTCAAAAATGGAAGAAAGTGTAAAAAAACTAGATCTACCTACTTTTTTTTATTTTAACAATGATGTAAGACACAATTTTAAAGTTTTCAGAATAAATCTTTATGGAATTTACAACAAACTAAAAAAGTTAAATTTAACTGTCTCCAAAATATATCATCCCCAATCTGGAAATGCTAAGGTCAATGACATCAGTGCATATAAGAGTTATTAAACCTGCCATTAGAAACCAAAAAATTATTTTTTGACCAAACCTGCTATTTTACTGGTGTCTTTACAAAATAAACATACCCCCTAACTTTTTTTTTCATGCAAAAGGAAGATTTCAAACTTTTAATCCACCATTTATGCATCATAATCCACATCAATCCACCATGAATTTCATGCAAAATAACTATCCACACCTCCACATCAGCAAATCTATACCAATCCCATCTCCATTTCTCCACACAACTTCTTTTTTGTTTAAAAAAAAAGACGGGTAACTTCACCCTTGGCTTCTTTTCTACAAATCAATAAACCCCTAAGCGGCTGATTTACTGCCTTGGTCTGTCATGGTCAACAGTTCTAACAACTTGTTTCACCATTCAATTCACCTTGTCAATCTCAAAAATCATCTCATTCCATCTTAAATCTGCATCAATCCCACACAAAACTCCTCCAGCATTGTTGATTCCACCAGCTCAACATGTTTGAACCTGTCAGCTTTCTACTATTTACAGAGAAATCTTTCAAAAGTACCAAAATAGAATAAAAATGACAAAAATTCATAAACCAAGAAGGAATCATAACCCCATAAATATTATTTGTCAGCTCTCTGATACCAGAAACCTTGCAGTCCTTTAGCTACAGAGAGTGATAAAAATGCTGGAATGATAATAATAATTATTATTCCAATAATAAACGCTTAGAATCTCAAAGAAATGATTTAATAAGAGCATTTGCAAGGTTTAATTGGTTTGGTAGTAAATGGTTTTCAATATAATATAAAAGAGGGGCCACAGTAATATACTACTGGGGATCTTTACAGACTAGCAACCTCTCTTCAAGGGGCCTCCTTAGGCAGTTTAAGAACCTTGGAATAAATATGGGTGCCTTAGAAAGGACTTATTCCACTAATGGCCGGGATTAACAGCACAAGTGGCCTAGACAGGAAGGGTAACACTCACTCTGAGAACTTCACCACAAAAATCCTGGAATAATTGGAAGGGTTTCAGAGCAGATGGGGTGGATTGCTTGACTAAACTTCAAGTTTTGATTGGTTTAAGAAATAAATAATGATACTACAGACTTGTTCATAAATCACTTGCTTAGATTTTTCATAAGCACTTGACTAAAAATGAAACGTTTTCTGATTGATAATAATAATTTGTGGTAAACTGATTATGGAATAATGGATCCAAAGAGGTCTGTATAAATACCTTTTTGGGGTGATTTTGAGCTTCTCAGGGCACGTAGAGAGGGTTCTGCTCATGGGCTGAGGCTAGCAAGCCAGTCAGGGCAAGATTGGCACGTCCACTTGGTGCTGTCAATCAGCTGACCTTATATCTGCTGGATTTCTGTACTATTTTAGCCACAGGATATGTTAATCTGTCATGGCGTAAATTTGATCACTCTGTACTCATCCTTCATTTGTACTTTTTTTATTTATTTAAAGCGGGAAGATGTGGATGTTAACTGATTGTGCATCATCTGCTGATCACGTAGAGAATTTTTAATAATTTTTATGAACACTCCTTGCAGTGTTTTGTGGTCTTCAAAGGTCAGATTCAGTGATTTATGTGGTAATCCTTGATCTTTGATTTATTATTAAAAAATGTTCTAAACTTAATTTTTATTAATTTTATTTAAGTTTTTATCTTTTTGGACTATTAATAATGCATATGTCAACTTGTTACATATGCTAGGCAACTCTAACTAGGTTGTAGCTCTTCTGAGCGGTACCTGGTTGTCAGATTAGTCACGATGGATCAAGATGCGGGGATCAGTTAGTACAGATGTGGGAAGGGTAGGATCTGCTGCGTGAGTGGCAGAATTAGCTGCGCCCTGGTCTCTAGTATGCAGGAATCCGCTACTATGAGTACGTAGGGATATGTAATGATGCAGGGCTGCGCGTGGGAATTGTGACATAACACATTTCTGAGTGTGACTCCTAAAATATAAACAACACCTCAATTCTGAGTGAATTTTAGGTGTAAACCCTATACATGACAACACGTGTGAAATGTTGGAATGGCCAGAAGGTGCCATAATGGTGTCGTAATTTTCAGTACTTTTCTTTTTAATTATTTTAAAAATGTAAGGACTTGGAATTCAAGGGTGGGTTCAGTGAGTGACCCTACCTAATTTTGGGTGAGGAATCCATTTCTGTAATAATATTTATGGATTTCTCACTCCTTCTTTTGTCAATTGAGATATTCTTATTTTTCATAGTTTTGTGTTGCTATTGACAGGTTGCTCTGTACATAGTAGCAAGCTGACATTATTTCAGAAATGGAGTTCTCACCCAAAATTAGTTAGGGTCACCCACTGACCCCACCCTTGAAATCTCACTCCGTCATATTTTAAAATAATTTAATAAAAATGAACCAAAAGTCATGACACCACCATTGAACCTTTTAGCCATTTTGATGTTTCAACTGTGTTTTCACATATAGTTTTCACACCAGAAATTCAGTCAGAATTGAGATTTTGTGTTTAATTCCTCAGTTACATGCAGGAAGGTGTTTTGTCAAAATTTTGGCGCACAGCCCCACATCCCCACAGTAGCTGCGCACTGGGCTAGTTAGGCACAGCCCACTTCCAGATTCCTGCATGCAAATTAATGTAGAAGGAGGACCAGCATGAAAGATTGGCAACAGGTCACATGTGCAGTGAACCCTACTCCTGCATGCAGCTGATCTGATCTGTGTGCTTCTGATCCACAAGACCTTCCCACATCAACAAGGTATTGCACCAGACAGTTAAAACATAGTGGGATAAAAAATGCATGTGTAACAATGTAAAATATGCATGGGAGATGGTCTGAATGTGATATATTAAATAAAATGATAAGAAATTCCCTTTAAAGGTATTTCAGTTTGAAAAACAAATATTGAGTGTCACCACAACATTAACAGATCCAGAATTTCAAGGATCACAAAAAATACCAAAGATTTTTCATAAAAATTATTATAAAATCATAAATGTGATGAGGAGGTGATGGAAAATAAATAAAAACCCACAAAATATCACTTTGATCAAATAATAGTAGTACAAATGAAAGATGCATGCAAGATAACTAAAATCAAAAATCAACATAATAACAGATCCTGCAGCTAAAATAGTGTACAAATCCTGAAGATCTGTGATCAACTGATTAGAAGCACCAAGAGGATGTTCTGAGGCTGCCCTGGCTGGCTTAATAGACTTACAATATGAGCCCTACCAACTCTGAGTGCCATGAGGAGGCTCTGTTCATCCCAAAAAAGGTATTTATGCAGACCTTCTTTTGCCTATTGTTCCCCAAAAGTTACGCAGGAATTTATTATTTATCATTAGACAACTTTTCATTTTTAATCAAGTTTTTATAATAGATAAGCAATTTATTTATTAATTTAGTCTGAATTATTAGTGGTATTTCCACAAAACCATCATTGCTGTTTACTTGAAGAAGAATCAAGAAAAACCCAAGCTTTGATCTGAAAGCTCTTCAATGGTGAACTGCTGCAGGTACCCCATTAGTAATTAATCAAAGAATTAAGGTATTCCCCTCCTTCTTTGGCATGAGTGCTGTTTTTCCCAGCCATATTCACCAATTAGTTGGATGATAATTCCTTCTTGAGTAATTCAAAAACAACCCCTTTATTCCAGGGTTTTATAAGGTCAAAAGTTGACCCCCTGAAGAGAGTTTGCTATAAAGGTCACCAGTATTGTATAAAATATAAAACTGTGGCCCCTCTTAAAATATATATTGAAAACCCTTTTAACAAACCCAAGATAAACCTTGCACCTTCTCCTATTCTATCTATTATTTTGGAGCTTTTTACTGTGTTTTTTCTTGGAATATTATTATTCCACCACTGCATCACTTTCTCTAGCTAAAGTACTGTAAGTTTCTTGGTATCAGAAATCTGACAGAAACCCAAGATTGAAATTGGACTCAATAGCCCTGATTCTCAAAAACCTCCCATAACTTCATCCTCATCATCTCACTGTTGGTTGAACAACTAATAAAAACCCCTCAGAAAGATAAAATCATCTTGAACAATTTTTTGGCTTGTAGGCCTTTTCTTGATCACCATTACTCATTGTTCTGTAAAAAAATCATACTCATCCTCCTCCTTTTATCCCACTATCCAAAATTGCGTTCATCACTTCCTCTGAGTTGATTTTGGTCTCTTTGAAATTGGCCAAAGAAGTCCTCAAGGATCTTGATAGACCAAACCAGTACCCTATCTTATCCATCTCTTCAGAGTCTCTAGAATCCTTTGTAGCCTAAATTAATCTTCCATCAAAGTCAACTGGGTTCAAATTCTTGAAAAAGTACTTCCAACAATCCTTCAAGTCTTGGTTGGTCCTCAATCTTAGCTAATCCTTTAAGTCTTGGTTGGTACTTGATCTAAGATTCTCTCAGAGTTTAAATATATTGAAGAGTCAACAAGAGTTTAGAGATCAAATACAAGCTGAATCACAATCTCAACTAACTCTTTCTCCCATACTTTCCATTAGCTGTCCTTGTTGAATCTGTCAAAATGATCTGACCATGAAAGACAAAAACCCACTTCAAACTCATCATACAACTCCAGTTTCCAAAAGAGCATCATGTATCCCTTCTGGGCTTCCATTGTCATTCCCAATATTAAACCCACTCATGTTGATCCATTTTTCAATTTATCACCTTCACAGGAGGAACACCAATACATTCATCAAGTTCCATTCAATATGAATCCAGTCCTTCTATGTGGAACCTTCATCAAGAATTTTAAGTGGGTCATTGGAATGTTTGCCTTCACTGTTCCAGATATAAAGGTCATCATGAATTCCAGTGGGACACCATCCAAGTGCTCAAAGTTCAAACTTCAAATTGAAACTATGGTTTCAGTCCTTCATTCCAATCCACTCTTGATCACCGTTTTGGTTACCAATCCAGGAAACCTCAGGAAAAAGGGAAATTGTCTAGACTTTTTCACACATAATCATTCATCCAGCTATCATCAAAAAAAAATTCCGCTCTCATTTGTAGTTATTTCTTGTGAGTAGTCTATGGGGCCTCTTGCCCATAAAATGAGGGGCTCTCCTCTGCCTTTTTCACGGCATCCTATCATCATCAGCACTATAATCAATCAATAAATACATGGGCCTTTTCCCTTTATCTGAGCATTTTTTCTGGGGTATATCTATGATTGCCCCCTGATCTTTGAGCCTCCATACTAAAATCTTGATCATTCCCTCTTTGGCCTTGTTTGTTATCACCAACCAATGGCTTTGCTCATTGGAGAAGAATCCATTTCATTGAATTCTTGAGTGGTTTACACCACTCTTTGATCCCTTTTTTCTACCATACTGGTCTTGATCATTCTTTGATTTTCATTCTAAAACCAGTCACATTTTACCAAGAGTTTTCTTAAAGCTTGAAACCTGGATTTTGTAACCTCCCTTTATTTACTTGAAGTTGAATTGGGCCACACTACTCTTGAGTCCCTTGAGAAGTGTTGGGTTATTCTTGTTTGAACTTGTTACTGCATTTCTTCTAGAGATTCATAAAACAAATTTCTTTGTTTTGTACAGCCACCCATAGTTATCTGGTACCCTTCAAGGGCTTGATTGGGGAGAGTTGAGAAGGTTCATTGAGAACCTGGAGGTTGGTTGGGACTGAGTCAATCTTTCCTAATCTTCTGCTGACAACCAGAGTTATTAGCTTGTTGGTGTTGTTACTTAAAACTGCCTTGTTCTATTGAACTCTGAACAAAACTTTAAATTTTTTATTTAAGTATTTTCCATCACCATCTTGCCTCAGATAGTGTTGTTCCATTTCTACAAATTACCATCAAACTTATCCCTCTCCATTGATTCCTCATTCATAAGGTTCTGTACCTTGATTTCAGTTACATTCAAATATTTTTTAAAACTCAGGAGGGAAGCCTAAAAAAACCCTTTCCCCTCCACAGAACTGCCTGCGGCTCAGAACCGTTTGGAGTCTTACATTTGGTCCCCCAGCCAGGATCAAACCAGAAACCCTGGGATTTACAGTCCCACTATTTTTGGAATCAACTTTGAAATCCAATCCTTTTCCTTTTTTTTCTCTGTTTTTATTTTCTCAGATCTGATCTGTTGAGGTAGCTTATCTCCAAAGTAAGTCCTCCCAATTGTGCACCGCTTGGGTGAGATTCTTGTTGTTTTTCTTGAAATCCTACTCTTGCCAAACTTGTGAGCCACTTTGAAAATCTGCTCTTTGGAACCTCTAGGAACTCTGTTATTCAAAATTACAACTACCGGTACTCACACCACCTCTGCTCAACCTAGGATGATCAAGATCAAACCTCAGAACAAGAACTTAGGGTTCAAATGGGTAAATATTGAATTTTTCTTGGAATCTTACAAAATGGCTGCTGAAGTGGATGGGGCAATTGATACAACATGGCCTTTCAATTAAAATTCTTTATCTCCTCTGATGAAGTCATGGAAGTAATTTAATCATTTGATGAATTCAAATCCCATAGCTGGATGCTTCTAAGGGAAGCAATGTTGGCATATTGGGGTAAAATAGATTTATCCCAATTCACTTTGCAGGACCTGGAAAATCTTGTTGCTCAATGGATCTCCAATGGTGGCATCTCTTCAGCCTCTGACTATCAGTCTTTTAAAAATTCATGGGATCCAATTAAAATTATCTTATATGAAACAATAACATCAATATGGTGGAAAAAGTTCAAGTGCAATTTTTACAATCTTTTTTTCTAGCAGTGCACAAAATTATTAGTGATAAATTGGTCAATTCTGGATCAATGATCACCACCAGGGATAATCTATTAAAGATCCCTGTTTTACTTGTCCTTAGGAGTACTGAGGATGAAGTTATGAAAGGTAAAACGGCTTTAACTTTTTAAAAACCTAGAACCACCAAACCATTCCATTCTCCTTCTTTCAAAGAATCAAACAAAACTATGAATAAGACAGAGGCAGATTGCAGGCCGGAAACAAATCCTCAGTCCAACTGGGAATCTCCTACTATAGACAAAATCACCAAAATGCTCCAAGCTTTTGAGAACAAAATAGATAAAAAGGTTTCTTCTCTTGCTACTCCTAAACCTCTAATTCTTTCCCTAAATCCACTCTGGTCTGTTACTACTGTCATAGGGAAAAAAACATGAGGAAACTAAACCTCATAAAGCTCCTTCCTTGCCAAATTCAATTCTTCAAAAAATGGTTAAACGTCAATCCTCACCTGAGCCTCCTTCCTCTGATGTAGAAGACATGGAGGTGGAAAATGAGCCACTCATGGAAAGTTTTCAAGATCACTCTGATCCTCCTTCTGCATATAAATAACCTCAACCTTCTGATCCCATCTTAGTTCCTGCTTCACCTGAACTTCCTCCCTTGACCCAGCCCAAAGTTTGGTTTGAGAGGGGAATCTCAAAGGATAACCCCAATGATTTGGAAGGGGTATTAAAGAAAATTCCAGATCTTAAAATTACTGATCTATCTGTGGCTGAACTACTGTCAATCTGTCAATCTGTTGTACTGTCAATCCGTCCATCTTTTGTATTGTCAATCTGTCTATATGTTGCTTAGGGAATGAAGAAATGGGTCTCTTGTAGACGTGTGGAGATTGGTCCTGACAAATTAAAGGTTTCATCTGGTGCTTTGATGGAGGACTCTGGTGGAACAGGTCCCTCCTAAGATTCCAACCTTTATTCATGTCCTCTTTTTTTTCTTCCTTGTTATCTTGGCAATACAGTCAAAACTGTTTCTCTCCTTGTTGATTCTGGATCTCAGGTCAACTTAATTTTGGATGCCATGGCCTGCAAACTCAAACTCAGTCCTAGGGTCAGCTTCAATTCTGTGGTTTATGGGATAGTGAATCAATCTTGTGAATTGGTTGTTATTGCTTAAGATTTTCTAGTTAGTATTGGTCAAAATATTTTTGGAACATGTCACTTTTGGATCACTTGTTTGGAAGGTCCTATGATCTTGGGATGAGCCTTCTTAATGGATTTTGGTGCTAACCTGATGTTTTCTGATCAAGTTGGGGATAGAACTCTTCTCCCTGATGCTGATGGTAAAAAAATTGAAGTTCCTCTTTGTTCTTTGGATTCTGGTTGTTAGGAAAGAGATTTCCCTGGTCATACTCCTAAATTGGTCTTTAAGGGGAAGCAGAAGGATAATTCTAATTGCTCTCATTTTTTATGGGAATAGTTGATCCTACTGATAGTTGTAGTTCTTCTCAGACTTGGAATTCAACTCAAGGGTCAACTCTCATCCCTGAGGCTTATTTCTCTTTTTTTCTCATCATTTCCTTCTGATCTTGAAAGTATTAAAAACTGAAAACATGTCAAAATAGAAAATTCCCAAAATATTTCTTCTCTGTCTGGATCTGTTATTTCTTCTTTTCCTTTTACTCCTAAGCTGGATAAATTCTCTCTCATTTCTGTTTTGAATCTCCACAAAGAGTATAAACTAGATCCTGATCTCAATTCTATACTTGGTGGCTTTGGTATGGGGAAATATGGGCTTCAGTGGAGGCAATTTGGGGTACAATTAAGTCCTCCCAATTGTGCACCGCTAGGGCAATCTTCTACCATCGTCTTTGAAACCCTACCTTTTGCCACACATTTGAGCAATGTATTATCTTCTGGTTCTGCCTTAATGGAAAAGGTGCCCTTTGAGGACATTGTGGAACATAGGATGTGGAAAATGTTGGAACTTGGTCTCTGTTTTTGTAGTCAAGTCTCACTGTTCAACTCTTGGAGGCAACAAGAACTTCTCCCTTTTCCTACTGAGTATAAGCAAGTTGCAAAAAAGGTCAAAACAGTCAAGCAGCATACGCCTCTCAAACTCAATCCTCCTCTCATTTGTCCTCCCATATCTTGTGTGTTAGAATTATGGCCAGCAATTAGCTTAGGAAAATGAGCAGTATTTAAAGCAAAAAAAATGCTGGACACTGGGTGTTAATATTGGCCAATGGGGCTCTCACAATGGGGAAATATCTTGGATGAATTTGATTGGAATGATGAATGAATGGATAGAAAACAGCAGGGAGAAGAGCTCCTTAAGTACAAAAGATTGGCCTCTTGTGAGCCCATGATACAACAAGCCAAAAGGAAATTTTTCCACCCCAAAAGAGCTCTACAGGATCTACTGGCCTTGTTACTTGGTTTGGACTACATCAGCCCACCTGGCATCAGTCCCTGTACCCTTACAACCAGCCTATTCCGGTTATTTCTGGTGTTTCCACCTCAATGGGGCTGAACCAGCCCCTTAACTGTTCAATCCCCTTGGCTGGTTGTCTTTTAAAACCAGCCATGATGACCTCATTACCTTGTTTACGGGCTGGTTGCCTCATGCAGCCAGCCCCTGGCCCCTCAAATGGGCCAGGTGGAACCCAGGGCACACCTGGGTCCGGTCTCAGACTCACATGGGGGGGTGTGACCAGCGGACATGCTGTCCCCCCCCCTCTTTCTCTCAAATTCCTGGTGGGGGCGGTCAAATCCCCTCACCAGGGGCCCTGGGGGTCAATACCCCCAGGGCGTTGTCAAGAAAATTGGCCTGGGAGGTGATCAGGTCCCCCCAGGCCCATTGCTCCTCCCCCTTGGTAAAGGGGGGGGGAAAGCGCCCCTCTTGGTCACTTCACAAGTTTGATGGTGGAGGGGTGATGAATTCCCCCCCACCTGCTGGTTGCTATACTTGTGGCCGGCGCCTCCAACTCCTTGGGCAAGGGGGTGGTCAGGTGCCCCCTGCCCTGACCGACCGCACTGTTGTGGTTGGTCGCTGGCTGGTTCAACCCAGCCAGCTCTCCCCCATCCCCCTCGCGACGGCAAGTGAGGGGAGGGGGAGCAAGCCGGGGCTGCAAGCCCCGGCTCCGCGGCGCTGGTTGCCGGGCGCGACCAGCCGGGCCCGCGCGGCATCCCACCGCGTGGGCCATCGGGCCCCACCTTGGCCGTACCGAGGAACACAGGGGGCCCCAAACAGGCCGCAACATGGGCCGCGACACAGGCGGCGGCCCCAATGGGCCGCCCCAAGCCCAAATCGTGAGAATTACATACTTTTGCGGGCCAGCCCATCTGGCCAAGTATGTCCATAATAAAGCTTGGGCCCTTTTATGCCCAAATAATCCCATCTGGCTTGGGTGGCCCATCCACCCTGGCGGGCCCGTGAGGGCCTGTGTCCCAAAATACCATAAAAAAGTGTTTTGGCGCCCAAATGCCCAAAACCAATAACACCCACATAGGCCCACGTGATTTCCAATGGGCCGTGGAGGCCCATTTTTGCATCCCATTTGGATTACACACTCCTATGCACATTACCTGAGTGCATCCGCATTTTAACATTGTGATCCTTACTGTGGTATATCTCAATCTCTTACTGGTACCTTTGTGACCAATGGTTGGGTCACTGAAGAACGTCTGAAGGTGGTCAACTTTGGTCCATATGGATGGCTTCTTCCTGATGAGTTCAATTTGATAAAAAATGTCTTATCTCTAAGGGAAAAATCTATTTCTTTCTTTGAATAAGAGAGGGGCCTCTTGAAAGAATCCTATTGTTTTCCCTATATCATCCCTGTAGTTGAACATGATCCTTGGCAAAAGAAAAAGATCCCAATACCTGCTGCTAAAGTTGAAAAATTTATCAAGCTGGTCCTTGAAAAATTTTTTACTGGTCTATATGAGCATTCAACTTCCAGTAATTCCAGCCCTGTCTTCTGTTTCCTCAAGAGTAATGGTAAACTTAGAATAGTTCATGATCTTCAACCTCTTAAAAAAGTTACTATTAAAGATTTTGGTATTCCTCCTGCTACTGAATAATTTTTTGAATCTTTCTCTGGGAGAGCTTGCTATGGTCTAGGGGACATTATGGGTGGTTATGAAAAAAAATCCTTACATCCTATCTCTTTCCCTCTTACTACTTTTGATACTCCTCTTGGTTGATTCAAAACTACTTGATTACCTCAAGGTTCCACCAAGTTGGTTGCAGTTCATCAGGCTCAGATGATGTGGATCCTCCAGTATAAAATCCCTGATCATGCTGGTATCTTTATTTACAATGGCATAATTAAAGGTCCAGTTTCTGAAAATGATAATGAGCTCTTATCTTGGCATCCAGGAACTTTTTAATTCATCTGGGAATTTACTACTACTTTGGAAAGGAATCTGTTTCAAATCAAGGAATCTGTCCTTCCTGTCTCTGGATTCAAACTGGCTGCTTGTATCCCTGCTCTAGAAATTTTTGGTTATCTGGTCTGCAAGGAAGGAAGAAGTATGCACCATTTAAAGTCAACAAGATCATCTCTTGGACCACTAAAATCAATTCTACTGAAGTTAGAGGCTTTCTAGGTGTTGTAACTTATGTTTGAATCTTTAT
The DNA here is from genome assembly GCA_025617555.3 of Puccinia polysora. Taxonomy (NCBI): domain Eukaryota; kingdom Fungi; phylum Basidiomycota; class Pucciniomycetes; order Pucciniales; family Pucciniaceae; genus Puccinia; species Puccinia polysora. The sequence continues at coordinate 34,368,674 of CM062632.1, read as the reverse complement.
CACATCTTTACCCAAAATCTGTGAACCCTTGCATTGTCTAACCAGGAAAGATACTGAATGGATTTGGACCCAAGATGGTGAAAATTTGTTTCAGCTGCTAAAAATGATTGTTGGTAAAGATATAGTTTTGAAAAATATCTTTTATGGAACCGGAGCTGGAAAGATCAAGCTGGCTGTTGATTCTAGTTATCAATCTGTTGGGGCTTTTCTTACTCAGGAAGACAAAAATGGTTGGGACCTTTCTGCTCTCTATGAATCTTAGTTATTTTCAGATTTAGAATCCAGATACTCCCAACCAAATCTGGAACTCTCTGGTGTTTCTCAAAGGATTAAGAAGCTCCAAACTGTCCCCTGGGGTCAACATTTTTAATTAAAAGTCAATTCTCAATCCATCATTGAATTGATCAATGCTCCTATGACTTTTTGGGTGGCATTTATTCAGCTTTTCTCTTCTTATATTTTTCACAGGCCTGGAAAATATTTCACCATGCCTGATGGTTTATCTTGAAGCCCACTAGGAGATGATGAATCTGATGTTGGAATCAATTTTTATGAGGAAGAACCTTTAATCCATCCTGTCTTCTCCTTCTACTCTCAAGATTATTCTGGCTTTCAACAAGGTTTCTGTCTTAAATTAGAGCAGTAGCTTTTAACTCTTCAAAAACCTCCCAACCTCTCTGCTAAAGAATTTCAATCTCTTAAAAGAAAGTCCTCTAATTTCTTTTTACAATGCTCTAGGCTCATGAAAAGATGAAATCCTTGTGCTCTTATTTTTGTTACTATCCCTTCTAAACAAGATTTGATCCTTGAAAGTCTGCATGAAGGTCTTGGTTATTGTGGGGAAACTGAAAATTATCCACAATTATCCAAACAATTCTGGTGGCCATCTCTGAATAAATCTGTCTCTCAATGGTGCAATAGTTGTGAATTTTTCAAAAATGTGATCTTAGGCGCCCATCTGAACTTTGTTATCTCACTGGGGAGTCTGCTGTCTTTGTAATGATGTATATGGATGTAGTTCATATTTAGTTAGGTGGTTTTAAGTACCCCAATGTGGCTAGAGATGATTTTTCTGGATTGGTTGAAGCAAAATCTCTTAAGAACCTTAGCTCTGAATCAGTGGCACCTTTTCTCTATGAGACTTGGACAATGCATTATGGCTTGGCTCAATCCTACTTTACTGATGGTGGCTTGGAATTTCGTGGAAAACTTGCTGAAATGATCCAATATCTTCCTGGAAAACATAGATTTACTACTCCTTATTATCCTGAAGGCCAAGGCATGGTGTAATGAGGCCATGCTCCTTTGAAGACTGCACTTTTTAAACTGGCTGGTGAAATTGGCAAGAATTGTTTCAAATTTCTTCCTCTTGTTCTCTTCTCTGATTAAATCTCAACCAAACAGACCAATGGTTACTCCCCTTATGAAAACATCTTTGGTAAAAGAGAAGTTCTTCCTTTGGATCTGGAAATGGAATCCTTCTTGGGTATCTCTTTGGAAGAGGTGTCCTCAACCACTGACCTATTAGTTTCTAGATCAAAGCAACTGGAGAAAAGTGGAGATGTTTGTGATGAAGCTTGTCAGAAGATGATGGAATCAAGCAAAAAATCTGTTCAGTATTGGGAAGAAAAGCTCTAAAATCAAATCAGGGATCCTTTAAATCCTGGATATCTAGTTTCAGCTTATAATTGATTGTTGGAGACCCAGTGGGGAAAGCCTTTCTCCAATTACTGGAATGGTCCTTATTGGGTGGTTTGCCAATTTAGAGGTGGCTCTTATTTTTGGAAGAGTTGGATGGTACTCAATTTGGAAGAATTTTCTCTGCTGATCAGGTCAAGAATTTTCAATTTTGTGGAGGCAACTTATCTCAGAAATAAGTCCTCCCAATTGTGCACCATCAGGGTCACTTGCTGTGTTTTTGTTGTGAACCTCTACTGTATGCCACATATGTGAGCACCTGGGACGCCTTCTTTTTTTTATATCTACCACTTCTAGGGCTCTTTGGATGGATAAAGATATAATTTTTCAACTCTTCAATCACTCTCAAGATCAAGAAATGGCCATTCTTCTGTTTCAATTGTTTTTTTTTGTATTCCTCCTTTTCTTAATATCTTCAAAATTTATATGCAGACTAGGGACAGTCTGTAAGTTAAGGAGGGATGTGGTGACCAATCCAGGACACCTCAGGAAAAAAGGAAATTTTTTAGAATTTTTAACATATAATCCATTCATCCAGCTATCATCAAAAAAAATATTCTGCTCTCATTTGTAGTTATCTCTTGTAAGTAGTCTACAGGGCCTCTTGACCATAAAAGGAGGGGATCTCCCGCACCTTTTACCCAGAATCCTATCATCATCAGCACTATAATCAATCAATAAATCTGTGGGCCTTTTCCCTTTATCTGAGCATTTTATCCGGGGTATATCTATGATTTCCCCTTGATTTTTGAGCCTCCATACTCAAATCTTGATCTGTCCCTCTGTGGCCTTGTTCCTTATCACCAACCAATAGCCTTTCTTGTTGAAGAAGAATCCATTTGGTTGAATTCTTGAGTTTGTTACACCACTCTTTGATCCCTGTTTTTGAAAATACTGGTCTGGATCATTCTTTGATTATCATTCCGGAACCAGTCATGTTTGACTGAGAGGTTTCTTTAAGCTAGAAAACTGGATTGTCAAACCTCCCTTTCTTTTCTTTATTTTTGGTTTTTCAAAGCTACTCTTGAGTCCCTTGAGAAGTTTGGGTTATTCTTTTTCAAACTTGTTACTTCATTGCTTTTTGAGCTTCATAAAACAAATTGCTTTGTTTTGTACAGCCACCCACAGTTATCTGGTACCCTTCAAGCGCTTGATTTAGGAGAGTTGGGCAGGTTCATTGAGAAACTGGAGGTTGTTTTGGATTGAGTTTATCATTCCTAATCTTCTGCTGAAAACCAGAGTTATTAGCTTGAGGGAATTGTTACTTACAACTGCCTTGTTCTATTGAACTCTGAACAAAAATTTAACTTGTTTGTTCAAGTCTTTTCCTTGACCATCTTGCCTCAGATAGTGTTGTTCCATCACTACCAATTACCATCAAACTCATCCCTCCCCATTGATTACTCATTCATAAGGTTCTGTACCTTGATTCCAGTTACATTGAAATATTTTTGTAACACTCAGGAGGGCAGCCTAAACAGCGCCTTTCCCCTCCACAGAACTACCTGCGGCTCAGCACCGTTTGCAACCTTACACCAGGTGGGCCCCTTGCCCCACATGGAGTATTGATTTTTTGTTATTTATTTTTTTCACAGTTTCATTAACCTTGGGATATTTCTTTGGTGTGCATCTTCAATGCCATTGGTACTTGCATCACAGATCAGTACTATCATAATGAAAATTCTTCCTGGAACATTGGGAAAGACTTGATAAGTGATAAACCCTCCATCAATGGGCTCATTGCTTTTTACAGTACCATGATCAACTATCAAATCATTGTTCCAATCTCCTTAAAAATCTCTATCATATCTGTGCATATCCTCCAAGACTATTTCATTTGGGCTGATAACAATATGCTTTACAATAATCAACCAAACCTGGCTCAATTGTGGAACTTATCCAATGATATTAGAAAAATCCAATATGTCTTGAGCAAAGGAAAGAATGGGATCCTACCAATGATCAGTTGGGTCATATCAGCCCAAAAGATTCAAAATTCTCTCATCAAGAGTCAAAGGATTTCTGATTCAATTGATGTATCAATTCATCAAATTTATTATTTCTGCATCATGTCTTGCTACAAGAAAAACCCAAAGCCAGTTGGTTTCAATTTCAAAACATTCAATTTATTAACAATCCTCCCAGGAAATAAAAGATCTAATCTCTTCAAGCAAAGATTTGATATTCATCAGGGTGACTCATGGCAATTTTTGTTTTTGGTTTTGGTTTTCATTGTTGTTGTTAGGATAAATATAAGGTATGTGAATTTTTTTTGTTTTTTCATCCCATCATGCATCAATGACAATGGTCACACAACCAACTTTTTTTTTTGTTGTTAGGATCACCAACCGGTACTTTTTTTTCAATTTTTTTTTATCATCCACCTTGATTATTAGATGAATAATGATAGTTTTTTTTACCAATTTTTTGCTTTGATTTTATTGTAGGTTATCTGTAAATTATTTTTGGATTTCCTTTTTTGAATCTATGCAGCGCAACATCATCTTTGACCCCTTGGTATTTCCACACCCATCCTTCTCCTGCAACACCAATTCTTCTCCCAAACCCCTCAAAATTTTATGCAATTAATTGAATCCCTCTTGATCCTCACCCCAATTGAAGTTTGTGGATGGGAGGATATTATTTGAAAAAAATACAAAGACATGGCAGGAAAAGTTCTTGCAAACCTCAAAATTTTAAACAATTAATTGAATCCCTCTTGATCCTCACCCCAATTGAAGTATTTGGATTGAAGGAAACAAGATGGTAGGAGATTATTTGAATGACATACAGAGATTTGGGAAGAATAGGGCTCAAAAGAGAGATTCTGAAATCTCTTTGAAAATAGAAGAGAAAGGGATTGAAAATAGGGTGGTTTAGTTTGGAAAAAAACTGTGGCCTTTGGATATGTATCCCACCATTTGTTCTAAAATGAAAAATAACAAACAATTAATAAATTAGATTGATGAATTGATGCAAGAAATAAAGTTATCAGAGTGATTGAGTGATGAGAGCAATAAATTGATGAGAGTGAGGAAGTGATTAGAGCAATAAATTTATGAGAGTGATGAAGTGATGAGAGCAATAAAGTGATTAGAGTGATGAATTGATGAGAGAAATAAATTCATGAGTGTGATGAGTTGATGAGATCAATAAAGTTATGAGAGTTAGGAAGTGATTAGATAAATAAAGTTATGAGAGTGATGAAGTGATGAGAGCAATAAATTTATGAGATTGATGAGAGCGATGAAGTGACAAGAGAAATAAATTCATGAGAGTGATGAGTTAATGAGAGCAATAAAGTGATGAGAGTGAGGAATTGATAAGAGCAATAACAGCAATAATGGGTAGAAAATGAGGAGAGAAATAAAGTGATTAGAGCAATAAATTGAATAGAGTGATAAATTGATGAGAGAAATAAAGAAATTAGAGTGATAAAGTGATTAGATTGAGAAATTTATGTGAGCAATAAATAAATTAGAGTGAGGAAGGGATGAGATTGATGAAGTGATAAGAGTGATTAAGTGATGATAGCAATAAATTCATAAGATCAATAAAGCAATTAAAGTGAGAAAGTGAGGAGAGTGATAAAGTGAGGAGAGTAATGAAGTGAGGAGAGTGGGGAATCAGATTTTTCCAATGATTTTGAAGGTAGAGGGAGGTGGAAAATCAGGGGTGTATGATGTGGACTTATATGTGGTTGAGATTTCAAAAACCTTTAAATACTTTATCTGAAAAAACCCATTTATTTTCAGGTAACTCTGAAATTTCTCATGTGAAATAAGTGGGTTTTTTATTTTTAATGGTGTGTTAGAAATTGTGGTATTTTTCTGAAACCTGCCATTAAAAAAATGGTGAGTGGGCTAACTCTGATACACCCTATTGAAATTTTATCTCAACAAATGAAAGAGAAAATCAATCAAGATAGAGTGTCTCAAGTGAAGCACATGGAAATCATCTTTTCAACCATTCAAAAGGAGCTCCTCCTTTCAGGCAAGTTCATCAAAGATGAAGTTCAAAAATAAACTCATACTTCTACTTCCCATATAACCAATAAAATATATTTTGATCAAAAATAATCTTAGAGTCCTCAAATTCAGTCCAAATAAACAAATAGTCAGTCCCTCCAAAGAACCAAAGCTTCCCAGACTTAATATTTTTGCAAGTTTACCACCCATATCTGGAACTATTAGAAATGAAACTTATAGGCCTAGCCCCACTCAAGCAGTAGAGAAAGCTTTAAAATTTATCCCCTCTGTGACTGTGTGTTCTAAGTTCTGTGGAGAAGGATATTATAGCCATATAAGCTTTATCAATGTTATAGACTACACTCTGTCTTCCTATTCAATTCCAGAAAACATTTCTGTGGTAAGGCTACCCAATCCATTCAAAGGAGTATCTCTTGATTTATTCATCAAAAAAAGAGAAGAAGTAGGTTCTCTAAATTGGAAATCCTGGAAAGAATTTATCAAATAAATATTTTGCACCAGTATATGGAAAAGAAGAATGACAAACACCTTTGAATGTTTACACTTTGAACCCTCCAGGGACAAAACCCATAAATGGTACCTGGAAAAAAAGAAGAGATTGAACTGCTTCTGTCCTGAAGCTGATAGAGAATAATTTAACAAAAGACACCTTAACTTATGCTCTGGAAATCTCAATCAATAACAGTGTAAGATGCAGAATGACCATGGGTTCTGACTTATCCACTCTGATTGGTGTGCTAGAAGAGGTCATAGATATGAATGGGTTATATAAGAAAGTGACCAAATCTAGAGTTGTTGACACCAGAACCAAAGAGGAGTAATATTCTAAACACAGATACTCCTTTTTTCAGAACCCTGCTACTCTTGAAAGTAAGAATCCTTAAGAGTCCAAAGAAAAGGTATGCTGGAACTGCAATCAGAAAGGGAATCTCAGACCAGATTTTCATCTACCAAGTAAAAGAATTAATCTATTTGAAGGAGAAGAGAATGAAAATTGTCACCCTCAGTATGATGAAACAAATAGATCAGTCTCTGAATTTGAACTAGCTATCATTAACCTCATCAATTTCCTAGTAGTTAATATTGAATCTTCACCTCAACAATGGGATCCCAAAATGAAGCTTCAACATGTTTCTGAAGTTAATAAGCTTACTCTAAAGCCTTCTGATGGTAATATTTATACCTATGGAAAAAATTTTCATTCCAAAGGATTGATCTTAAACCCTGCTGTGAAAGTCCTACTGTATAATGGAGAATTTTGTACCTGTTTTAGAACTTCTTACCTAGAGAAGCAAGACCCAAACTGGAAACAGAAGTTATTACCATTACCCCAAGCTAAGCTCAGAAGCTGTAAATTTTCCTTTAATGCTATAGTAGTATGGACCACAGACATCATACTCCCACATAACAAAGTATAATTCAAACTGAAGATAGATTTTGTGGGACTACAGAATGGATTATGTGACTACTTCATCTTGGGGAATTAATCCCTTTGCCTCTATGGGATAGATTCATTTCAAATTAAAGGAAGGTACTTTAAAGTAGGAGGAGACTGGATAAAATCATTTCAGTTATGCCACATCAGTTCCCAAAATCTGAATCAACCTATGAAAATTACTTGGAGGCCTTCAGCCATAAATACTTCTACCAAGAATCTTTGAACTCCCAGATTAGTGACAAACAGAAAAAGGGAATACTCACTGTTTTTTTTGAGAATAAGAATGCCTTCTGTAACAAATAAAACCCAATTGGTGACATAAAAGGGCATGATATGATCCTGAATCTGACAAACAAAACTCTTTACCCTCTTGAACTTAGAAGGCCTGCCTACCAATCTATTCCAAAATTCTAGAGCAGCCCTTGAAACCCATATCCAAGAGCTGGAAGACTTCCAAGTGCTAAGTAAATTGGGACAAAATGAAGAAGTAGACATCACCACACCAGTAATCATATTCTGGAACCATGGAAATTCAAGGATTTTTGGAGACTTGAGGATGCTTAAAAATTATACTCAAGTAGACTGCTGTCCAATACCAAGGATTGAACATGCTCTGCAAAACACATCTAAAGCTAATTATTTAACCACCATGGAAATTTTGAAAGGATTTCACCAGATAAAAATCATTCCTGAAAGAAGAAATTTCATAAAAATTATCTGCCACCTAGGTATATATATATACTTGAGGATGCCCTTTGGGATCAAGAGTGCTCCTTCTCACTTTCAAAGGGTGATAGGCACTGTTCTAGGTCAATTCATCAGACAAGGATGGATGATGGTATACATATAAAATGTCATCATATACTCTGATTACTGGGAAACCCACATGGACATAGTGAGACTAGTCCTTGAGACTATTTCTGCTGTAGGAATCAAAGTATCCATGAAAAAGTGAAACTTTGGATATTGAGAACTAAAAGCCCTAAGGCATATATTCTCTTTTTTAGCCCTTATAGGATTACCAAAGCAAGATAGCATCAGTTATGAACAGGCCTATGCCTCAGAATAAAATTGGAATCTTATCTTTCATCAGGTTTTTGCAGTTACTGCAGGCATTACATACCCATATTTTCCCTACTGAAAAAGAGTGTGTACAAAATATGCAAAAATAACACCCTCTTCAAGAGGACTCATGAAATACTAAAGAATTATGAGGAACTCAAGATGGCTACAACTATATCTCCATAATTGATCCAACAAGATTACTCTAAACAATTTAATCTATATATAGATGCTAGTGTGAATGGACTAGGAGCTGCCTTACACCAAGGATTAATAGAGAATGACAAACCTGTGGAAAATCCCATAATCTTCATATTGGGAAAAGTCAAAGATACAGAAAAGAGATATGGTGCTAGCCAAATGGAATTCCTTTCTCTAGTCTGGGCAATAGAGTAACTCCACTATTACTTGGAATGTACCAGCTTTGTGGTAATCACAGAATGAAATTATGTTAGTACTCTCTCACCACCACCCCAGACATGCAAGGGGCTGATAGCACAGGCACCACTGCTCACAGAACTCAGTATTGAGAGATGAGATAGATTACAATGGAGATATGTAGATTAATTACAATGATAAGGAGAAGGAGAATCCAGGAGTAAGGCTCTGAAGGAGATTGATAGTTTAATCCTATAAGGGTAATACCAAAGGTATAGGTGAGATTAGTAAGGTAGGCTGATTGTCTTTATTTTGCTGAGATTACACCTATTGGAAGGGACCAACCAATAAGTAGTATTATACTAATTCCTTGAGGTGAATTAATCCAGGAAGGGAAGGGAGGCCAGTATATGTGAGAACTGAGAGGAGGCCTTGAAGATGGATGACTGGTGCTGGGGCTCAAATTCCCCATGGTATCACATGTTGACTAATTGGGCTTGAGGCTGTGGCTTGGCAGATTGAGTGATGGGCCTTTCCAGAAAGGTGTGGCATGTACTGAATTGGAGTATGGGTTGCCCAGCCAGGAGTATGCACTAGGGGTTTACAGTATTTACTTCTCATTTAAGGTAGAGTTGAAGGAGAGATGAGGATGAACCAAGCCATAGAGAGGGAGATTTTAAGCCTGGGAGATTGTCTGGGATCTGCAGGGAATGAAGCAGGGTACTTTAGGAGGTGCAGAATGTATATCCAGGGTTAGAAGGTTGATTTTACTGAGGATTGAGTCTGGCTGAGGGTTGAGTATGGCTGAGGAGACTGAGTTAAACTGTGTTCATGACAGACTCTCATGAATATGAAGACTCCAAGTAGGCGTATTTTAAGACGGAAGATTTCCATACATCAGTATAGAGGACATGACTATAATTGACAAGGCTTGAGAAAAACATCAGAAAACTGACAGCCTCAGCAGGAATTCTATACCCAATGATCCTAGCAACCCCGCTCATGAACCAGAGGATCATGAAATATCCCCTATAATCAATATAAACATGCTTGAGCCTGATGTTCCAATGATTGGAATACACCTCAGTGAACTTTACCAGTCTCTGCTTTACCCAATCAAAGAGACTTATAAATCTGACATGAAAACTCTGGTATCAATCATGGAAAGTACCTCACCCCCCACTGAGCAATTTGATAGCTTTCCTGAACCTCTGTTGAAGCCTCAAAAAGCTGGAAGGTTCACATTATGGGATGGTTTGGGGGATGGTTTGGTATACTATACGTACCAGAGCTCTGGTTTCATTTTCTTAACTCAAGAAGAAAATATCAAAAAAATACTAGCTAAGTTTCCTGATAAATTTTCTTCTGGTCACTTATCTTCTGATAGAACTCTAGAATAGGTGAAAAACAAACCTGGTGGATCAATTGGAGAGAACTAACTATCAAATATGTTTCCAGTTGTGAAACGTTTCAAAATTCTAAAAGGACCATTGGAGAGAGTTTTGGGCTTCTAAAAAAGATTTCTGAACCCCACAAAAGGTTGGAATATATCAACATGGACTTATTGAAATGATTACATCCTTGAGGAGCCTACTCCTAAAAATCTGCACTAGTCATAGTAGAAAGGTCCTCCAAAAATGCTCAGTTCTTGCTTTAACAAAAAGAAGATACTGAAATGCAAATATAATTAGTCTTCTGGAACAGACTTATTTCTGATGCAGGAGTTCCCAAAATGATTATCAGTGATAGAGATCCAAATTTTACCTCTGATTTTGGGAGAAATCTCTACAACCTTGTGGGAAATAATTTAGCCTTCTCAACAGCTAATAACCCTCAAACAGATGGATTAACTGAAATTATGATTCAAACCCTAGAGGAAATTCTCAGAAGATTCTGTTGATTTGGATTAGAATATAAAAATGCAGATGGATATTGCCATGAATGGGTCATCCTTCTTCCTGCTTTAGAAATAGCCTATAACATCTGAAAATGCTCCAAAACAAAGGAAAACCCTTATATTTTAGAAAGAGGATGGATCCCCAAGCTACCCAAAGATAATCTTAACAATCAACTGGATAGTATAAATAAAAATTCTGTGTAATTCAAAAATATGATTGACATGGGCAAAAGGCATGCTGCAAAATGTGTCCAAAATGCTGTTGAATATAACCAACAGAGAGGGGATAAGTCCCACAAGGAGCCTGAATTCAGAATTAGGTATCAATTCCTAGTCTCCACCACCAACTTCACCATCCTAGAAGGCAACAGGAAGCTCAGACCTGCCTTTTTGGGACCATTTACCATCAAGAAACTTCATTGAAAGAATGCTGTAGAGGTGATCTTCAGTGATGAACTCTCCAAAGAAGACCCAATCTTCCCAGTAAGCCGGATTAAACACTTTCACACCAGGACTGGAGAAAAAGTCCCTAAGCCTGAAGTAACCATTGAAGCTGACCCTGGAAAGGAAAAAGGGAAAATTAGCAAGATTCTTAAAGGCAAGAAAGGAAGGATAAAAGAAAAAGATTTCAGACTCTACATAGGTAGATATAAATTTTAATCAGCTGAAAAGGATGAATGGCTGCTGGAAAACAATATAACAGATGGAACTGCACGCCTGAGAAATTACAGAGCCAGTAAGAGACACTAGGCCCAATTTTTTTTCAGATATAGAAATATCTTTGAGCCAGGGAGTGTCAGCTTGCTACTATTTACAGAGAAATCTGCCAGACTAGCAAAAATGATAAAATACAAATAAAATAATAAAAAATTATGAAAAACCAAAGAAATAGTGGGAAATAATCAAACATTATTACAGATTTGAATTCCTCACCCAAAATTATGGTAAATCCAGTGATTTTGGTCAGGTGGTCAACTCCTGCTGGTCATGTGACAAGCTGTGGTTGATGGCCAGACCAAATTGGTTGATGGGGCAATATCCAAGGGGGCCCGTCTTTTTGGTTCATCAACTTGACCTAGTTGCTGATCAACTCAGGGAAACAAGACAAATTTTTACTATTGTCATGACCCTCATGACCCTTACCATCAACATTGCGTTTTTTTTTGAGGAAAAACACCTCTTTGCGGCTTCAGTTGAAAGCCGCAATGGCCAAGTTGATGGCACACCCCCATTGGTTGACCACCTGAAAAGCAGCAGTTGATTAACTGCCACGCAGATTTGAGCACCCTCCAACCATGGTTTAACAAAAAAACCACTGATTTGATGACCCAACCAAAATCAGTGGACACACCATTATATGTAGGGTCACTCACTGACCCCAACCTTAAATTCTAACTCATTTATATTATTTTAATAAAAATAATCCAAAAACCACAGCACCATTGTGATTTTTGGTAATTTGAATATTTCACATGTATTTTTTCCTGTAGGTTTCACAACTAAAATTCCTTCAGAATTGAGGTGTGTTGCATATTTTAGGAGGTACATTCAAAATTAATTTCTGTCAGAATTCCTGCATTCAGCCCTGCAACCCTGCACAATGGACTGGATGCTCCAAAATAGCCCTGAATGCATAAATTTTTCAAGCACACAAAGGCAAAAGTGTGCACTAAGATCCTGCAAACAGAATTTTACCTTCCTTTGTGCAGTGATCACATTCCTGGCCGCAGCTGTCAGATCTGCAACTTTCAGAGCCTCAAGGGCAAGGAACATCAACCAGGTAGCACCCATAACTACTACAACCTAGTAGGATTGTCCCTGCCTATGTAGTGACATGGAATATGAATAGAGGATGGTCCAGGAACATGATTTATCAGATAAAACCCCAGAAAATCAAGTTATAGAGTAATTTAATTTGAAAAAAGAAAATTGTCAAGATCACCACAAAATTAACTGATCCAAACCTTTATGCTCCAAAAAACATATCAATGAATCAGCTAATAAAATGATAAAAATTACCAAAATCATCAGCAGATGACAAACAATCAATAAACATCCATTAATGATCACTTTGATCCAACAAAAATATTTTAAAATGAAATTATGTGCAGGATCATATAATCAACAAATGAAAACAAAGACAGATTCTGTCACTAAACTCATGCACCAATCCTACAGATCCAGGGCAGTCTGAGCTACAGAACCAATAGGGCATGCTAAATGGCTCTGGTGGGCTTTCCAGCCTTAGAAAACAAGTCCTACCCTTTTTATATTCCTTGATAAGACTCCCTCCAACCCAAAAAAACATTTATACAGTACTTCATTTTACTCTTTTACCCCCAGGAATTTATTATTTATCACCCAAAAAGATAAGCAAGTGATTTATGGCTTCACTCTGAAGTATATTTTATTAATTCATCAACAAGTCTTGCTGTTTGCATTGAATACAAATCAAGAAACCCCCAAGCTTTGATCTAAAACAATTCAACTGTGAACCATTGCAGGTACCCAGGAAGTGACTGCTCAAAGTAGTAAGTTATTTCCTCTCTCCTTTGGCTTTTTTTTCTACCATAGCCCTTTCCATACTACTATTTCATTGGGTGTTGCCACTTTTTGTTAAGTCATAAGAAAACTTGAATTTGTATTGGAAGTTGCAAGGCATCTTCTTTAACCATGGGTGAAGGTTGTGAAGGTGTGCCTCATGGAAGATTTATGAATGTTTTTTATTCAAAACAGAGTAATTTGGATATCTTTTTACAGTTTTTGGTATCATTATTGGTGAATTTTGTGGTTTAAATTTATTTTTAGAGAGTAGAGATGGAAAATTTTAAATATTATCCAAAATATTGTATGTTATGGGGAGATCAATTAAATTATGAGATGGGCAATGAAACAACTACTGAGAATTCATGGACCTGTGATTCTGTATCAAATAATCAGGTATTCTTTGTTGAGCAAGTTTAAAAAAAAAAATTCTTTGCTGGTGATGGTGATCAGTCTTTAACCAATTTCTGAGTTGGGGTTTCAAAATACTTGATGATTAAGGTCAGGATGATCATACATTGTTGAATTTCTCAAGTGATGATTATGAGAATTGCAAAGAAGTTGATGAGGATGTGAGTGATGTGATTCATTTTGAACAACCATGAAAGGAATTAAATAGGTTCTTCTATGTGAATTTGGAAAATTAATCTGTTGGAGTCAATGATTGGATCAGGGACTCTTACTCAACTCAGAAAGTTTAGGACTGGATTTGAAAGAAACAAAGTCAATGAGGCTTCATTACTGGGCCTCAGTGAAAGGTTTAAATAGTAATAGAGAGAAAGTGAAAGGAAGGAAATCACAGAGATAATGGTAAACACTAGGTTTGTGACATATGAACAAGAAGATTATGTGACAGTAAAGGATCATGGCTAGCAGCAGAAACACAATACTTCAACACCCCCCCTTGCTGGTAGGCTTGAGACTGGGTGAGAAGACAAAGACTTTTCAGGTAGCAGCCTAGCCTAAGTGCAGTCAAAGTAATACAAAACAGTAACAAAAAAATTGGTAATTGATGTGAGGACTGCAACAATGATGACACTAGCAAGCAATGGAGAACAACATTCAAGGGTCTTCAAGCAGGTGAATGATTTGAAGTATTTTGAGTGTGTAAGAATGACTGCACTCAGAGTTACCTGAGGATACGCAGAGGTGAGGCAGGAAGAAGGATTGCAGTGACAAGGTCGCGCGCTAGCAGTCGTTTTTAAGAATTGCAGGCAATTGTGTTAAGAAAATCATCAGCGAGGTCGCAAGCAAGCGACAGGAGTTGACAGGGTCATGAAAAAGGGTGCATCGGCGGGGTCGCAAGCAATTGATGGAAGATATGCAATAGCAATGTCGCAAGCAAGTAAGTTGGAAGGAGGACGAGCAGCGATTGAAGTCGCAATTGACAGAGCAAGCAAAGGTCGCGGGCGGTGCCGGGATCAATATTGGATAATTGAAGAGGCGAGAGAGGCAGCTAGGTGAGAAGCAAACAAAGTCGCAAGATAGGTGCGAACGGGTTTGCAGGATTTGAAGTGCAAGCAATGTTGTGAATGATAGTTTGATCAAGCGAGCGCAAGTATCATGAGGGATGACCGAGAGCGAACAACTGGAGCGATTGAGCAATGATGTTATAAGGGAACAAATTGGGACGAAACGTAGAGGAGGAATCAAGTTGAAAGAAAGGGAAAGGAGTGAGTCATGAAATGCGATGGGAGAGCGCTTTGGTGCCAACAGATAGACTTGACCTCTGCCTAGTCGATCGACCAAAGGACAACTTGCGCTTCTTGTGCATGCCAACCAATTTACTTTGATTGCCGATACTCAAACATTTCCCCTTGTCCTTGATGGTAGCAGTAGTAGATGTGCTTGATTTAGCCTTACCACCGGCGAATGAGGATGATCCGCATGGCTTCCTCTGAGATTCGCGACTTTCCGGGGTTATGCTGGTGCTTCAAACAGTCCTCTTGAGAGGCTTAGGAGACCAAATCGGCTGGCTCAATTTTGTGGGTAATACTTTATTGGATTGACCGATACCAACTGCGATCTTGCTACTTTTGATGGGTGTCACGCAGGAAGTTGCGATAATTAGGATCAGGATCATCATCTTTGTAGGATACGCTTGAATCGGGATTGAGATGAGATTTGTCCGATTTGTAACTGGCTGATTTTGAGGGCTCCTAATCTTGATCATCATCACCCCCATCTTCTCCCTCGGCTTCCACCAGGTCCCGGCCCGGGATGATCAACCAAACAACAAATGATGGCAAAGTGGGCGCAATGTCTTTGAGGTTCCAATGGACGGAGCAGCTTCAGCAATGAGAAGAAAGCAAATTTTCAGGATGAGCAAGCAATATTGCTGGATGGTGGGCAAGCAATGTCGCTGGTGAGGCTCAGGTGGTGATATTGAGAAGTGACCGAATACGCGAGCAATCGTTGGAAGTGATAAAGTTTGTAGTCAAAGTTGGAAGCAAGCAATGTCGTCAGAAGGTGAGCAAGTAGATGAGGCAGAGCAAGGGTCTTGAAGTGACAATTTTCAGGGTTGCGTTTTTTGCCATA
The DNA here is from genome assembly GCA_025617555.3 of Puccinia polysora. Lineage (NCBI taxonomy): Eukaryota > Fungi > Basidiomycota > Pucciniomycetes > Pucciniales > Pucciniaceae > Puccinia > Puccinia polysora. The sequence continues at coordinate 34,353,130 of CM062632.1, read as the reverse complement.
CTCGTTGACCAGGAATTGCCCAGGAAGCTGTTGGAGAGACTGATGGGGATCTTGAACTTGACTCGATTGATCGATTGATTCCTCCATCCGTCAAACCATTGAATAATAGTGAGATGGAAAGTTGAAGCAAGCAAGGTTGCACTCAGGGCGTGAGCAAGATCGCGGGCGGTTGATAGCTTGAAGAGGAGAGTGGGATAAGAGTGATTGAGAGAGGATGACATCAAGGGAAGGATTGGGATGAGTGAGAGTAAGGCTTGAGGGGATGTAAGCTGGTCCAAGGAGGGAGACCGTTATTGATGAGCTCATCGTGGAGTCCGAGCTTGAAGCAGATCCGATTGATTGTCAGACGGAAACCAGACCAGCTTAGGGTTCGTCCTCATCTCACCCCCTTGCCAAAAGAGTTGAAGAACGGTTTTCAGGATGAGACTTATTGAAGGCGGACTAATTGAAGAAAAAAAGTGGGCTTGGTCGATCAAGGGATCCTGATGAGACCAAGTAGGTTGAGGTAGTAGAGATCGTCAAAGAGCTTCATGGCCAACTCAAGAGATTTGATGATTGATTCCAGTCTTGATTTGAGCCAGTTAGATTGGGATGGATCTAAGGGCTGAAGATCTTGAGATTCTAGGGCAACAAGCCAATGGAGAGCGAGCGAAAGCAGTATCGCCATCAAAGGACAAGGGGAAGGAGGAGCAAACAAGGAGGAGTAAGGACCAGAAAGGGAGGCGGAGAGGGATAGGGAGCTGAGAGAAGAAGCGGAAGAACTGGAAGAAGGAAAGGGATGTTGGGGTCAAGTGCAATACAATCGAGGTTGCCATCAAGGTTGTCAAGATGATAAGAGATTGCGAGTGATGTCGTGATGGATGAGGGGGGATGATGGTTGGATTGGATTGATGAAGTGAACGGGATTGAAGGAGAGGTAACGACAGGGTCGCAGTAAGGGTAAGTAAGACCAATGAAGGTCACTAATAAGGGTGATCAATAAGATCAGTTCAGATGAGAAGGCAGGTACGGTCAGTAATAGAAAGACAGTAGTGCTCCCAGGGAAGACCATGAAGGTGACTAATAAAGGTGATCAATATGATCAGTTCAGATGAGGAGGCAGGTACGGTCAGCAATAGAAAGACAGTAGAGCTACCAGTATAGGAGGATGACCAATGAAGGTCACTGATAAAGGGTAGATGCAATTTAACAATAGGATAATTGGAGAGCTACCTCACTAAGAGGATTTACTTGAAGCAATAACAGAGACAGCACAATATGTGGTGCCCTGGGCTCATAACCTGTTGGAGTCAATGATTGGATCAGGGACTCTTGCTCAACTCAGAAAGTTGAGGACCGGATCTGAAAGAAACAAAGTCAATGAGGTTTCATTACTGGGCCTCAGTGAAAGGTTTAAATAGTAATAGAGAACAAGTGAAAGGAAGCAAATCACAGAGATAATGGTAAACACTAGGTTTGTGACATATGAACAAGAAGATCGTGTGACAGTTAAGGATCATGGCTAGCAGCAGAAACACAATACTTCAACATAATCTTGATTTTTTTGTGCAGAGAAATCAAGGATATCAAGAATCAATCCAAAACGTAGCTTGTGGTGTGGGATGAATTTCTTGAGTGATGGTGATGAGAATTGTGAAGAAGTTCATGAGGACATGAGCCATGTGATTGATTTTGAACCACCATAAAAGTAATTCAAGAGCTTCTTCTATGTGAACTTGGAAAATGAATTGTGTTGATTTTCTGCAGAGAATTCAAGGATGTCAGGAGTCAACCCAAAATGTAGCTTTTGGCATGGGGAGATGAGGAAATGCAATAGGAGGTGGTATTTATGTTGAGAAAATTACACCCAAATTGGTGCTTGCCATTATACTCTTTCTGTCAACTCTCTGATACCAGGAACCTTGCAGTCCTTTAGCTACAGAGAGTGATAAAAATGCTGAAATGATGATAATAATTATTATTCCAATAATAAACCCTTAGAAGCTCAAAGAAATGATTTAATAAGAGCATTTGCAAGGTTTAATTGGTTTGGTAGTAAATGGTTTTCAATATAATATAAAAGAGGGGCCACAGTAATATACTACTGGGGATCTTTACAGACTAGCAACCTCTCTTCAAGGGGCCTCCTTAGGCAGTTTAAGAACCTTGGAATAAATATGGGTGCCTTAGAAAGGACTTATTCCACTAATGGCCGGGCTTAACAGCACAAGTGGCCTAAACAGGAAGGGTAACACTCAATCTGAGCACTTCACCACAAAAATCCTGGAATAATTGGAAGGGTTTCAGAGCAGATGGGGTAGATTGCTTGACTAAACTTCAATGGTTGATTGGTTAATATAGGTAAATAATACTACTGCAGACTAATTCATAAATCACTTGCTTATCTTCATACAAGCACTTGATTAACAATGACACGGTGTCTGATTGATAATAAATAATTCCTGGTAACTGATGATGGAATAATGGATCCAAAGAGGTCTGTATAAATACCTTTTTGGGGTGATTTTTGGTCTTCTCAGGGCACGTAGAGAGGGTTCTGCTCATGGGCTGAGGCTGGCAAGCCAGTCAGGGAAAGATTAGCACGTCCACTTGGTGCTGTCAATCAGCTGTCCTTAGATCTGCAGGATTTCTGTACTATTTTAGCCACAGGATCTGTTAATCTGTTATGGTGTAAATTTGATCATTCTGTACTCATCCTTCATTTGTACTACTGATATTGTTTTAAAGCATGCAGATGTGGATGTTTATTGATTGTGCATCATCTGCTGATCATGTAGATAATTTTTAGTAATTTTTATGAACACTTCCTGTAGTGTTTTGTGGTTTTCAAAGATCAGGATCAGTGATTTATGTGGTAGTCCTTGATCTTTGATGATTTATTAAAAAATGTTTAAAAATTAATTTTCATTAATTTTATTTAAGTTTTGATCTTTTTAGATCATTAGTAATGCATATGTCTGTTTGTTACATATACTAGGCAACCCTAACTAGGTTGTAACTCTTCTGAGTGGTACCTGGTTGTCAGATTAGTCACAACTGATCCAGGCGCGGGGATCAGTTAGTACAGATGCGCGCGGGGTAGGATCCGCTGCGTGCGTGGCAGAATCAGCTGCGCGCAGGTCTCTAGTACGCGGGAACCTGCTGCTACTAGTACGTAGGGTTATGTAATGATGCGGGGCTGCGCGCGGGAATTGTGACATAACACATTTCCGCGTGTAACTCCTAAAATATACATAACACCTCAATTCTGAGTGAATTTTAGGTGTAAACCCTATATGTGACAATACGTGTGAAATATTAGAATGGCCAAAAAGTGCCATACAGGTGTTGTAATTTTTAGTACTTTTCTTTTTAATTATTTTAAAAATATAAGGACTTGGAATTCAAGGGTGGGGTCAGTGAGTGACCCTACCTAATTTTGGGTGAATAATCCATTCCTGTAATAATATTTATGGATTTCTCACTCCTTATTGTTAGAAATTGTAAGGCCAGAGGCCGGAAAGGATGAACGGAAAGATGGAATGATCTTATGACGCAAAGAGAAGCGGATCAGGTGGCTCAGAGGAAGGGGCACTTGGTTGAAATGAGTCAAAGAACTGATGAATGAATTTCAGTTGAGGATGACAGGATTTAAATAGTAAATACAAGCCATAGTCAACATGATCAAAATGTGGTAACATAATGAATAATAAGTAATGAATGAGAACTCAGCCAGAGAGAAACCACAATATCAGTGACACTATCAAGGACAAAAGACAAGGGATATCACAGACAGCTGAGGCGTTAATTCAAGCTGATCTGACACAGAAATCAGACATCAAGTTAAGAGAGAAGATGATAAGGAAGGAGTTTCTTAGAGTCATGAAAACAATATAAGAACTAGTGACTCAGGGTTCTTAGACTACAAGAGTTTGATCAGAATTATATGACATGCTACTCAAACTAGCATTCTTCCAGACATGTTCATAACTTAACCTTGAAATATACAACCAAAGATGACAACTGATTAGAGCAGTAAGAGGAGTTAAAGACCATAGCACTACTACTTTTATGAAGTCACACTAAGGTTGAATAATGAAGATAAAATGAGTGTAATTGGTTTAACGGTTGAAGGTCTTAAGCGTGAGCAGAAAAATACCAGAATTCCAACACTTATTTTGTTAATTGAGGTATTCTTATTTTTCATAGTTTGTGTTACTATTTGACAGTTTTTCTCTGTACATAGTAGCAAGCTGACACTTTCACATTTCTTGCAGATCCTTGATTATACCAGTGTTGTGTTCATAAATTTTTCAAACAGAAGTTATTCTCCTTGTTTAATACTGATTTTTTTCTTGTTGGTTACATCCCCCTGTTACGCTAAAGTTTTCCTTGTTTCATTGTGTGCATTAACATACTTACTTGCAAATGTATGTATGTACATGTAAGGGTTTTTGTTTGTGGGACTCCAAACAAAAATAGGTTTAGATACAGACACCTGGTTTTCATCCTCAAGGTTGGGAAATGAACCAGTTCCACACATCCAAGGCAAATGATACTGTTATTTACAAAGGGTTCAGAACCCAATATTAGATGTTTAGTATTATATTAGACTACATTAAGTGTATATTTACCCCATTTTTTTTGTGCAGAGGGAATCCTCTTGACCAGTACAAGTTTGCAATTTTTTGCAGTGATGGGATGCAAAAGGGGCAACCTTTAAATCTGGGAAAATCTCAAACACCAAAAAAGATAAAAAAATAAAAAAAATCTAAAAATAAAACAAAATGAATAAAAATACAAGGGAATTTTCAATGTCAGGCCAAAAAAAGTCCAATTTATTATATTTTCATTTTTATTTTTATTTTTTATTTCTATAGCGAGAGAGAAGATTGTAGAGTGTAGATAGATCAAGTATTCTTTGTCTTGCTTTTCCTTCACTGGAATCCATCCCCTTCATCCCCCCTGAAACTAATCACTGGTATTTTGAAGAAAGAGAGATGACTGACTGATCAGGCACAGGTTGATTACATGACTGAAATCAGATGGTCATTTCAAGTGATGATTGAGATCATTTTCTGATGCTACTCTAGTGCTCTACATCTATACACCCTATAAATAATAATAATCATAATGATAATAAAGGCTTCTCTTTTTCTTCAGCCTTGATATCCTTGGGTTTTTATTTATTTATTTATTGTTTTTGGAAATTTTTAGAGTTGAATTCTTTGGAATCTTCATTCTTTCCAACCTCAAGGATTCAGAAACCCTTTCATCCCATCATTACCAGGTGTATTTCATACTTGAACTTGGACAAGATCATCACCTTCCCCACATTTGTTTGCAGGGGGTTAATTTTACTCTAGTCTACTACTATACTAGAAAAATTGACCTCCTGCACCCTTGGTAAATACCAACATTGTTCACCCCCTAGTGGTGCATCAGTTATTAATTTTCTAACCTTGAGGTTTCTTCTCTTGCATCCCTAAACTTTTGCACTGACTGGGAAAAAGTTTATATGTACAGTGGCTAGAGAAAAGTTGTGGGACTGTTTGTCAAAGTGACAACATCCCAGTACTTCAAAAAATGTAGATGAAGCCCCAGGTGTTGCAATCTTGCTGTTGGCCATCCCATCTTCAGGATCCCCCTTCATCAAACCCATTGCCACATTGCCACCAACTTGGTTTTCTAATTTTGATGTCAGACTACTCAATCAATCCAAAAAACAAAGATGGTAAGTAATTGTTTTTGAATCTAATTCTTCATTTTTGATTCTGATTCATGGGTTCTTTTTTTGATTTTTAGTCTTCTTTGGGTTATTGGTTGTTTCAGAGGATAAATTTGGTCAATCCATCCAACAAGGGTAGAATTTTGAAGGTCCAAATCCATTCTGGAGCAATTGAAATCAGACCACCTCAAATTCAACCTCAGACCAATATAAACTCAAACAGATCAAGGCACCTCAAAACTTAACAAGAGCACAAGAATTGAACAATATGACCATCACATTCCTGCAGATCTTGTCAGATTGCTACTATGTACAGAGCAACCTGTCAAAGTAACAAAAATACAAAATAAATAAATAAATAAATAAAATATCAAGAAGGAGTGGGAAATCCATAAATATTATTTCAGAAGTGGATTCCCCACTCAAAATAAGGTAGGTTCACTCACTGACCCCACCCTTGAAAGACAACTCCTTATATTTTTAATAATTATAAAAAGAAAAGACCAAAATACCATGGCATCACTATGGGACTTTTTGACCAATTTAATATTTCACACACATTGTCACGTATAGGTTTCAAACCTAAAATTCAGTCAGAATTGAGGTGTTGTGTATATTTTAGGAGTTACACGCAGAAATGTGTTCTGTCACAATTCCCGCGCGCAGTCCGGCATCCTTACATAACCCTTACATACCAGTAGCATCAAACTCCTGCATACTGAAGTCCTGCGTGCAGCCAATTCTTCCACGCACTCAGCTGATCCTACCCCGCCTGCATCTGAATGGACTGATCCCCGCATCAGGATCAGTTGTGACTAATCTGGCTAACAGGTACCGCTCATAAGAGCTAAAACCTAGTCAGGATTATCTGGTATATGTAATAAAGTTGGATATGCATTAGTAATAGTCTAAAAACTTTAAAACTTAAATAAAACTAAAAAAAAAAACTAATTTTAAATTATTTTCAATAATAAATCAAATATTGAGGATTACCACGTAAAACCCTGATCCTGATCTTTGAAGACCACAAAACACTACAAGGAATGGCTTTAAAAATTTTTTAGAAATTACCAACGTGATCAGCAGATGATGGAAGATCAATAAACATTCTTATCTTTCTACTTTAAACCAATGTCATCAATACAAATAAAGGATAAGTGCAGAATGATCAAATTATGCCATTAACAGATTAACAGATCCTGTGGCTAAAATAGTGCATAAAACCAGTAGATCTGAGGACAGCTGATTGAAAGCTCCAAGTGGACGTGCTGAACCTGCCCTGACTGGCTTTCTAGCCTCATCCCATGATCAGAAACCTCTCTACGTGCCCTGAGAAGCTCATAATCACCCCAAAAGGTAATTATACAGACCTCTTTGGATCTATTATTCATCATCAGTTTACCAGGAATTATTATTATCCATCAGACACTTTTTCATTGTTATTTAAGTGCTTATAAAGAGATCAGAAAGTGATTTATGACCTAGTCTTTAGTAGTATTATTTATTTCTCAAAACCAATCAAAACCATTGAAGTTAGTCAAGCAGATCCACCCCATCTGCTCTGAAATGCTTCCTATCTTTGCGGGATTTTTGTGGTGAAGTAATCTGAGTAAGTGTTTCCCTTCCTGCCTTTACCATTGTTCTGTTTTGCCCAGCCATATCAGTGGATAAGTCCTTGTAAGGCACCCATGTTTTATTCCAAGGTCCTTGAACTGCCTAAGGAGGCCCCTTGAGAGAGGTTGTCTGTCTATAAAGATCCCCAGTAGTATAATACTGTGGCCCCTATTTTTATAAAAAATTGAAAACCCTTTTTAACCAAACCAATGAAAACTTAAACCAGCTCTTAACATATTTATTATTTGAGCTTTTTAAGTGTTTATCATTGGAATACCATTATTATTATTATTCCAGTATCTTCTATCACTCTCTGTAGCTAAAGGACTGCAAGGTTCCTGGTATCAGAGAGCTGAGAATCTCATTCCCGTGGACAGAAGTCCTGCGCGCAGCCAATTTTGCCATGCACGCTGTGGTGCCCCATCCTGGACACCCTGGCCAGTGCGGAGACTTTAATTTTTTTTTTGATTTTTCCTTATCATCATTCATAGGCATCATTATCAAAAAAAAAAAAAAAAAAAATCATCATCATCCAATTCAAACTCAATCACCAGCCTATCCTCCAAGGACAAACGGGCTATTTTCCTCCTTGTCATTCTCTATATGCTCCAAGGTATTCCAGTTGGACTAGCATTTGGATTGATCCCATTCTTACTTTGGGCCCGATTATTGTACACTCAAATTGGATTATTTTTGCTGGCTTCCTACCCCTACTCCTTAAAGCTTCTATGGTCACCAATCTTCAATTCCTGCTATTTCCAAACCATCAGTAGGAGGAAGTCGTGGATCATCCCAGTTCAAGCCTTGGTTGGTATCACCCTATGGTGGTTAGGAAATCATGTCGACGCCCTCATGGATGCCAAGATCCCAGAAGTCAGAAGCTTAACTGCCCTGTTCTTCACCCTAGTCCACTTTGCTGCCACTCAGGATATCACCGTCAACGGTTGGGCCTTAGAATTACTCTCCCAAGAGAATCTATCCTACGCATTGACTGCTCAGATGGTTGGATTGAACATTGGATATTTCCTCTCCTTCACCGTCATTGCTAGCGTCTCCTGCTTCAAATTCATCTTAACCTACCCAACCCATCTCCGACCCTTCCCTTGCATCCTATTGAGTCCTTCAATCGCCCACTTCAACCCATTGCCACCTGATCACCTGCGCAAGATGGGTCATGGGAACAATCAATCCCATGACCATCCTTGCACCAACCTAACAGCAAGGTTTACGCCAACTTGCAACGGCTGTCATTGCTGTGCTCAACCCCATGACCAGCCCCCCAATTCATCTTTGCGCTGCCACCAACCAATGACAGCAAGCGTTTGCTTGCGGCCATCAATGACCTTGCGCCACCTTCAACAATCCCCCCCGCCAACCGCGGTTGCAGCCGTTCAAACCTGTCATCCGCCTCTTAGCTCACCGGTCATCCGCAGTTTCAACGGTTGCCCGGGCCCGTCAGTATGTCTGCGGGCCTCTCACTTGCTACTCTCCTGCCCACGCCCATCCTTTTAAAAAAAAAACAAAAACAAAAAAGAAGAAAAATCCGCTCCCATTTGTAAAAATCTCTTGTAAATAGTCCACAGGCCTCTGGTCTATAAAAGGAGGGGCTCTCCCCTGCTTTTTCTGAATCATGAAAAATTATCCATGGGAGTGTGTGCTTATGTCCCCCCCATTATTGTGAAATTAAGATCCTGATCCTATCCTGGGTATATCTCTGATTGCCCCCTGATCCATTTTTGACCCTGATTCTTTGCCCTTCTGTGGCCTGATCCTTATCACCAACCAATAGCCTTGCTGGTTGAAGAAAAATTCTGTCTGTTGGAATTTTTGAGTGTGTTATACCACTCCTTGACCCCTTTCTCTGACCATACTGGTCCTGATCCCTGATCATCTTTCTGGAGCCAATCATGATTGATTGAAGATGTCTTATTAAGCTTAAGACTTGGAGTGTTATATCTCCATTTATTTTCTTTGGAGTTTCATTCTGCCAGCCTAATCTTGAGTCCCTTGAGAAGTGTTGAGGTTATCCTTGCTTCAAATCAGTTACTGTTGCTTTTAGAGCTTCTTAAACATTGTGCTTTGTATTGTACGGCCACCCTCAGTTATATGGTACCCTTCAAGAGCTTGATTGCGGAGAGTTGGGCAGATTCATTGAGAACCTGGAGGTTGGTTGGGTTTGAGTTGATCATCCCCAATCTTCTGCTGACAACCAGAGTTATTAGCTTGTGGGTGTTGTTTACATACAACAGCTTTTGTTCCTTGAACTCTAAGTAGACTTTAACTTCTTTTGTTCAAGTTTTTCCCTGCATAATCTTGTCTCAGATAGTGCTGTTCCATTGCTACCAAACTATTATCATCTTTATCCTCTACTCCTTGATTCCTCATTTAGCAGGTTCTGGACCTTGAACTTTGTTACATCTAAATATTTTTGTAACACTCAGGCGGGCAGCCTAAACAGCACCTTTCCCCTCCACAGAACTGCCATGGCCTATCACCGTTTGGAGTCTTACATTTGGTCCCCTGGGCCGGGATTGAACCAGTAACCTTGGGATTTACAGTCCCAACTTGAAGAATCAACTCCGAAATCCAATCCAATTTTTTTTCTTTTTTTTTTTTGTTCTTTTTTTTCAGATCTGATCTGTGGAGGCAACTTGGTCCAGAAGTAAGTTATCCCAATTGTGCACCATCTGGGAAAGATCCTTGTTGTTTTTTTGAAACTCTACTCTTGCCACACTTGTGAGCCACCTTGGAACTCTGCTCGTTTGGATCTCTTAGGAACCCTTCAACATGGAATCTGCTGGATCCTCCTCATCTGTTTGGGCCAAGATGGTCAAAATAAAACCTCAGAACAAAAACTTAGGCTTCAATGGGACCAATGTCAAACAATTCCTGGACTCCTATGAGATGGCTGCTGAAGTGGATGGTGCCAGTGAACATGATATGGCTTATCAGTTACAATTTTTTATCTCTTCTGACAAAGTTATGGAGTTTATCAAATTGTTTGATGGATTCAAAACTCATAACTGGACGCTCCTGAAGGAGGCTATGTTGGCCTATTGGGGAAAAATAGATGTAGCCAGATTTACTTTGCAAGACTTGGATGCCCTGGTTTCTCAATGGATCTCCAATGGTGGTGTCTCTTCAGCTTCAGATTATCAGTCTTTCAGAAAAACTTGGGATCCTATCCAATATTACCTCATCAGGAACAATCACATGAACACTGTGGACAAAATTTGAATCCAATTTTTCCAATCCTTTTCACCAGGAGTCCAGGAAAGAATTAGGGATTAACTGGTCAAATCTGGATCCATGATCACTACTAGGGATAATTGATTCAAACTTCCTGCTTTTCTGATTTTCAGGGGAGCAGTGGACAAGGTCATGAAAGGTCAAACTGCCCTCACTTTTGAACAGACCAGAATTGCTGAACCAGTCCATGCTCCCTCCTTTCAAGCATCTAACAAAATCATGAATAAGATGGAAGCCAATTGCAGACCTAAACCCAATCCTCAGAACCACCAGGAGACACCTACTATAGATGAGATAACTAAATTACTTCAGGCATTTGAGAATAAAATAGATCAGAAAATATCCTCTTTAGCCACTCCTAAACCTGCTAATTCTGTTCCTAAATCTACTCTAGTCTGTTATTATTGCCATAGGGAAGGCCATGGTACTGGTAGATGTCCTGAACTCCAGAGGGGCAAGGAGGAGAAGTTAGTAGAGCAGAAGGGAAATAATTTCTTCCTTCCTAATGGTGCTTTGATCCCTTTTGATTCATCTTGTCCGATCCGTCATGTGGTGGCCTCATACCAACCACCAACTCCCAAGAAGGCATCCTTGGTCTCTTTGGATTTTTGATCATCCTGTGGAACTCTGCAAACTTGGTATCCTCCAGCTATCACTTCTTCCAGCTTCTCTGGCACCTATCAATCTGATCCAGCTAGGAAACGCCATGAGGAACCAAAACTTCATAAGTCTCCTCCTGTTCCATCCTCAATCCTGGGAAAACACGTTAAACATTGATCTTCACCTGAGCCTCCTTCCTCTGATGTGGAAGACATGGAAGTAGAAAGGGAACCACTTATGGAAAGGTTCCGGGACAACTCTTATCTTCCCCCTCTTCAACCTGTCCAACCCTCAGATCCTCTTCCAGCACCTATTTCACCTGATCTTCCTCCCTCCACCCAGCCCAAAGTTTGATTTGAGAGGGACATCTCCAAGGACTACCCTAATGCTGTGGAAGGAGTATTAAAGAAAATTTCTGATCTTAAAATCCCTGATCTATCTGTGGCTGAACTCCTGTCAATATCTCCATCTGTGGCTGAAGGGATGAAGAAATGGGTTTCTCATTGACATGTGGAGATTGGTCCAGACAAATTAAAGGTCTCCTCTGGTACTCTGATGGAGGATTCTGGTGGAACAGATCCCTCTTCAGATCCAAATCTGTATTCCTGTCCACTTGGCTTTCTCCCATGTTATCTTGGTGATTCAACTAAAACAGTTTCTCTCCTGGTGGATTTGGGTTCTCAGCTCAACTTGATTTTGGACTCCATGGCCTGCAAGCTTAAACTTACCCCAAGGGTCAGTTTCAATTCTGCTGTGTATGGAATAGGGAACCAGTCCTGTGAGCTGGTTGGTATTGCTGAGGATATCCCTGTTTGAATTGGTCAAAATATTGTTGGCACCTGTCACTTCTGGATCACCTGTCTGGATGGTCCCATGATCTTGGGAAGGCCTTTCTTAATGGACTTTGGTGCTACCCTGATGTTTTCTGATCAATTTTGGGAGAGAATTCTCCTCCCTGATGCTGATGGCAGAAAGATTGAAGTTCCTCTTTGTTCTCTGGATTCTGGTTGTTGGAAAAGAGACTTCCCTGGTCATCCTCCAAAATCTGTCCTGAAAGGAAAGCAGAAAGAAAACTCTCATTCCTCTCATCCTCATTTTTAGCAGAATAGTTGGCCCTACTGATAGTTGTAGTTCTTCTCAGCCTCAGACTTCAACTCATGGACCAACTCCCACCTCAGAGGCATATCTTTCTTTTTCCTCATCATTTCCTACTCATCCAAATAAAATCAAAAATCAAACACATGAAAAATCCGAAAAATCCAAAAATATTTCTTCTCTGTCTGGATCTTTTGTATCTTCTTTTCCTTTTTCTTTTCAGCCTGATCAATCATCTTCTATTCTTGTTTCAAATCTCCGCAATGAGTCTAAACTAGATCTAGATCTCAATTCTTTTCTTGGTGGCTTTGGTATGAAGGAGTATGGTCTTAGGTGGAGGCAATTTGGGGTAGAAGTAAGTCCTCCCAATTGTGCACCACCAGGGGCTCCTACTACTGTCATTTTCAAAACTCTAACCTGTGCCACACATGTGAGCAATGTGTTATCTTTTGGATCCTCTTTTATGGAGAAGGCACCTTTCAAGGACGCAGCAGAACATCAAACTTGGAAGATGTTGGAACATGGTCTCAGTTTTTTTAGTAAGGTCTCACTGGTCAATGCTTGGAGGAAGCAGGGATTCCTCTCCTTTGCCACCAAGTACAAACCAGTTGCAAAGAAGGTCCAGCCAGTCAAACAACCAATGCCTCTCAACCTGAATCCTCCTCTTATGCGTCCTTGGCTATCCCGCGATCCTTACTGTGGTCTATCCAAATCCCTCACTGGTCCATTCATTCCCTCTGGTTGGGTCACTGAAGAAAGTCTGAAAGTGGTCAACTTTGGTCCAGATGGATGGCTTCTTCCTGATGAGTTAAATTTGAGCAAAAATTTCTTGTCTCTAAGGGAAAAATCTATTGCATTCTTTGAAGAAGAGAGAGGTCTCTTGAAAGAATCCTATGGTCTCCCTTATATCATCCCTGTAATAGAACATGATCCCTGGCAAAAGAAGAAGATCCCAATCCCTGCTGCTAAAGTCAACAAATTCATCAAGTTGGTCCGCAAACAAGTCTGAACCGGTTTATACAAACAATTGACTTCTAGCTATTCCAGTCCTGTTTTCTGTGTCCTGAAAAGTAATGGTAAACTTAGAATAGTTCATGACCTCCAGCCTCTAAATAAGGTTACTATTAAAGACTCTGGTATCCCTCCTGCTACTGAAGAATTTTTCAAATCCCTCTCTGGGAGAGCTTGCTATGGTCTAAGTGACATTATGGGTGGTTACAACAAACAATCTTTGCATCCTATTTCTCGGCCGCTCACTACTTTGGATACCCCCCTTGGTTGATTTCAACTGACTCAATTGCCTCAAGGTGCCACCAACTTGGTTGCGTCTATCAGGCTCAGATGATGTGGATCCTCCAGGACAAAATCCCAGATCTGTCATAACCTTAGTTCTGACACTCCTTCAACTAAACCAATCCAATCTCTTCATCAAACTCACCCTCATATCAAACCCAACTTCACTACTCCTGTACCTTCCACCAGATAGTACTACCTCTGCATCTCTTGCAGTCTCCATCCTCTTCCACCAGCTTCACCCTCTCCCTGTATGGTATAAGATTTATGTCCATGTACACCTCACCTGTCATGTGATTCAGCCAACCTTCTCAGGACCTCTCAATCTCTCCATGGCTTGGTACAACCTTCATCACTCCTCAACCCAATTGGTATATGAGTTAGTACATACTGCACTTAGTATATACATATTACATACTCTCCACTGTCTGTTCAGCCCATACTCCCAGGACTCCAGATCAGTACATGTCAAACCTTCCTGGATAGGCCCATCACCCAATTAGTCAACTGCAGCCTCCAGCCCAATCAGTCAACATGTAATACCATGGGAACTCCAACCTGCAACACCAGCCACTCATCCCTCAAGGCCTCCTTCTCAGCTCTCACATATACTGGCCTCTCCTTCCCTCATGGACTAATTCCCGCCAAGGAATTATTATACTACTTCTTACTGGTTAGTCCCTCTGCCAGTAGGTGTCATCTCAGCACAAGACAAACTTCACCCAGCCTGCTTAACTCATATCACCTTGCCCCTTCCTGGTGTTACTCTTATAGGATTCAACAACTCTCTCTTCAACAACCTCCTGGACTGGTCTTCTCATCCTTCCTCTTCTCATCACTTGTACTCCTCCTTTCATCTCCTTCATTGAAATCCAATCAATCATCCTTGAGTTCTATGAGTAGTAGTGCCTGTGCCTTCAGCCCCTTGCACGCCAGGGGCCGTTGTGACATTATACTAATTCCTTCCCCTTAATTACTGCCCACTCTCTACCTCTCAAATCATCACCTTCAACCAACTGCATCCCATCCCATCTTTGACCTTGGATAATACTGCCTACGCATGTTGTGGACCAGTGTGTGATTGAGCTGAACAGTGTGCAGCCTTTCACGTTTCCAAAGGAGTGCTATACAAGTTGTGGCTACCCCTGCCGAAGCTATCCATTCCCCTCATCAACTGCGCATTGGCCAAATCCCTCAATTTTCCTCTTCAACATCTTCAACCCTCCATTTCAACACTTCCTCAAGAGATTTTTCAATGCTTCTTTGACCATTCCTAGGCGCCTCCTTGACAAAAATTTGAAGCAATTACGGTGCCCTGGGCCGCCCTTCAACGCCCTTTGACGCACTTTGACGCACTTTGACGCTTTGACCTTCGACTTCGACGCTTTGACCTTTGACCTTTGACTTCAACGCTTCAACCTTTGACTTTGACGCTTCAACCTTCAACTTTGACGCTTCGACTTTGAAGCTTTGACTTCGATGCTTTCAACGCGCCTTTGAAATCTCTTTGACGCCTTTGAAGCCTTTGACGCGCCTTTGACCATCTTTGACCCTTTTCAAACCCTTCCTTTGAAGCTTGTTCTACGCTTCTTTGACGCTTCCTGGACGCCTCTTTGACGCCAGTTCAAAGCAACTACGACGCCTTCCGGCTCCCCATGGCGCCCCTACAACGCCCTTTTGGCGCCCCCTTCCTTCAAAATTTCTGGGAACTTTCTTCATTGAAAATTGGCCTTTCTTCCTCAAATCTTCTCTGGGTACTTTTTTTTGTGACATTTCTCTTCTCTGGCGTATTTTGACACCATGCCAGCCCGACATGCACAACCTTCATTCATTTCAAGTCCACCCCTCACCAGAGCAGCAAGAGCCAGAGGTTCTGTCATCAACATCTCCAATTGGGACCAGACAACTCCTCAAGCTTGTAGACGTGGGAGGACCCCTAAAAACCTTCCAATGCCAGCATGCTCCACTTCCATGGACACTGGTATCCTTCCTCCAGCTCCTCCTAGAGCTTCTCTTTCTCCTGACCCACCTGCAGTTAGTCGTATCACTAATCGTGTAATTGGTCAATATCCCCAAGCAGGCTTTGGATTAGATTCTCCATCTTATGATCCCAGCATCATTCCTATTCCGGAAGGCGAGGACAAGGAAGGAAGTGAGGACTCGAACTTTGATTCAAGGATCCTGAATAATCTTAATTCACAAACTATGGAACCTCAAGAAGCATTGTCGCCTTCAGCTTCTACTTCAATCCCTGGACCTCCAACACAACCTCAACCTCCAAAATCTGCTGTGGATCCCAATCTATTATCCCTTCTCCAGACCATGACTTCTGCTTTGGCAACACTCTCTCAACCCCCATCAACCAATACTTCTCACTCTGGCACCTTCAAGTCTCCTTCCATGAATGCTCCGGATACGTTTGAAGGCAACAATCCTAGCCAACTCCAACCATTCCTCCAATCTTGTGAACTCATTTTTGCAAATGATGAAGGAACCTTTAGCGTGGACCGGAAGAAGAGCAACTTCACACCCTCTTTGGAAACAGACTAGAAGTGTTCAAGGCTGAAAAGGAACTGGTGAACTTGAAGATGAAGGACTCTGGCTATGCTTCAACCCACATCACTGAATTTTGATCACTTATGACCAAAGTCTCTGGGTGGGGTGATAGAGCCTTGTACTTCCATTTTTGACAAAGCCTCCCTTCACGCCTTCTGGACCAACTAGCAGGGTACAATGGCTCTCAAGAAACTCTCCAGGACCTTATGGATATAGTTTTCGACTATGATACAAGGTATCATGAAAGGGTAAAAGAAAAATCCTCTTCTCTCATTAATCCCCAACCCCACAGTTCTTCTCAATCTCAATCTACCTCTAATCAACCTTACAAGGGTAGCAGTGAGGGTAGGGAGCATTACCAGTCCCCAGAAAAGTCAACTTCAACTACCACATTTACCAGAACCTCTTTGGACCTAGGTCCAGATGGAAAACTCAAGACAGATGAAAGGGCAAGAAGAGAGAGGGAAGGCTTATGCTTATGTTGTGGTGTTAAACACAAGAAAGAAGACTTTAGAAAGAAACCTGTCAACTCATCTTCTTCTCCTAACCCAGCACCTTCCAGTGCTTACCCAAGGCCAAACCAAGATTAGGCTCACCCTTTTCTTCCTCTTTTTCAAGGCTTATCTCTATTGTTTGTTTGATTCAGGTGCAAATCAATCTGTAATGGTCAATTCACTGGTTCAAAAGTATCTATACCTTGCAGCCCCTTCCTTCTGGGAAAACATATTTCATCTTTCCAATCTCAGCTCATCAAATCTACTTCCAAATGGTTTTACTTACTTCCTTTCCTAGCTTTGAATGGGAACCCCTTCAAGTCAATGCACCATCCCCTGAAACCTTCACCCTGGGAATTGACTTTCCTCATCACTGTAATCCAGAGGCAAACTTGGAAGATGGGGATGATCACCTCAAGACACCAACTAACCACTGAACTTCCCTCCAATCCTGTTGAACTCAACCTGGCTACACTGCCTACAGCTGTCCTTCCCTTCAACTCTGCCTTTGGCGCTGCAGCCCAATGCATTCCCCCTCACTTCAGAAACTTTTGCAATTCCCCAACACAACTTCCAATTCCCTTTGAGTTCAACACTCTTTCCACTTGCTCGGATATTCATTGATCCTTTATTTTTTCACAGGAGGAAGATATACTGGATTCATCCTTGCATACAATGCAACTGGTTACTTCTTCTGATGTTTCTCTTTGTTACTGATGAAGTTCCTGAAGAATCAGAAACCGTGTTGAAGAAAGTTACTGCTGATTTCCATCCATTCCAAGATTCTCTTCTCCCAGGTTAAAGCAGACCAACTCTCTTCACACCGCGCTTACAACCACCATGTTGGACTGGAAGGGCTCATACCTCCAGTTGGGCTTGTCTGTTCACTACCTCACAATCAAAATTCAACCCTACAAGCCTACATAGCAGAGAATTTAGAGAAAGGTTTCATCCAGCCCCAGCACTTCAAGAACTGGAGCACCTGTCATTTCTTCTTTCAAGAAGAAGGATAGTGTTTTACAATTATTTGTTGATTTTTGCAAACCTGACGCTGTTATCAAGGAGAACCTTCACCAATTTCCTCCAATGACTTTCACTGAATTTCTTTCCAAGTTCTACCATCCTCACCCAAACTGATCTCAGGGTGCTTACCCCTTAAGCATTGCAGGCCTTTGATTTACTAACTGATCTTTCTTCTCTAAAAGTATTTCCATGTCTTCCAAAGCTCGCATCAGAATACAAGGGTATTTCATGATCCTCCTTTCCTTCTTCAACACTCACTTACAGCCTATGGAAGTTCTTCGTTGAATTCACCCGGCCTCCTGTCACGTTGGGACAACGTGTTTCCAGACGGGGGAACGCATACTCTGAACAGAATCCTGATGAACTTGAAACTTCTAAACTTTTTTACCTCTCTTTGATAATTCTTGAAGCTCAACTGATTGAATCGACCATAAATCAACAAGCTGACAAGTTACTCCAGGATATTATTCATATATTGAAGAAAGGGAATGAAGTGACTAAAAATTCTATAGATTCCTACATTTGCTTACTCCTGTTCATGGTTCAAGTGGGTATACCCAACATGCTGACTAACTAAAGCTAGAAATACTTCTTCAATAAACCAAACTCCTTTGATCAAGATCAAAACAGCCTATTGATAAGTATAGGAACTATGCTGACCTTAATAGAAACTGAATTCTGAAAGGCATCCATCCTTGGAATTAAGTATGACTATCTGCAATGAAAATCACTACTGACAGACCTTCCAAGATAGCTCTTTGAGCGTTGGTTGGGAACCTTTTCTTATTTTGGAAAAATTAGACCCTCATGCTTCAAATCCAAAACCCTGATCAATTCATCCATCCATCCATCCATCCACCCACCCATTCAACCATCCTCAATCTCACCAACTACCTTCTGGGAACCAAGATCCAAATTCATCACTTCTGGATTCCCCTGCTTCTCCATCAATTCATTTCCATCCATCATTCCAAACCCAACTCATCCTATAATCCTTTTTCCCAATCCACTTTCCAATAAATCATTTCCTAAATCAAATCAAAACCAAAAGAACAGAAAATATAAAAAATAAATAAAATATTTTCCTTCCTATCCTTCACCTTCCAAATAGTCTTTTCCATCCTAAATATCATATCAGAAAATACTTCCAAATCAAAATATACTTCATTCCACCTATCTATTCCTTTTCCATCCCTTATATTTCTTCTTCCTTCAAATAATCAATCCTCAAATCCATCAACATCAAATCACCATTATCCTCAATCATCCATCCCAAACATTCCTGGAAACCTTACAACTTCACTTCTGGATATTCATCACCATCAGAACTTCAAACCAATCTTTAATACACCAGAACCCTCCAATAAGCTTTCATCTCAAATACTTCCAACCTCTTCAACCATCTTCCAGAACCTCCTCTTTTCATTCTCTCTTCTCTTCCTCTATGTTTTTCATTCCCTTCATTTTCATCCAATCTCTCCAGGAGCACTCTCATCATCAACCCAGTCCAAGGAAGAATCCCCCTCAGTCCCTTTTAAATACCCTCCAATCCTCTCCAACCCCCTTCAAGTCAAACTTCAAAGTCAAACCAGTCAAACTTCAAAGTCAAACCAGTCAAACTTTGAAGTCAAACCAGTCAAACTTCAAAGTCAAACCAGTCAAACTTTGAAGTCAAACCAGTCAAACTTTGAAGTCAAACCAGTCAAACTTTGAAGTCAAACCAGTCAAACTTCAAAGTTGAACCCGTCAAACTTCAAAGTTGAACCAGTCAAACTTCAAAGTTGAACCAGTCAAACCAGTCAAACTTTGAAGTCAAACCAGTCAAACTTTGAAGTCAAACCAGTTGAACTTTGAAGTCAAAAATTGAACTTTGAGCCTCAAACCAGTCAAACTTGCGGAACGTAGAAATTTGAACTAGTCAACTTGCCTAACTTCTCAAACTTCTCAAACTTCAAATCTCCAACTTCAACCTTTCAAACTCCCATTTTAACCTCAGACTTTGAGTCCCAGACACTGTGCAATAATTCACATGCTTCAAGCTATTTAACCTTGCTTCCAAGCCTGCCAGCTTCCAACCAGCAAGTACAGCAGCCCTCAATCCTCACCCCCAGCACATCCTTCTTTGGGCATCAGGAGCTGCCCCTTCCCTTTCAGGGGGGGTACTTTCATAACCGTAGTTCTGACACTCCTTCAACTAAACCAATCCAATCTCTTCATCAAACTCACCCTCATATCAAACCCAACTTTACTACTCCTGTACCTTCCACCAGATAGTACTACCTCTGCATCTCTTGCAGTCTCCATCCTCTTCCACCAGCTTCACCCTCTCCCTGTATGGTATAAGATTTATGTCCATGTACACCTCACCTGTCATGTGATTCAGCCAACCTTCTCAGGACCTCTCAATCTCTCCATGGCTTGGTACAACCTTCATCACTCCTCAACCCAATTGGTATATGAGTTAGTACATACTGCACTTAGTATATACATATTAAATACTCTCCACTGTCTGTTCAGCCCATACTCCCAGGACTCCAGATCAGTACATGTCAAACCTTCCTGGATAGGCCCATCACCCAATTAGTCAACTGCAGCCTCCAGCCCAATCAGTCAACATGTAATACCATGGGAACTCCAACCTGCAACACCAGCCACTCATCCCTCAAGGCCTCCTTCTCAGCTCTCACATATACTGGCCTCTCCTTCCCTCATGGACTAATTCCCGCCAAGGAATTATTATACTACTTCTTACTGGTTAGTCCCTCTGCCAGTAGGTGTCATCTCAGCACAAGACAACCTTCACCCAGCATGCTTAACTCATATCACCTTGCCCCTTCCTGGTGTTACTCTTATAGGATTCAACAACTCTCTCTTCAACAACCTCCTGGACTGGTCTTCTCATCCTTCCTCTTCTCATCACTTGTACTCCTCCTTTCATCTCCTTCATTGAAATCCAATCAATCATCCTTGAGTTCTATGAGTAGTAGTGCCTGTGCCTTCAGCCCCTTGCACGCCAGGGGCAGTTGTGACAGGATCATGCAGGTATCTTTATTGATTATGGTGGGATTAAAGGTCCAGTTTCTAACTATGATAATGAGCTCTTACCTTGGCACTCAGGAATCCAACGATTTATCTGGGAGTATGCTACTATCTTGGAAAGAATTTTGTTTTGAATTGAGGAATCTGGCCTTACTGTCTCTGGATCAAAACTTGCCACCTGTGTCCCTGCCTTGGAAATTGTTGGTCATATAGTCTGCAAGGAAGGAAGAAGGATGGCACCCTCTAAAGTCAACAAAATCATCTCCTTGCCTACTGCAATAAATCCAACGGAAGTTAGAGGTTTCCTAGGTGTCGTAACTTATGTCAGGATCTTCATTCCCTCACTATCCAAAATCTGTGCACCCTTGCGTCGTCTAACCAGAAAGGAAGCTGAATGGATTTGGACCCAAGATTGCAAACAATCATTTCAGTTGCTCAAAACTATTTTTGGCAAAGACATTGTTTTGAAAAGATCACTTATGGACCTGGAGCTGGCAAGATCAAGCTGACATTGGACTCTAGTTATCAATCTGTTGGGGCTGTCCTTACACAGGAAGATGAAAATGGTTTGTATTTTCCTGCTCTGTATGAATCTCTTCTTTTCTGAGATGTGGAATCCAGGTACTCCCAGCCAAAACTGGAACTTTGCGGTGTGGCCCAAATGTTCAAAAAAGCTTCAGACTGTCCTTTGGGGTCAACACTTTGAGTTAAAAGTCAATGCACAATCCATTATTGAAATGATCAATGCCCCCAGCCTCCCAAATGCTCCAATGACTCGTTGGGTGGCTTTCATTCAGTTGTTCTCTTTTGATATTGTTCACAGGCCTGGAAAATCTTTCACCATGCCTGATGGTTTATCTCGACGCCCTATTGGAGATGATGAACCAGATGTTGGAATGGATTTTGATGAGGAAGAACCCTTGGTCCGCCCTGTCTTTGCCTTCTCCTCTCAAAATTCCTCTGGCTTCCAGCAAGGTTTCTGGCTTAAGTTAGAGCAGTACCTTTCAACTCTCCAAAGACCCCCTGATCTCTCTTCCAAAGAATTTTGGTCCCTTAAAAGGAAGTCCTCCAACTTCTTTGTCCAAGGTTCTAGGCTTATGAAAAGAGCAACTCCTTGTGCACTTGTTGTGGTCACTATCCCTTCTAAGTAAGATTTGATCCTGGAAAGTCTCCATGAAGGCCTTGGTCATCGTGGGGAAACCAAAACTTATCAACAAATATCCAAACAATTTTGGTGGCCATCCCTGAAGAAATCCATTGCTCAATGGTGCAGGAGTTGTGAAGTGTGCCAGAAACATGATCTTAGGCGCCTGGCCAAAATTTGTTACCCCACTGGAGAGTCCACTGTCTTTGGGAGGATTGCTATGGATGTGGTTCACATTAAGGCTGGTGGAGCTAAGTACCTCATTGTGGCTAGAGATGATTTTTCTGGATGGGTTGAAGCAAAGTTTCTTAAGAACCTCAGCTCTGAATCAGTAGCAGCTTTCCTTTATGAGACTTGGATAATGCGTTATGGCTTGGCACAATCTTATTTGACTGATGGCAACTCCGAGTTTGGTGGTAAACTGGCTGATATGATCCAATCACTTCCTGGTCAACATAGGGTGACCACTCCTTATTATCCTGAAGGCCAAGGCATGGTGGAAAGAGGCCATGATCCTTTGAAGGCTGCTCTTGTCAAACTGGCTGGTGAAAGTGGCAAGAATTGGCGCAAATTCCTCCCCCTGGTCCTCTTCTCAGATTGAATTTCAACCAAAAAAATCACTGGCTACTCACCTTACAAAATCATTTTTGGTCAAAGGGCTTTCCTTCCTCTGGATCTGGAAATGGAATCTTTCTTAGGTATTTCTTGGGAAAAGGTTTCTTCCACCACTGATCTATTAGTTGCCAGATCCAAGCAGCTGGAAAGGAGTGAAGATTTCCGTAGTGAAGCTTATCAGAAGATGATGGAGTATAGGAAAAAATCAGTCCAGTATTGGGAAGACAAGCATTCAAAGCAAATCAGGGATCCCTTGAACCCTGGGGATCTAGTATTAGCTTATAATCGTTCCTTGGAAACTCAGTGGGGAAAGCTTTTCTCTAACCGCTGGAATGGTCCTTATTGAGTGATCCATCAAGTTAGAGGTGGATCATATGTTTTGGAGGAACTGGATGGTACTCAGATGGCCAGAAGGTTCTCTGCTGATCAGGTCAAGAAATTTCACTCTTGTGGAGGCAACTTGTACCAAAAGTAAGTCCTGCCAATTGTGCACCACCAGGGTCATCTGCTGCGTTTTTTTGTGAAACTCTACTTCATTCCACGCATGTGAGCACCTGGGACGCCTTCTCAATTATATCTCAGCCACTTCTAGGATTTTCCTTTGGATGAATCAACATATTCTTTTTCAATCACTCTCAAGATCAAAATGGCGATTCCTTGGTTTCAATCATCTTTCTTTCCTTTTTCTTTTTATGGCATCAAACTTGGGTGCAGACTAGGGACAGTCTGTGAGTTGGGGAGAGATGTGGTGCCCCATCCTGGACACCCTGGCCAGTGCGGAGACTTTAATTTTTTTTTTTGATTTTTCCTTATCATCATTCATAGGCATCATTATCAAAAAAAAAAAAAATCATCATCATCATCCAATTCAAACTCAATCACCAGCCTATCCTCCAAGGACAAATGGGCTATTGTCCTCCTTTTCATTCTCTATATGCTCCAAGGTATTCCAGTCGTACTAGCATTTGGATCAATCCCATTCTTACTTTGGGCCCAATTATCGTACACTCAAATTGGATTATTTTTGCTGGCTTCCTACCCCTACTCCTTAAAGCTTCTATGGTCACCGATTGTTGATTCCTGCTATTTCCCAACCATTGGTAGGAGGAAGTTGTGGATCATCCCAGTTCAAGCCTTGGTTGGTATCACCCTATGGTGGCTAGGAAATCATGTTGACGCCCTCATGGATGCCGAGATCCCGGACGTCAGAAGCTTAACCGCCCTGTTCTTCACCCTAGTCCTCTTTGCTTACACTCAGGATATTGCCGTCAACGGTTGGGCCTGAGAATTACTCTCCCAAGAGAATCTATCCTACGCATTGACTGCTCAGATGGTTGGATTGAACATCGGATATTTCCTCTCCTTCACCATCATTGCTAGCGTCTCCTGCTTCAAATTCATCTCAACCTACCCAACCCATCTCCTACCCTTCCCTTGCATCCTATTGAGTCCTTCAATTGCCCACTTCAACCCATCACCACCTGATCACCTGCACAAGATGGGTCATGGGAACAATCAATCCCATGACCAACCTTGCACCAACCTAACAGCAAGGTCAATGCCGACTTGCAACAGCTGTCATCTCCGTGCTCAACCCCATGACCAGCCGCCCAATTCATCTTTGCGCTGCCACCAACCAATGACCGCAAGCGTTTGCTTGTGGCCGTCAATGACCTTGCGCCACCTTCAACAATCCCCCTGGCCAACCGCGGTTGCAGCCGTTCAAACCTGTCATCCGCCTCTTAGCTCACCGGTCATCCGCAGTTTCAACGGTTGCCCGGGCCCGTCAGTATGTCCGCAGGCCTCTCACTTGCTACTCTCCTGCCCACGCCCATCCTTTTAAAAAAAAACAAAAACAAAAAAGAAGAAAAATCCGCTCCCATGTGTAAACATCTCTTGTAAATAGTCCACAGGCCTCTGGTCTATAAAAGGAGGGGCTCTCCCCTGCTTTTTCTGAATCATGAAAAATTATCCATGGGAGTGTGTGCTTATGTCCCCCCCATTATCGTGAAATTAAGATCCTGATCCTATCCTGGGTATATCTCTGATTGCCCCCTGATCCATTTTTGACCCTGAGTCTTTGCCCTTCTGTGGCCTGATCCTTATCACCAACCAATAGCCTTGCTGGTTGAAGAAAAATTCTGTCTGTTGGAATTTTTGAGTGTGTTATACCACTCCTTGATCCCTTTCTCTGACCATACTGGTCCTGATCCCTGATCATCTTTCTGGAGCCAATCATGATTGATTGAAGAGGTCTTATTAAGCTTAAGACTTGGAGTGTTATATCTCCCTTTATTTTCTTTGGAGTTTCATTCTGCCAGCCTACTCTTGAGTTCCTTGAGAAGTGTTGAGGTTATCCTTGCTTCAAATCAGTTACTGTTGCTTTTAGAGCTTCTTAAACATTGTGCTTTTTCTTGTACGGCCACCCTCAGTTATCTGGTACCCTTCAAGCGCTTTATTGCGGAGAGTTTTGCAGATTCATTGAGAACCTGGAGGTTGGTTGGGTTTGAGTTGATCATCCCCAATCTTCTGCTGACGACCAGAGTTATTAGCTTTTGGGTGTTGTTTACATACAACAGCTTTTGTTCCTTGAACTCTAAGTAGAATTTAACTTCTTTTGTTCAAGTTTTTCCCTGCATAATCTTGTCTCAGATAGTTCTGTTCCATTGCTATCAAACTATTATCATCTTTATCCTCTACTCCTTGATTCCTCATTTATTAGGTTCTGGACCTTGATCTTGGTTACATCTAAATATTTTTGTAACACTCAGGAGGGCAGCCTAAACAGAACCTTTCCCCTCCACAGAACTGCCATGGCCTATCACCGTTTGGAGTCTTACAACGCAGCAGCACTGCATCAGGATCAGTTGTGACAAATCTGAAAGAAGGTACTGCTCACAGGAGCTACAACCCAGTAGGCTTTACCTAAAACATGTAATAATGTGACATATGCATTTTAAATGGTCTAAAAACCTTAAAACTGAAATAAAAAAATATTATATAATTTATTTTGAAGTATTTGAAAAACTAAATCAAATATTGAAGGTCACCACAAAAAAAAAGATCCCAATCTTTGAAGACCACAAAACACTACAAGGAGTGGCTGTAAAAATTATTAAAAATTACCTACATCCTCAGAACATGATGGAAAATCAATGAATACCCACATTTGTTTACTTTAAACCAATATTAATAGTACAAATGAAGGATAAGTGCAGAATGATCAGAATTATGCCATTAACACATTAACAAATCCTGTGGCTAAAATAGTACAGAAAGCCAGCAGATCTGAGTACAGCTGATTGACAGCACCAATTTGACGTGCTAAACTTGCCCTGACTGGTTTACCAGCCTCAGCCCATGAGCAGAACCCTCTCTAAGTTCCCTGAGAAGCTCATTATCACCCCAAAAGGTATTTATACAGACCTCTTTGGATTCATTATACCCAATCAGTTTTACCAGGAATTTATTATTATCAATCAGAAACCGTGTCATTGTTAGTCAAGTGCTTATGAAGAATCTAAGCAAGTGATTTATGACTTAGTCTGTAGTATTATTATTATTTCTGAAAACAACCAACCTGATTCATTAAAGTATAGTCAAGCAATCAACCCCATCTGCCCTGAAACCCTTTGCCTAAATCTTTGAAGTCTTTTCTGTGGATTATTGACTCAGAGTGAGTGTTTCCCTTCCTAACTTGGCCATTCTGCTGTTTTTCCCAGCCATATCAGTGGATAAGTCCCTATAAGGCACCCATTATCATTCCAAGGTTCTTAAACTGCCTAAGGAGGCCCCTTGAAGAGAGGTTTTCTGTCTGTAAAGATTCCTATTAGTATAATACTGTGGCCCCTCTTTTTATAAAAAATTGAAAACATTTCTAACCAAACCAATTAAACCTTGAACCAGCTCTTAACATATCTCTTATTTGAGCTTTTTAAGTGTTTATCTTTGGAATATTATTATTATTGTTATTCCAGTATTCTTAACACTCTCTGTAGCTAAAGGAATGCAAGGTTCCTGGTATCAGAGAACCAACAGATCATGAATAAGTGTCTGTAAGTGGTTTCCTTGACTTCAAACCTACCTATCTCAAAGTTATCATCACCATCTTACAAAGGCACTAAAAATTCAACATCAATCAAAATTGGTTTTATTTTTTTCTAGAAACTCTCATGGATAATGTTTCTTTTGTGATATTTATTCCTTTTGATCCTCTCTAACACCCCCATAAAGAAGAAAAAATATTGACCGCACAATTTCTTTTTGATTTTTTTTCTCCCTCCAGTACGTTTTTTTGAGTTTTTTGTGCTTTTTCAGATTTTTTTTTTTGAAAAATATATATATATATATATATATATAATTTGATTTTTTTCAAAATCTCAATTGTTGTATTATTAAAGTCCAGATGCTAAGATATCTAATCCCATGAATAAATGTAACTACATGCCTTTTTTTTTGAACAATATATTTAGCTTGAAACATATGCCTGAAAATAAATTGACTGTTTTAAGTCCATCTGTCCCAATATTTCTGTCTACCCAATGTACTCACACCAGGAAAAATCCCCTCCTTGCCTAAATTTGGGGCATCATCTCTAGTCTACAAAAAAAAAAAAAAAAAAGACCTTTTTTATTTTTAACTTTTTTAGGGGGCCCCACATCAATCTCTGAATTGGTTGTTGAGTTTCTGATACCTTTAATGGTTTGAGTTTTTTTTTTTTTTTGCCTTGGCATTTTGGAAATCTTGAGGATGTGCACGTCTTGCAACCCTCAAACTTTGATCTGACGGGAAAGCTGGATAAATTGGTACTTGGACTGAGCAAGAAGGTTTCCCCCCCCAATTGGGGTACAATACGTAGCTGCAAACTATTTACATACAACTGTTCCTGGTCAACAAGTCCACACAACAAGTGGACCAAGTCTGGCAGACTTGTTTACTGGGTCTTGCAGCCTGGTTTGCTTGACAACAGGATTTGTTTTGGTGGAAAATGACATCAAGATTTTCAAGCAAATCATGCCCATTGACCAGGGTGGGAAGGCCAATGGTCAACAGGGATTGGCCACAAGCTCTGCCACAATATCAATCTTTCATCTACCACACAATATCTTCCCAATAAATTTATGTTTTTTTTTTGTTGTTGTTGTCATTGTAATCAATCCCAGTTTATTCACCCTCATATCAACAGCAACACCCATCAAGGGTTTTTATTTATTTATTGTTGGTCAAAGACCATAGTGGCCACTGTTAAAATATGTATGCACTTAGGTGTGTGCTATGTATAAGTGTAATCCAAATGGGATGCACATATGGGCCTCTCCAGCCCATTGGACACTCACACGGACCGTACGGGCCTGTATGGATGTCACTGATTTGGGGAAACTGGCCTCAAAACGTGTGAAACAGGCTCATTGGTACATGGGCCCTAACGGGCCCGGTGGGGGATATGGGCAAATACAACCAGATGGGCTTGTATGGGCATAATTGGGCCCAAGGTTTATTTTGGACATACTTGGCCAGACGGGCTGGCCCGCCAAAGTGTGTTTGTCTCAGGTTTTGGGCTTGGGGCGGCCCATTGGGGCCACTTGTATTCCTTGGTTTGGCCCATGCGGGACTGTTGCCGCGTCCAAGGGATCCGGCGTGGGCCCGGCCGGTCGCAAACAATGGCAACTGCCACAGGAGCAAGGGCCAGTGGCCCTGGCTCCCTCCCCCTCCCCTCGCTTGCCATTGCAAGGGGGAGGGGGTGGCTGGCTGGGTTGAACCAGCCAGCGACCAACCGCAACAAGGCGGTTGGTTGGTCAGGGCAGGGGGGATTTCATCACCCCCTTGCCCAAAGGATGATGAGGCTGGCCGCAAGGAGAGCAACCGGCGGTGGGGGAGATCTGATCACCCCTCCACTATCAAAGCAAAGCAGAGACCAGGGGCGCTCTCCCCTCCCCTTTACCAAGGGGGAGGAGCAACAGGGCTGAGGGGATTTGACCACCCCCCAGCCCACTTCCATTGACAATGCCCTGGGGGTATCAACCCCCACGGCCCCTGGTAGGGGGAATTGACCGCCCCCTCCAGGGATCTGAGAGAAAGAGGGGGGGGGACAGCATGCCCGCTGGTCACACCCCCCCCCCCCCATGTGAGTCTGAGACCGGACCCAGGTGTGTGCTGGGTCCCACCTGGCCATTTGTATGGCCAGGGGCTGGTTGCATGAGGCAAGCAGCCAGTGTGTGAGGCAATAGGACCGGTTGTAACAGACAACCGGCCCAGGGATTGAACAGCACAGGGGCTGGTTCAGCCCCGTAAGGGTGGAAACACCAGAATGGACCGGAATGGGCTGGTCGTAAAGGTTCAGGGACTGATTCCATGTGGGCTGATGTAGCCCAAACCAAGTAAAAAGGCCTGTAGAGCCTGTAGAGCTCTTTTGGGGCGGAAAAATTGCCTTTTGGCTTGTTGTATCATGGGCTCACAAGAGGCCAATCTTTTCTACTTAAGGAGCTCTTCTCCCTGCTGTTTTCCATCCATCCATTCATCATCCAATCAAATTCATCAACAATATCATCCAACGTGTTGCCCCATTGTGAGAGCCCATCAAGAAATTATTGACACAAGGTTTCAAGCATTTCTTTTGCTTTAAATCCTGATCATTTGCCTAAGCTAATTGCTGGCCATAATTATAACAGCCACTTGACTTGTCCTGGGGACTTCCTACCCTTGTCAAGTGGACTTGAGCAATTCTCAAGGGGTCTTCAATCCCTTGTTGAGAGGCCTTATTTGGTTGATGATGGGCCTCGAATGACTTGAACTGGGGCCTTGATTAGTTGTTATGTGTCCTTCCTCACTTGAAAACTGGACAGGGTTCTCTGGTCCACCAGACTTGTTTATTGGGAACAATGGTATGGTCTATAAAGCACATCTGGGTGCCTGTCCAAGTTTGACTTGGCGTGTGCCCAGCAGGCCTTGGGTAGGCGCCCAGAGGGCTTGATTGGGTTGGGCTTGCGGGGGTAAAAACTTGGCACCCAACCAAGCTCCCTTTGGCACCAATCAAAGCTGGTTGCGCTTGACCGACCAACTGCTCTCCTCTCACTCTTTGATCCATTGTTTTGTTCACATCCGCACTTCAATCACATTTAAGTGTAAGTTTTTTTTTCTCTCTTTCTTATTCTGGTATGTATTTGTATTCATATTGATTGTTTTTTTTTTGGGGGGGGGGTTAGATGGCCAAGGAATCTCATATGACCAATGTCAATGTTGAGCATCAAACCATTCTTGAGGAACCTGCCATCGTTTACACAAAAAACAAAGGAAAGATTGAACTACGCAATGAACGTTATTATTATTATATTTATTTTATTTTATTTTTCAAAGATGAACAAAAAAAAAAAAAGTCAATGCGACCGACTTTGATCGGCGCCAAGACAAACTTGGCAAGGCGCCAGACTTACTTGGCTAGGCGCCAAGTTGACCTTGGCCAGGCGCCAAGAAGGCTTTCCCAGGCGCCAAAATTGCTTTGCCAGGCGCCACGCGCGCTTTAGTGAATTTTGGAAAAACTTGGGTCAGCGCCCAAACGCGCTTTGCAGACCATATGTATGTACCTACCGGATGCCGGTCGTGCATCCACTCTATTAAGAATATGGATATAATAAATGCATGGAATAATCGAGAACCTTATAGTATGGGATAAACAACTGTGGGAACGCATAATGTGGTCATAGAATGTTCTGGAAAAATCATATAGATAGAATATAAATATGCCATAGTCGGTCTTGTCTTAAAAAAACCTTTGGGGGAATTTACATTATTGATTTCCGATTAATTCCTCACAACACACTCCACTCAAGCTCTTCCACCGGGCAAAAGGCTTCACTCCCCAAATTTTGGGGGCATGATATGTACATACATACTCTAGTGAAACTACGAGTCTCCCACCCTGGTAACGTATCACGTTCGTGACAGGCTAAACATTCAACCCAGATGTGGGTCACTCACTCTCGGTGGGACCGAGGGGGGACGAGAAGATGATGAGGGACGAGAAGAGCCGACGGATTCGACTTTCCCTTCCACCATCGCCATCACTCACTCGATCACTCACTCACTCACTCAACACTCGATCGGGAGCGAACGGGACTTATGGTGGTGGTTGCGACGGCAGCTTGTCCGAACTCTTTCGCGTTCTTTTTCTCCTTTAGGAATCTTATTCTTGGCTCAGAGCACACCCCAGGGAACCAAAAAAAAAAAAAAAAAAAAAAAAAGATAATAATGATAATTGAAAAGTCGTCGTCTCCCCCCCCCTACCTGAATCCGAGTGCCTGGAAGTTTCCAGCGGTCGTCCTTCCATGGTCAAACGACCCACATCCAGCCCCTCCTCCACTTCTTCATGAGTGTGTCAAAGAAAAAACTCCAGACCTCAGGGTACGTTCTACTTACGGCCAATCGTTCATTACCTCTAGAAATCCGTCCGATTCATCTCGATCGGTTTATCACGTCGATCATGGTCGATTTTTTTTTTTTAAAAAAAAAACGAGCCCGTCCAAGCAGAGAGGGTTAGGCAAATTAGAATCACGTGATCGTCATGCCTGCTTCGAGACAGACAACATGGTACATGCTTTTGTTATTGCTTAAAAACAAAACGTGAGGAGTAAGCCAAAAGGAAGTCAATGGCTATTATGCGTATGCAAGTAATTTAGAGGACCAAGAAACAAACAAAGTTTGGGTTGAGACTGGGGTCGATTTAAGATATGGAGAAATCTGTGCTTTATCAAAAAAAGAAAACGATAATAAAAAGGGAGACCGATCAAAGTTATAATGAATCATAAAGGTGTCCAAGTGCTTTGGTTTGAAATCGGGTTTGATCAATATGAGCTTTCACGGAACCAGTTCGGTTTCTTCCCATTCATCATCCGATACTCTTTTCCATGAAAACCTTTGGTGTGGCACCGTCTCTAGACGGACTCTAAATTCCCCGCGCCCCGAGAGATGAAATAGAATACATGAACATGAGTAGAAATGATAAGCGACACGCAAAGTAACACGCTCAGATGTCTCCTTCCGGTCTTTCGGTTCAGAGTGAATCGCGGGCTATCAAAAATGATGACGTGAATTTGAAACGCTCACAAGTCGACCGAGATTGGATCCAGGACGATCAAGGCGAAATTACTTAGAGCGAACGATTTCGAATCTTGATCGAGTTCTTCGAAGGTTTGGATCTGTTGAGGAGGGGGTAGGATCGAATCCTCGGGGTTGATCAACTTGCTCCCAGGTTTGGATCGCCCTAGGAAACTCAACTTCAAGTCGGTCGATAGTTTGTCGAATATCCTCTTCCTCTCCTCTTCCCAATCAAACTTCAAATCACCCCTTTTGGTTGAATCCTTCAGTTTTTGATGCTTCCACACTGGACTCAATCGATCCTCTTGCTCCCTGGAGATTCGGGGAAACGTTGAACTGGTAGAACTCGGTGGGACGACGTACGCCTTAGCTTGAATTCTGTACTGAGATTGAGAATCGAAGGTCGATCAGTTCTGATGAGCTTCTGAACGTAGGATGATCCTCGATGGGATTCGTGATACTCAACCACTCGTGCCATGATCAACAGCCGAGGGGAGGGGGATATGCTAGTTTTATTTACCTGCTCACCGGTTGGAGCGAACCACCAACAGATTGAGGAGGGGGTACCGGGTTGATGATCGGTGGAGGATCGATGGATGATTTGATCGATCTTGGGACTCCTAAGATCGGTACAGATTAGGAGTGAATCACTAGAACCGAGCTCGATGGAATTCGAACTTGGATCATCGGGCCTTCTACGTTCGTTGACGAAACCACGATGGACGACCGTTCTAGATTCTGGTTGGTATTGGTACTCGATCTTTTGACCATCGATCGATCTGATCGATCTGGAGATCGTACTGAAGCAATAACTGAGACCATCGGTATTCTGTTGGGTACTTGATTGGATCGAAGAGAGATCATCATCGAGTCAGTCGGTGGTTGGTTTTCGAATTGGGAGATTGATGGTTGCTTTGAATGAAGAATCGATTGACATATGTATGTAGAAGGATGGATGGGATCGATCTTACCAGCTATTCGATAAGGATTCCAGTAAGAGTTCCTTCCACTTTGGGTTACTCATCCTGACCACTGAGATGATGATATGTATAGTCTTGGTTGTTTATTCCGAGTGTAGTGTAGTGTGTGGTGATCGGTATCGTGTCGATGGTTGGTTGATGGCGAGTTTGCCTATCGAGTGTGGGTCGTGGAGACTTGAGCCTCGACTGATGATGACTGACTGGGTTTACCGATTTCGGTACACTCACCCAACCGTCACCGCGAAGGATGTAGATATATGTATATATCTACATACACCCCAGTAAGGAAGGATGACGTCATCATGCGCATCATTCCACACCAGTCACGGGTCCCAGTGGAAAGTCCCCCTCGATTACCCCGGGGGATCTCGCCCATGCTTGGAGCACGAGTGACTATCTCCTCGAGCAGCTCGAGCTCGAGTTCACGGCCAACTCACGAGCACATGAGATGGTCAGTTCGACTCATGACCCACCCACCAAGATCACAATCGTGGCGTCCAAGTAATCGATCGAACAAAGCATCGCTAATAATTTACTTCCCCGATGAGAGATAAGTACTACTTGGAGATGATCATCGATACCTTCAAAAATTGATCAAGAGCCCAACAGACAAGAGATCATGAAGGATCCTAGTCCCAAGTTCCACCGACGCTTCAAGCTTCAGTATGGCTTACTCATCGGCTTGAGGTTATTCATCATCCTAACTTCCACTTCATTCATTCATCCCGATGAGCACTTTCAAAACACCGAGATCGCAATCGAGGATGTCTTCAGACCAACTTACGACCATCATCATCCGGACCATCGTACTTGGGAATGGGATCCATCAAGACTATCCGATCGATCGATCGGTCGTGGCCCCGTCAGGAGTATCGTCCCGATCTGGTTGACTAGTCATCTTGGACTGCTCATCCTCAAACGTCTTCATGCTCTCGGATTCATAAGTGGCTCATCATCCCATTCACCTCGTCCTCCTCCCATTCCTCCTGTTGATTTTCTCATCTCTCCCCCCCCCCCCCCCCCCCCCCTTCTTTTCTCTCTTTCGATGCTCAACAATCTTATGCCATCATCATCTTTCACCATTTCTCAAGGGGTCACCACTCGTTCGTTATTTATCGTCCCACGTTTGGTTCTCTTCCTACTCACGCTGCCCGTCGACCGATTGATCTGGAAACTCGCTCGATCACCCACAGTCCAATGGACCTATGCAACTTCTTTGTATTCACTCCTCTTCGTCTGTCGGACATTTTCAAATTCCTTGGAATCGATCCTATTTACCATCATCTTCACTCTCACCTTATCGATCTTGAATCACGACCCCAGAGGAGATCATGGCACCAGCTCACGTACCGCTGTAGTTTTGATTGCCGTTTGGACTTGTTTGAATATCCTCACGGTTTGGGTTCGAATCAGTTACATATGCTTTGCCCTACCGATCATGTTGACCATCGCTCACACCCGCCTCTTCCGCTCACTCGATCTTTTCATGGCGGCTACTTTCAGCGCCTTGACAAGCCTAACATTGTTAACCTCACTCGATTCAATTTACTTCGATCTATGGCCGACCGTCACCCCGATCAGTCTGTTGATCTACAATCTCGATCGTCAAAATCTAGCCGAGCATGGCACTCACCCTTATTTACTGCATCTATTGATCAACGGACCCATTATCTTTGGACCTTCCCTTTGGTTTACCAGTTGGTACCGAATCTGGAATCAATTGACATCAAAGAGTATCATTCCAATCGCCTCCAAGTGTGCGTCTTTTCATTTCCATTTCTTGGGAAAGCGTCTAGGGGGTGATTTTCCTATTCTTGTCCATGGCGAGTGCCGTTACAGTATCACTGGCCAGCCTGATCTCGGGCACATTGCTACTATCTATTCAACCACACCAAGAACCTCGATTCCTGCTACCGCTCGTCTTACCATTGATAATTCTTAGTTCTCCATCCAAAAAATCCAGAGGGCGGTCTGCTCCGAGGAGCCGGGTTTTCTGGGTAAGTTTCCTGTTATCATTCAAAACATCATGAGCAAGATCAAGTTGTAGTCAGGTGATTAACAAATTGTACTTGCTTAGATCTCTCATCTATTACATTCACTCATCACGGTCATCTTGTTCGGATATTTGCATCAAGGTGGACTCCGATCAGTATTAGAAGCCCTACCAACTGAAACCAAGCTCATCATGAGTTATAAGACGTTCGATATCCCCAGCTCATTGATAACTACCACCCATGATCAAATACAAGAAATTCATAATTTTCGAGGTAGTCTCCCAACTGAATCCAAACTGATCGAACGATTGTGTCACTTTGCTCAACATTACGAAACGGGGGTTATCTTGATCACTCCTAGATGGTCGATTAGTTCATATTTGGAAAATCATCTTGAATCGAAATTTGTCTCTAGGATTCCTCATTTAGACCTCGATAGATTAGACCTTCTTTGGAACGCAGGAATATCAAAATCTGGATTGGCACTATACCAAGTCGATCCTCAAAAGATCTCGGAGCTATGTTGAACGCCATGGTTTCTTTCTATAGCCTCTTGAGATGGCAAAATGAAAATTAGCGGAAGCCTCAAAGAGCCAACCCGCGCACCGGATCAAAACTTCAATTCATGTGAACATTGACATTTGCGACCACCCAAGTTTTCAGGCATCACCCCACCTGGTTCATTTCTCTAGGAAAAAGAAAAAAAAGTTTTGACTTGTTCTCAAGTTCCTCAACGCCCACAGATATCTTTGTGATCCTATCTCCTTGTACACACATAGATTATGCATGTGCTTTTTTTATTTGATTTATCTAGTCACTCATGATGATCACAGCAGTACTTCCAGTGGATCAACTTATACTCATCTTTTTGACTGATCTATGTGTGTGTATGTACATGTCCTGCTTGATTTTCTCTCTCTCTCTCTTCTTTTTATCATGCTTGGGTTGGATTTTAAAGATTGGGTCTAGTTTTGATTGGCATCTGATTGACATCAGAGGACAGTTAGATTGATTGATAGGCAGATCAGGAAAGTCAATGAGCTCTAGAATCATTCATACACACATGATGGTTTGAAGTTTTGTACAAAGCTGGAGTATCCCATACTTGTCTAATCAGTTGGTTAGATGGATGGCATGAACTGCCATGTTAGTTCCTTACCCTTACACTCAATGTATGGTCATCAAGACATGACCAATCTCACCATCACACCTTGTTACTTTTTTTTTTGTTTGTTTAAAAAAATAAGGTAGAAAGTAGAAGATAAGGGGGGGGGGAGGAAGGGTATCAGCCTTCTAGATACCAATGATTTAACCAATTCTAACTACTAGAGTTGATAGAAGTAAGAGAGAGAGAGAGAGAAACTTGAATCTTGGTGATGTGAATCCTAGAGGTATGTACATATAGATACATACATCACCTAATGCATGGTTAAGGTCAACTGTATCTATAACCCTATGGAACATACCAGGGTTTTTTTTTTTTTTTTTTTTGAAGACTGATGGGTACAAGGTCTGATGGAGGTGGTTTGTGCCAGTAAGATGGATCAGGATGTTCCAGCAGACAAGAAGTAGGCTGAAGGTGTGCACATACAACCTAGTGCCTAACAAAGGAAGGGGGGGGGACTTGAACATATAGGGTCATCCATCAAGCTTGATGGTAGGTCAAGATGCCTGTGTGGATGCCTGTTCCAGGATCACTGATGCCTGCCTGCTTGCTTGCTTCAAGGGAAGTCAAGGTCCAGATTGAGAGTTGTGGATTGGGGTTGCCCTTGAAAGGGATGTGGTCACACTCAGCAGGACTGCATTGGCTGTTTTAATGGCCAGTCCTGGGCTGGCTGGATCTCAAAAAAGATGATGATGATGATGATGATGATGATGATGATGATGATGATGATGATGATGATTATTCTTATTATTTTGGAGTCATCAATGGAATCCTCTGGTATGATAATTTCCTAAGATCACACCTACCAAAAATCCTAGTACTAAGATCTCTTACTAACTGTGCTGGTAAAAAAAAAAAAAAAAAAAAAAAAAAAAAAAAAATAGTCTCATGATGTATTCCCTGGATGATTGGAATGAATGACTTGATACAGGATGATGGGCTGAAAAACATTTCACCCTTTTTTTTTTTTTTTTTGGTTAAAATAAGTACTTGCCCCCCCCCACTTATGACCCTAGCCTACTTCAAAAAAAAAAAAAAAAAAAAAAAAAAAAAAAAAAAAAAAAATTAGTCTCATGTTGTATTCCCTGGATGATTGGAATGAATGACTTGATCCAGGATGATGGGCTGAAAAACATTTCACCCTTTTTTTTTTTTTGGGGGGGGTTAAAATAAGTACTTGCCCCCCCCCACTTATGACCCTAGCCTACTTCCAAAAAAAAAAAAAAAAAAAAAAAAAAAAAAAAAAAAAACCAGGGGGATGCACTAGATCCTCTTCTTGAAAGTGTTTCTATTTTAGAACCATCATATGATCAAAATAGGTGGCTTTCACAGGTTTCTTTGACCCTCAAAGATGTCTTAAAAGACACTAACTTGAGTTCTAAAACTTCTTCCAAGAAACATAACCGGGTGCTCTACATAGGGCTCAAAATCAGTGGCTCCAATCAACCAGAGTACATAAACTGGGAAGGCTCATTGGAGTGATCAGGATGATACTGTGACCTGATCTTGCTCATCATCAAAGCAGTCATGGAGTCTCATTCTCCGGTTACAGGTAACTCTTGATACAGGGACTCAATTTGACTATACATGGGCCTTTTTAAGATTTCAGGAGCACCAAGTAAGATATTCTCACGTTCCAGATCACAGTTCAAGACCCTCAGTCAGCAGAGTTTCCCCCCCCTCTATTTTTTATAGAGTCTTTAAGGCCTCCTTTTGTTACCAACAAGCAGGCTGTTAAAGCCTGGTAAAAGGTTAAAGGCCCCATTTGGGATTCCTTCATTGATCCATTTATCTTCTCAAAGTCTCTGGGGGAATTTGGGGTCATTTCAGCCTTCTTGTAATGTTTTATAGTCCTGGGATCCCCACTGGAGCCTATTTTTTTTATTTTTTATTTTTTTTTATTTTTATTTATTTTATTTTTTACCAATTGTTGGTTTTCAGAGCCCCAGATTGTATGGAACTCAGTTCTATCCTTCCTCTTCTCTCAGTATTTTTGTTTAACCATGAAAACCCAGATCAATCTGCAACCATACACAACTCTGAAGTTTGGTTGCTCTTTTTTTTTTTGGGAGGGGGGGGGTTACTCCCCATTAGGTCAAGCTGTGGGATGATTGTGGTTTGAAACATGTGGGGTACATCCACTCATGAATGAGAATCTCTGAAAAGGGGTTCATATTGGTTCATGGTGCCAGTGGGTAACTAGACTTAATTTTGCCATCAAAACTCTAATTCTAAAATATTGTTTTGATTCTTCCTGCTTATTGTATGATTGTTTTTCTTATATATTTTTCTATTTTATTCTTACTCTGAAATCATTCTTGTTGAGAATTGATGCCAAGTTATAATTTACTGATTCCATCATGACTGTCAACAATCTCTAATCACTCTCATGCATAATGGTCAATTTTCCAGCTACCTTCCTTTCATCTTCAGATTTCTCATCAGATGGCCTTGCTGATTATTTGAATTGTTACACGGTGTGCCCACCCCCACCCTCACCCCCCTACCCCCTCTTGCAATATTGTTTTTCTTTTTTTTGCATTAAATTTTGATTCCATTGTCAACACTGTTGTCAGCTTGCTACTATGTACAGAGCAAAACTGTCAAATAGTAACACAAAACTATGAAAAATAAGAATATCTCAATTAACAAGATAAGGAGTGAGAAATCCAAAAATATTATTAGAAGAATGGATTCCTCACCCAAAATTAGGTAGGGTCACTCACTGACCCCACCCTTGAATTCCAAGTCCTTATATTTTTAAAATAATTAAAAAGAAAAGTACTAAAAATTACAACACCAGTATGGCACTTTTTGGCCATTCTAATATTTCACACGTATTGTCAGGTATAGGTTTTACACCTAAAATTCACTCAGAATTGAGGTGTTGTGTATATTTTAGGAGTTACACACGGAAATGTGTTATGTCACAATTCCCCCACACAGCCGCGCATCATTACATATCCCTACGTACTAGTAGCAGCAGGTTCCCACGTACTAGAGACCCGCCTGCATCTGATTCTGCCACGCACGCAGCGGATCCTACCCCGTGCGCATCTGTACTAACTGATCCCCGCGTCTGGATCAGTTGTGACTAATCTGAAAACCAGGTACCGCTCAGAAAAGCTACAACCTAGTTAGGGTTGCCTAGTATATGTAACAAATGGACATATGCATTACTAATGATCTAAAAAGATCAAAACTTAAATAAAATTAATGAAAATTAAGTTTAAAACATTTTTTTAATAATAAATCAAAGATGAAGGATTATCACGTAAATCACTGATCCTGATCTTTGAAGACCACAAAACACTACAAGGAGTGTTCATAAAAATTATTAAAAATTATTTACATGATTAACAAATGATGGAAAATCAGTAAATACCCACATCTGCACGCTTTGAAGCAATATCAATAGTACAAATGAAGGATGAGTACAGAATGATCAAATTTACGCCAGAACAGATTAACAGATCCTGTGGCTAAAATAGTACAGAAATCCAGCAGATCTAAGGTCAGCTGATTGACAGAACCAAGTGGACGTGTCAATCGTTCCCTGACTGGCTTGCCAGCCTCATCCCACGAGCAGAACCCTCTCTACGTGCCCTGAGAAGCTCAAAACATCACCCCAAAAAGGTATTTATGCAGACCTATTTGGATCCATTATTCCATGATCAGTTACCAGGAATTATTTATTATCAATCAGACACCGTGTCATTATTGATCAAGTGCTTATATGAAGATAAGCAAGTGATTTATGACTTAGTCTTTAGTAGTATTATTTACCTTTATTAACCAATGAACCATTGAAGTTTAGTCAAGCAATCTACCCCATCTGCTCTGAAACCCTTCCAATTATTCCAGGATTTTCGTGGTTAAGTGCTCAGAGTGAGTGTTACCCTTCCTGTCTTGGCCATTTGTGCTTTTAAGCCCGGCCATTAGTGGAATAAGTCCTTTCTAAGGCACCCATATTTATTCCAAGGTTCTTAAACTTCCTAAGGAGGCCCCTTGAAGAGAGGTTGCTAGTCTGTAAAGATCCCCAGTAGTATAATACTTTGGCCCCTCTTTTATATTATATTGAAAACCATTTACTACCAAGCCAATTAAACCTTGCAAATGCTCTTATTAAATCATTTATTTGAGCTCCTAAGTGTTTATTATTGGAATAATAATTATTATTATCATTCCAGCATTTTTATCACTCTCTGTAGCTAAGGACTGCAAGGTTCCTGGTATCAGAGAGCTGACAACTGGGGGTCTGGCCGGGAACTATCCTTAAGTAATTAATTTTTAATTATTTATTCCTTGGACCAGTCTATTTAATTTTAAAAAATAAGTTAACATACTTATAACATATATTTTTGATCATTTGTTTCTCCGGTGGATCTTAAGACCAACAGAGAATTGATCAATTATTATTTGAACCTTCTTAAAAAGAAAAACTCTCTAACTTTGTCCCTGTTATTATAACTCCTGAGCAACAACAGGAGAAATTTCTTTATTATAAACAGCAGGTTATAAAAGACAAAGAACTTGAGCTTGAAAGAATTATCAATTTCAATTCTTTATTAAGGCAACATAAGGAGTGGAAGATTTATCAAAGGAAGCTTTATATTTTTAAACTAAATAACCCTCAAGATAAAGAAAAATCCAAAAATAATAAAACTGATTATTTTTTCTAAAAACATCATTTTAACACGTAAAAATACAAAAAAATATTAAACTTATATTTTTTGTTTTTATCCATCTCAGTGGATTTTTTTTTTGGTGATCTCATTGACCAGGACCTCCTAGAGGACATCCCAGACAGTGTACCATTGGACTTACTCTTGGATTTATCCCAGGATCTGATTGGAACTCACTCAGACCCCGTTGGAATACCCTCCAAGGATAGTTGTGATCCCAACCAAGTGTTGGTACCATTGAATTTAACTCTAAG
This sequence comes from Puccinia polysora, assembly GCA_025617555.3. NCBI lineage: Eukaryota > Fungi > Basidiomycota > Pucciniomycetes > Pucciniales > Pucciniaceae > Puccinia > Puccinia polysora. The sequence continues at coordinate 34,312,533 of CM062632.1, read as the reverse complement.
TAAGTTAAAATATTTATAAAAAATCATTAAAAATATAAAACACACAAAAAATATTATTTTTATAATTTTAAAGTCTTTTTTCAAAGTTTCAACAAAAGACTTACACATTTTTTTGGTGCTATGTATCAAAATAGGTGCAACACCCGTGCAACAGGTAGAGCCCCTTAATATGGATCTCTGCCCGGAGGAACCTGTGCGGGCAAGGATTCCAGTTGCAAGCGCAATGAGGGGACTCAAACCCATGACCATAGTGTCATGCGGGACAACAACGGCAACAACCGCGGCCGCCAACTCGACCAACAGACCGTTGGAGAGCCATCCGTTGCCCACCATGTTATCCCAGGAGGGTACAGGTCCTCCTATGCCACCCCAGCTGGACTCAAACAAGGAGGAAAGAGTCAAAGTATTAGTGAAAGAGCACGTGAGCTATTGGGAACAATTCAGGTTGGCTCAGACCCAGGAGGATCAACCAGGTATGAGAAAAGCCATTTCTTAGGCAAAGAAATCTCAGATTTCTCTGCAAAGGTTGATCCCAAAGAAAGAAGTAGAAGGCTACGTGCAGAACTGGAATCCTTGGGATCAGTTAGCTTCCTTAAAGGGAAAGGACCCCAAAAAGAAGAGGTCCTCAGCCCATCAGAAGTTCAGGAACCCAAAGGATTGGGACAGCATAATATCCTTAGCCCAGAAGTGGGAAAAGGTGTACCAAAATTAGATTTAGAAGCTCTTAATAGCTTTTCTGTAAATATGTCTCACAATTTTACTATTATTAGCCAATGCTTTGACAAAGTTTATCAACAATTGGACAAATTAAGTTCAAGTATTTTCAGAGTGATTGACACTCAGTCTCAGATTATGAGAATTGATGAATTGAAAATACAACAAATCAAGCATAGTATAAGAGCTAGTAAGTTGGACCTGATGAAACATATTGATGACAACCAATCAATTCTTCAGGAAGATATTCTTGCAACCATAGACCAGCTTAAGGAAGAAGTTAAGAAAACTAGTCCTACTCCTTCAGCTAATCTGATTAACAAAATTGACTTATTAAGCAATAAACTTGAATTGGAGTTAGGTATGATTAGGAATGATCTCAGAGATCTTAAGATCAATTCTACTATCTCTCCGGTCATTAACCTAGAAGAAACTATGCCTGCTAGGTTAACCAGTACTCCTAGTGTTCCTCCCAGAACCAGGATAACTAGGAATGAGTCTTTCAGACCCATTCCTACTCCTGAAATGGAGGAGGCTTTGAAGCTACTTCCTCCCATCACTGAATGGCCCTAATTCTCTGGAGAAGGAGAATACAACCATGTCAGTTTCATCAAATTTATTGACTATACTCTTTCTTCTTATGAGCTCCCTGATGCAATAGCTGTGGTAAGATTGCCCAGATTATTTGAAGGAGGAGCTCTTGATTGGTTTATCAATAAAAGAGAAGAAGTTGGATCTTTATCCTGGAATTCTTGGAAAGAATTGATCAAATTGCAGTTTGGTACCAGGATTGGGAAAAGAAAGATGATGAAAAATTTTGAAACTTCCCAGTTTGATCCATCCAAGGACAAACCTCATAAGTGGTGCTTAGACCAGAAAAAGAGGTTAGACTGTTTTTATCCTGATGCTGATCAAGAAGAAGTCAATGAAAGACTCCTAAACTTATGTCCCGGACAAATCAACCACAGTGTAAGGTGCAGAATGCATATGGATTCAGATCTTTCCACCTTAATAGGTGTATTAGAAGAGACTATTGATATGAATGGTCTTGATAAAAGGGTCAATAGACTCCCCAGGAACAAAATACTAGGAACAGGGAAGAATATCCTGCCAAAACTAAAGAATCCCCTGCTACTAATCCATCTACCTTGGAAGTCAAGAAGACTCTAGAATCAAAAGAGAAAGTATGTTGGAACTGTAACTAAACAGGACACGTAAAACATGATTGTTCTCTACCTAGTAAAAGGATTAATCTTATTGAAGGAGAAGATTATGACAATCCTGACCCTCACCTTGATGATACTGATGGATCACTCTCTGATTGTGATCTAATGATCACTAACCCCATCAATGTTATTGAAGGTAGTATTGAGTCTTCTCTGGACATAAAATCCGTCAATGAAGATTCTAAATTACCTCAAAAATGGAATCCCAAAGTGAAGATTCATCACATCTCTGAGGCTAAGGCCTTGACTCTAAAAACTTCTGCCGTTAAAAGTTACACTTCAGGCAAAACATGCTATGCTACTGTTTTAATCCTAGCTTCCCCTGTTAAGTTACTTCTAGACAGTGGAGCCTTTTGCTCTTGCATTGGTTCAACTTATCTGGAGAAAAAAGACCCAAACTGGAAGCTGAACCTCCTACCAGTAACTCAGGCTAAGTTCAGCAGTTGTAATTCTGCTCTCAATGCTGTTGGAGTATGGTCTTCTGATATCATACTCCCTCACTCTAAACAATCACTCAAACTGAACATTGAATTTGTAGTTCTCCAAAACCAAGTATGTGATTATTTTATCCTTGGAAATGATTCTCTTTGCTTATATGGTATAGATGTATTCCAAAGCAAGGGTAGATACTTCACTATAGGTGGAGACTGGAATAAGAAATTCCAAATATGCCATGTCAATGCTCAAACTTCTGATTCAACTTATGAAAAACAATTAGGGAAGTTCAATCAGGAATACTTCCCTCAAGCTGCTTTGAATTCCCTTCTCAATGAAGAACAGAAACGGGATATCCTACAAGTATGCTTTGATAATCAGAATGCTTTCTGTACCAAGGATCACCCCATTGGTAACATCAAAGGACATGATATGATCCTAACTCTAACTATTAAGCCTCCTTACCCACCTAACCTCAGGAGACCTGCTTACCCTTCTAGTCCAAAATCCAGAGCTGCTCTGGAAACCCATATTCAAGAGTTGGTTGACTTACAAGTCTTGAGGAAAGTAGGCCACAATGAACAAGTGGATATTACTACCCTAGGAATTATAGCTTGGCACAATGATAAGTCAAGAATGGTTGGAGATTTCAGAATGCTTAACAACTACACCCCAGCTGATTATTATTCAATTCCAAGAATTGACCATGCTCTGCATAACCTGCCCAAGGCTAAGTACATCACTACCATGGACATGCTGAAAGGTTTTCACCAAATACCTATCAGCCCTGATAGCCGTAAATTCATGAGAATTATCTGTCATTTGGGAATTTATGAGTATCTTAGGATGCCTTTGGGTATTAAAAATGCTCCTTCTCATTTTCAAAGGATGATGGATATTGTCCTAGGATTATTCATCAGACAGGGATGGATGATGTTATACATTGATGATGTTATCATTTACTCTGATCATTGGGATACTCACATGGAGAAATTAAGGCGGGTCCTCAAAACCATCTCTGCCGTAGGATTGAAATTATCAATGAAAAAGTGTAACTTTGGCTATGGGAACTCAAAGCCTTAGGACACATTGTCTCTGGATTAACCTTAGCTGCTGACCAAAACAAGGTAGCAGCAGTAATGAATAGGCCTATGCCTCAGAATAAAAGTGAACTCCTATCCTTTATCAGCTTCTGCAGCTAATATTGGAAGTATTTACCAAAGTTTGCTCTTCTAACCAAATGTCTGTATGAGATCTGAAACAACACCACCGTGTTTGAAATGACTCATGACAAATTCAAGAAATATGAGGAAATCAAAATGGAAATGACTTCAGCTCCAGTACTGATCCAGCCAGATTACTCTAAACCTTTCAAGCTCTACATAGATGCCAGCATGGAAGGGCTAGAAGCTGCTTTACACCAGGAAGTCATATAAGATGATAAAACATTGGAAAAACCTATACTCTTCATATCCAGACAAATTAAAGACACTGAGAAAAGGTACGGTGCAAGCCAAATGGAATGTCTGGCCTTAGTATGGGCTCTAGAGAAACTCCATTATTCCTTAGAAGTCACCAACTTCACTGTTATTACTGACTGCAACGCTGTCAGGACATTGATGAAAATGAAGACCCCTAGTAGGCACATGTTGAGATGGAAGATAGCTATACAACAGTACAGAGGACAGATGACCATAGTTCATCAAGCTGGGACTAAACACCAGAATGCTGATAGTTTAAGCAGGAATGCATTACCCAATGACCCAAGTAAACCTTCTTATGAACCAGAGGATAATGATATCTTCCCTATCCTTAACATTAACAGGTTAAACATTAAAGCTTCTATAATGTGAATCCACATTTGTGAATTGAATGAATCATTGTTCAACTAAATCAAAGAAGCTTACAGTTCTGGCATAACGACTCTGATCACTATTATGGAAAGTACTTCTCCACCTTCTGAATTGATCAATAGCCTACCTGAACCTCTTTTGAAACCATACAAAGCCGGAAGGTTCACTGTATGGGATGGTCTGGTATACTATAGTCATCAACATTCAAGTGTTATAGTCTTAACTAAGGATGACCATATCAAACACGTTCTAGCTGAGTGCCATAATAACTGATCATCTGGTCATTTGTCTGCTGATAGAACCTTGGATAAGGTTAAAAAAACTGCTTGGTGGGTTAATTGGAGAGACTCCACTATACAGTACGTTACCAGTTGTGAAACTTGTCAGAAGTCCAACAGGACTACTGGGAAATTGTTTGGACTACTGCAAAAGATTGCTGAACCCAAGAAAAGATGGGAGATCATCAATATGGACTTTGTGACTGGACTACCACCAGGAGGAGCCTATTCCTACAACTCAGTCTTAGTCATTGTGGATAGGTTCTCCAAGGAAGCAAAGTTCCTACCTAATCACAAGGAAGACACTGCTATGGAAGTTGCCCTATTATTTTGGAGCAGACTCATTGCTGATGTTGGAGTTCCCAAGATTATTATCAGTAACAGAGATCCTAAATTCAACTCTGAGTTCTGGAGGAATGTACATGATATGCTTGGAACCACCTTAGCTTTCTCTACCGCTTATCACCCTCAGACGGATGGATTAGCTGAAAGGATGATTCAGAACCTGGAAGAAATGCTCAGGAGATTCTGTGGCTTTGGACTAGAATACAAGAATTCTGACGGTTATTCCCACGATTGGGTTAGCCTTTTACCTGCGCTGGAGATGGCCTACAACAGTAGCAAGCACTCTACCACTAAGGAAGCATCTTACATACTGGAAAGAGGATGGTTTCCTAGATTACCCAAGGATAACCTTAACCACCAGCTGACCAATATTCACCCCACATCACTTGATTTCAAAAACATGATAGATGTAGCCAACAAACATGCCGTTAAGTTTGTCCAGGATGCTATAGAGTATAACCAGAAAAGGTGGGATAAAACCCATAAAGAACCTGATTTCAAGATTGGTGATCAAGTCTTGATCTCTACCACTAACTTTACCAACTTGGGTGGAAATAGAAAGCTTACACCAGCTTTTGTTGGACCTTTCACCATTAATAAACTTCATGGTAAGAATTCTGTGGAAGTAATCCTCAGTGATGAGCTTTCTAGGAAACATCCAGTCTTCCCAGTTAGCCTCATCAAACACTACCACCCAAGGAATGGAGAACATACTCCTTCACCTGCAATACCTGTTACAGAAGAACCTGAAAAGGACAAAGGAAAAATTAGCAAGACCCTTAAGGATAAAAAAGATAGGATCAATGGAAAAGATGTCAGACTCTACCTGGTTAGATACAAGGGAGAATCAGCTGATACAGATGAATGGTTGCCTGAACATAATATCCCTGACGGACCTATACACCTGAGTAACTACAGAGTCAACAGGAGGCATTAACCAAAAGCTTTTTTTTCAGATATAGACATATCTTGGAGTGGGGGAATGTCAGCTTGCTACTATGTACAGAGAAACCTGTCAATAGCAACACAAAACTATGGAAAAATAAGAATATCTCAAATAACAATATAAGGAGTGAGAAATTGATAAATATTATTACAGAAATAGATTTCTCACCCAAAATTAGGTAGGGTTACTCCCTGACCCCACCCTTGAATTCCAAGTCCTTATATTTTTAAAATAATTAAAAAGAAAAGTACTAAAAATTACGACACCAGTATGGCACTTTTTGGCCATTCTAATATTTCACAGGTATTGTCATGTATAGGGTTTACACCTAAAATTCACTCAGAATTGAGGTGTTGTGTATATTTTAGGAGTCACACGCGGTAATGTGTTATGTCACAATTCCTGCACGCAGCCCTGCATCATTACATATCCCTACGTACTAGTAGTAGCGGATTCCGGCGTACTAGAGACCCGCGCGCAGCTGATTCTGCCACGCACGCAGCGGATCCTACCCCGCGCACATCTGTACTAACTGATCCCCGCGTCTGAATCAGTTGTGACTAATCTGACAACCAGGTACTGCTCAGAAGAGCTACAACCTAGTTAGGGTTGCCTAGTATATGTAACAAACAGACATATGCATTACTAATGATCTAAAAATATCAAAACTTAAATAAAATTAATGAAAATTAAGTTTAAAATTTTTTTTTGATAATAAATCAAAGATCAAGGATTATCACATAAATCACTGATCCTGATCTTTGAAGACCATGAAACACTACAAGGAGTGTTCATAAAAATTGTTAAAAATTATCTACATGATCAGCAGATAATGAAAAATCATTAAAAATCCACATCTGCACACTTTGAAGCAATATCAATAGTACAAATGAAGGATGAGTACAGAATGATCAAATTTATGCCACAACAGATTAACAGATCCTGTGGCTAAAATAGTACAGAAATCCAGAAGATCTGAGGACAGCTTATTGACAGCACCAAGTGGAAGTGCCAATCGTGTCCTGACTGGCTTTCCAGCCTCAGCCCACAAGCAGAACCCTCTCTACGTGCCCTGAGAAGATCAAAATCACCCCAAAAAGTTATTTATACAGACCTCTTTGGATCCATTACTCCATCATCAGTTACCAGGAATTACTTATTATCAATCAGACACTGTTTCATTATTGATCAAGTGCTTATATGAAGATGAGCAAGTGATTTATGACTTAGTCTGTAGTAGTATTATTTACCTTTATTAACCAATCAACCATTGAAGTTTAGTCAAGAAATCTACCCCATCTGCTCTGAAACCCTCCCAATTATTCCAGGATTTTCGTGGTAAAGTGCTCAGAGTGAGTGTTACACTTCCTGTCATTGCCATTTGTGCTGTTAAGCCCGTCCATTAGTGGAATAAGTCCTTTTTAAGGCACCCATCTTTATTCCAAGGTTCTTAAACTACCTAAGGAGGCCCCTTGAAGAGAGGTTGCTAGTCTGTAAAGATCCCCAGTAGTATAATACTGTGGCCCCTCTTTTATAATATATTGAAAACCATTTACTACCAAACCAATTAAACCTTGTAACTTCTCTTATCAAATCATTTATTTGAGCTTCTAAGTGTTTATTATTGGAATAAAAATTATTATTATCATTCCAGCATTGTTATCACTCTCTGTAGCTAAAGGACTGCAAGGTTCTTGGTATCAGAGAGCTGACAACGGTCTATTAATTAACCCATCATTCCTTATTGGATGAATCATCCATTTTAAACCTCTTGAATGAAGGTTCAACCCAGTCCTAGTTATTTCCTACCATGAAACTCCAAGGCTGATCCTCTTCTCATCACTTCCAGATATTTATAAAACTTTCAGAACCAATTGAATTTGTATGTATTTCTAAACTATTTTGCACTGAATATTGTTTACTTGGAAACCTCTGCTTTTGCATCCACTTCTGTTTCACCCAACCAATTTTTATTACTCTAGCTATTTCTTTTGAAATTCCAACAAGCTTTTTTTTTGGTCAATTTCCTTTCTTGGATCCAGCCTTTTCTCTTACTCACTTTTAGTTTCTTCCTTCAACACTTTTCTGTGCTTCTGAGATTTTAATTTAGTTCTTATTCTTCCATCCATAATATTTTCCCTCCTGCCTGTTATCTTCATTCAAGCTTTTTCTCTTCAGCTTTCTCTTCAATTGAGCCTCCTTCACTCTTAAATTGTTACCATTGTTTCTTTAATCATGTTTGTGCTATTTAAAATGACTCTAAATATTAAAAGGCTAGAATTTCCCCCTTTCATCATTGATATTAAAGTATTTTCATGTTCATTTCCTTCAAGAGGCTCTGAAAAATTCCTTAATAAGATTTTTACATCTGATAAATTGTTAGCTGGTAGCTATTAATATTGGTATCCTTACTCTCCTTAATAACTTACTATGTAAATTTAGACCTCTTGAGGATTAATACTTCCTTTGTTTCCTTTCAATATTTTTTTTTTCTTTTTCCCTTTATAAACCAAAGGGATGGTGTCCTCAGTTATTTTGTATGTAGGGAAAGAATCAAACTATCTTTTTTTTTATTTCTTGACCAACCAAACAGGGAATTTTCAGCTCTCTGATACCAGGAACCTTGCATTCCTTTAGCTACAGAGAGTGATAAAAATGCTGGAATAATAATAATAATTATTATAATTCCAATGTTAAACGCTTAGAAGCTCAAAGAAATGATATAATAAGAGCAGTTGAAAGGTTTAATTGGTTTGGTAATAAATGGTTTTCAATATAATATAAAAAAGGGGCCACAGTATTATACAACTGGGGAGCTTTACAGACTAGCAACCTCTCTTCAAGGGGCCCCCTTAGGCAGTTTAAGAACCTTGCAATAAAGATGGGTGCCTTAGAAAGGACTTATTCCACTAATTGCCAGGCTTAAAAGCATAAATGGCCAAGACAGGAAGGGTAAAACTCACTCTGAGCACTTAACCACAAGAATCCTTGAATAATTGGAAGGGTTTCAGAGCAGATGGGGTAGATTGCTTGACTAAAGTTCAATGGTTGATTGTTTAATAAGGGTAAATAATACTACTACAGACTAAGTCATAAATCACTTGCTTATCTTCATATAAGCGCTTGATCAACAATGACATGGTGTCTGATTGATAATAAATAATTCCTGGTAACTATGCTTGAATAATGGATCCAAAGAGGTCTGTATAAATACCTTTTTGGGTGATTTTGAGCTTCTCAGGGCACGTAGAGAGGGTTCTGCTTGTGGGCTGAGGCTGGCAAGCCAGTCAGGAAAATATTGGCACGTTCACTTGGTGCTTTCAATCATCTGTCCTTAGATCTGCTGGATTTCTATACTATTTTAGCCACAGGATCTGTTAATCTGTTATAGCATAAATTTGATTGTTCTGTACTCATCCTTCATTTTTACTAATGATATTGCTTCAAAGCGGGAAGATGTGGATGTTTACTAATCTTTTATCATCTGCTTATCATGTAGATAATTTTTAATAATTTTTATGAACACTCCTTGTAGTGTTTTGTGGTCTTCAAAGATCAGGGTCAGTGATTTAGGTGATAATCCTTGATCTTTGATTTATTATTAAAAAATGTTTTAAAATTAATTTTCATTAATTTTATTCAAGTTTTGATCTTTTTAGATCATTAGTAATGCATATGTCAGCTTGTTACATATACTAGGCAACCCTAACTAGGTTGTAGCTCTTCTGAGCGGTACCTGGTTGTCAGATTAGTCACAACTGATCCCAACGCTGGGATCAGTTAGTACAGATGCGCGCGGGGTAGGATCCGCTGCGTGCGTGGCAGAATCAGATGGGCGCGGGTCTCTAGTACACGGGAATCTGCTACTACTAGTACGTAGGGATATGTAATGATGCGGGGCTGCGCGCGGGAATTGTGACATTACACATTTCCGCGTGTAACTCCTAAAAAATACACAACAACTCAATTCTGAGTGAATTTTAGGGGTAAACCCTATACGTGACAATACGTGTGAAAACCAGAATGGCCAAAATATGCCATACTGGTGTCTTCATTTTAAGTACTTTTCTTTTTAATTATTTTTAAAATATAAGGACTTGGAATTCAAGGGTGGGGTCAGTGAGTGACCCTACCTACTTTTGGGTGAGGAAACCATTTCTGTAATAATATTTTTCAATTTCTCACTACTTATTTTGTTATTTGAGATATACTTATTTTTTCATAGTTTTGTGTTGCTATTGACAGGTTGCTCTGTACATAGTAGCAAGCTGACATTCCGCCACTCCAATATATGTCTATATCTGAAAAAAAAATTTGGTTAATGCCTCCTGCTGGCTCTTTAGTTCCTCAGGTGTATAGGTCCGTCAGGGATATTATGTTCAGGAAACCATTCATCTTTATCAGCTGATTCTCCCTTGAATCTAACTAGGTAGAGTCTGACGTCTTTTCCATTGATCCTATCTTTTTTATCTTTAAGGATCTTGCTAATTTTTCCTTTGTCTTTTTCAGGTTCTTCTGTAACAGGTATCGCAAGTGAAGGAGTCTGTTCTCCATTCCTTGGGTGGTAGTGTTTGATGAGACTTACTGGGAAGACCGGATGTTTTCTAGAAAGCTCATCACTGAGGATTACTTCCACTGCATTGTTACCAAGAAGTTTATTAATGGTGAAAGGTCCAACAAAAGCTGGTCTAAGCTTTCTACTTCCAGCCAAGTTGGTAAAGTTGGTGGTAGAGATCAAGACTTGATCACCAATTTTGAAATCAGGTTCCTTATGGGTTTTATCCCATCTTTGCTGGTTATACTCCACAGCATCCTTGACACACTTAACAGCATGTTTGTTAGCTACATCTATCATATTTTTGAAATCAAGTGATGTAGGGTGAATATTTGTTAGCTGGTGGTTAAGGGTATCCTTGGGTAATCTAGGAATCAATCATCTTTCCAGTATGTAGGGTGCTTCCTTAGTATTAGAGTGCTTGCTACTGTTTTAGGCCATCTTCAGTGCAGGTAGAAGGCTAACCCAATTGTGACAATAACTGTAAGAATTCTTGTATTCTAGTCCAAAGCCACAGAATCTCCTGAGCATGTCTTCCAGGGTCTGAATCATTCTTTCAGCTAAGCCATCCGTTTGAGGGTGATAAGCTGTAGAGAAAGCTAAGGTGGTTCCAAGCATATCATGACAATTACTTCAGAACTCAGAGGTGAATTTAGGATCTCTGTCACTCATAATAATCTTGGGAACTCCAACATCAGCAATGAGTCTGTTCCAAAATAATAGGGCAACTTCCATAGCAGTGTCTTCCTTGTGATTATGTAGAAACTTTGCTTTCTTGGAGAACCTATCCACAATGACTAAGACTGAGTTGTAGGAATAGGCTCCTCCTGGTGGTAGTTCAGTTACAAAGTCCATGTTGATGATCTCCCATCTTTTCTTGGGTTCAGCAATTTTTTGCAGTAAACCAAACCGTTTCCCAGTAGTCCTGTTGGACTTCTGACAAGTTTCACAACTTGTAACATACCGTATAGTTCAGTGTCTCCAACTAATCCACCAAGCAGTTTGTTTAACCTTACCTAAGGTTCTATCAGTAGATAAATGACCAGATGAGCAGTTATCATGGCACTCAGCCAGAACATGTTTGATATGGTCATCCTTAGTTAAGACTATAACACTTGAATGTTGATGTCTATAGGATACTAGACCATCCCATATGGTGAACCTTCCGGCTTTATATGGTTTTAAAAGTGGTTCAGGTAGGCTATTGATCAATTCTGATGGTGGAGAAGTACTTTCCATAATGGTGATCAGAGTTTTCATGCCAGAAATGTAAGATTATTTGATTGAGTTGAACAATGCTTCATTCAATTCACAAATTGGGATTCCCATTATAGGAGCTTCAATTTTCAACCTGTTAATGTTAAGGATAGGGAAGATATCATTATCCTCTGGATCATAAGCAGGGTTACTTGGGTCATTGGGTAAAGCATTCCTGCTCAAGCTATCAGCATTCTGGTGTTTAGTCCCAGCTTGATGAACTATGGTCATCTGACTTCTGTACTGTTGTATGGCTATCTGCCATCTGAACATGTGCCTACTAGGGGTCTTCATATTCATCAATGTCCTGACCGCATTACAGTCAGTAATCACAGTGAAATTGGTGCCTTCCAGATAATAATGGAGTTTCTCTAGAGCCCATACTAAGGCAAGACATTCCATTTGACTTGCCCCCTACCTTTTATCAGTGTATTTAATGTGTCTGGATATGAACAGTATAGGTTTTTCCACTGGTTTGTCGTCCTCTATGACTTCTTGGTTTAGAGCAGCTCCTAGCCCTTCCATGCTGGCATCTATGTAGAGTTTGAAAGGTTTAGAATAATCTGGCTGGATCAGTACTGGAGCTGAAGTCATGGCCATTTTGAGTTCCTCATAGTTCTTGACTCTGTCATGAGTCATTTCAAACACGGTGGTGTTGTTTCAGATCTCATACAGACATTTGGTTAGAAGAGCAAACTTTGGTAAGTACTTCCTATAGTAGCTGCAGAAGCTGATAAAGGATAGGAGTTCAGTTTTATTCTGAGGCATAGGCCTGTTCATTACTGCTGCTATCTTGTTTTGGTCAGCAGCTAAGGTTAGTCCAGAGACAATGTGTCCTAAGGCCTTGAGTTCCCATAGCCAAGGTTACACTTTTTCATTGATAATTTCAATCCCACGGCAGAGATGGTTTTGAGGACTAGCCTTAATTTCTCCATATGAGTTTCCCAATGATCAGAGTAAATGATAACATCATCAATGTATACCATCATCCATCCCTGTCTGATGAATAATCCTAGGACAATATCCATCATCCTTTGAAAATGAGAAGGAGCATTTTTAATACCAAAAGGCATCCTAAGATACTCATAAATTCCCAAATGACAGATAATTCTCATGAATTTCTGGCTATCAGGGCTGATAGGTATTTGGTGAAAACCTTTCAGCATGTCCATGGTAGTGATGTACTTAGCCTTGGAAAGGTTATGCAGAGCATAGACAATCCTTGGAATTGGATAGTAATCAGCTTGGGTGTAGTTTTTTAGCATTCTGAAATCTCCAACCATTCTTGACTTATCATTGTGCCAAGCTATAATTACTGGGGTAGTGATATCCAATTTTTGATTTTGTCCTACTTTTCTTAAGACTTGTAAGTCAACCAAATCTTGAATATGGGTTTCCAGTGCAACTCTAGATTTTGGACTAGAAGGGTAAGAAGGTCTCCTGAGGTGAGGTGGGTAAGGAGGCTTAATGGTTAGAGTTAGGATCATATCATGTCCTTTGATGTTACCAATGGGGTGATCCTTGGTACATAAAGCATTATAATTTTCAAAGCATACTTGTAGGATATCCCATTTCTGTTCTTCATTGAGAAGGGAATTCAAAGCAGCTTGAGGGAAGTATTCCTGATTGAACTTCCCTAAGTGTTTTTCATAAGTTGAATCAGAAGTTTGAGCATTGACATGGCATATTTGGAACTTCTTATTCCAGTCTCCACCTATAGTGAAATATCTACCCTTGCTTTGGAATACATCTATACCGTATAAGCAAATAGGATCATTTCCAAGGATAAAATAATCACATACTCCATTTTGGAGCACTACAAATTCAATTTTCAGTTTGAGTGCTCCTTTAGAGTGAGGTAGTATGATATCAGAAGAACATACTCCAACAGCATTGAGAGCAGAATTACAACTGCTGAACTTAGCCTGAGGTACTGGTAGTAAGTTCAATTTCCAGTTTGGGTCTTGTTTCTCCAGATAAGTTGAACCAACACAAGAGCAAAAGGCTCCACTTTCTAGAAGTAACTTAACAGGGGAACCTAGCATTAAACCAGTAGCATAGCATGTTTTGCCTGAAGTGTAACTTTTACTGGCAGAAGGTTTTAGAGTCAAGGCCTTAGCCTCAGAGATGTGGTAAATCTTTATGTTGGGATTCCATTTTTGAGGTAAGTTAGAATCCTCATTGACAGAATTTATGTCCAGAGAAGACCCAATACTACCTTCAATAATATTGATGGGGTTAGTGACAATTAGATCACAATCAGAGAGTGATCCATCAGTATCATCAAGTTTAGGGTCAGGATTGTCATAATGTTATCCTTCAATAAGATTAATCCTTTTCCTAGGCAGAGGACAATCAGGTTTTACGTGTCCTGTTTGGTTACAGTTCCAACATACTTTTTCCTTTGATTCTGGAGTCTTCTTGACTTCCAAGGTAGATGGATTAGTAGCAAGGGATTCTTTAGTTTTGGCAGTATATTCTTCCCTGTTCCTAGTATTTTGTTCCCTGGGGAGTCTATTGACCCTTTTATCAAGACCGTTCATATCAATAGTCTCTTCTGATACACCTATTAAGGTGGAAAGATCTGAATCCATAGACATCCTGCACCTCACACTGTGGTTGATTTGTCTGGGACATAAGTTGAGGAGTTTTTCATTGAATTCTTCTTTATTAGCATCAGGGTAGAAACAGTCTAACCTGTATTTCTGGTCTATGCACCATTTATGAGGTTTGTCTTTGGATGGATCAAACTGGGAAGTTTTAAAAGTTTTCATCATCTTTCTTTTCCAAATCCTGGTACCAAATTGTACTTTGATCAATTCTTTGCAAGAATTCCAGGATAAAGATCCCACTTCTTCTCTTTTATTGATAAACCAATCAAGAGCTACTCCTTCAAATAATCTGGGCAATCTTACCACAGCTATTGCATCAGGGAGCTCATAAGAAGAAAGATTATAGTCAATAAATTTAATGAAACTGACATGGTTGTATTCTCCTTCTCCAGAGAAGTTAGGCCATTCAGTTATGGTTTGAAGTAACTTCAAAGCCTGCTCCATTTCAGGAGTGGGACTGGGTCTGAAAGACTCATTCCTAGTTATCCTGGTTCTGGGAGGAACACTAGGAGTACTGGTGAACCTGGCAGGCCTAGTTTCTTCTAGGTCAATGACAGGAGAGTTAGTAGAATTGATCTTAAGATCTCTGAGATCATTCTTAATCATACCTAACTCCAATTCAAGTTTATTGCTTAATAAGTCAATTTTGTTAATCAGATGAGCTGAAGGAGTAGGACTAGTTTTCTTAACTTCTTTCTTTAGCTGTTCTATGGTTTCAAGAATATCTTCCTGAAGAATTGATTGGTTATCATCAATATGTCTCATCAGCTCCAACTTACTAGCTTTTATAATATCCTTGATTTGTTGTATTTCCAACTCATCAATTCTCATAATCTGAGACTGAGTGTCAATCACTCTGAAAATAATTGAACTCAATTTGTCCAATTGTTGATAAAATTTTTCAAAACATTGGCTAATAATAGTAAAATTGTGAGACACATTTACAGAAAAGCTATTAAGAGCTTCTACATCTAATTGTGGTACACCTTTTTCTACTTCTGGGCTAGGGATATTATGCTGTCCCAATCCTTTGGGTTCCTTAACTTCTGATGGGCTGAGGACCTCCTCTTTTTGGGGTCCTTTCCCTTTAAGGAAGCTAACTGATCCCAAGGGTTTCAGTTCTGCACGTAGCCTTCTACTTCTTTCTTTGGGATCAACCTTTGCAGAGAAATCTTGGATTTCTTTGTCAGAGAAATAGCTTTTCTCATACCTGGTTGATCATCCTGGGTCTGAGCCAACTTGAATTGTTCCCATTAGCTCACGTGCTCTTTCACTAACACTTTGACTCTTTCCTTCTTGGTTGAGTCCAGCTAGGGTGGCGTAGGAGGACCTGTACCCTCCTGGGATAAAATGGTGGGCAACAGATGGTTCTCCAACGTTTGTTGGTTGAGTTGGCGGCCCCAGTTGTTGGGGTAGTTGTCCCCCGTGACGCTATGGTCACGGGTTTGAGTCCCCTCATTGCGCTTGCGACTGCAGTCCTTGCGCACACGGGTTCCTCTGGGCAGAGATCCATACAACGGAGCTCTACCTGTTGCGCGGGTGTTGCCCCTATTTTGATACATAGCACCAAAAGAAAATGAGTAAGTCTTTTGTCAAAACTTTTTTGAAAAAGACTTTAAAAATATAAAAATGATATTTTTTGTGTGTTTTATATTTTGAATAATTTTTTATAAGTATTTTAACTTAATTTGAGTTAAATTCATGGGTAACAACACTTGTTTGGGATCACAACAATCCTTGGGGGGTATTCCAATGGGGTCTGAGTGAGTTCCAATCAGATCCTGGGATAAATCCAAGGCTAAGTCCAATGGTACACTGCCTGGGACGTCCTCTAGGAGGTCCTGGTCAATGAGATCACCAAAAACAAAATCCACTGAGATGGATAAAAACAAAAAATATAAGTTTAATATTTTTTTGTATTTTTACGTGTTAAAATGATATTTTTTAGAAAAAAATAATCACTTTTATTATTTTTGGATTTTTCTTTATCTTCAGGTTATTTAGTTTATAAATATATAGCTTCCTTTGATAAATCTTACACTCCTTATTTTGCCTGAATAAAGAATTGAAATTGATAATTCTTTCAAGCTCCAGTTCTTTGTCCTTTATAACCTTCTGTTTATAATAAAGCAATTTCTCCTGTTGTTTCTCAGGAGTTATAATAACAGGGACAAAGTTATGGAGTTTTTCTTCTTTTTTCTTTTTAAGAAGGTTCAAATAATAATTGATCAATTCTCCATTGGTCTTAAGATCCACTATATAAACAAATGATCAAAAATATATGTTATAAGTATGCTAACTTATATTTTTGAAAATAAATAGACTGGTCTACGGAATAAATAATTAGAAATTAATTATTTAAGGATATTTCCCGGCCAGACTCCCAGTTGTCAGCTCTCTGATACCAGGAACCTTGCAGTCCTTTAGCTACAGAGAGTGATAAAAATGCTGGAATAATAATAATAATTATTATTCCAATGTTAAAAGCTTAGAAGCTCAAATAAATGATATAATAAGAGCAGTTGCAAGGCTTAATTGGTTTGGTAATAAATGGTTTTCAATATAATATAAAAGAGGGGCCACAGTATTATACTACTGGGGATCTTTACAGACTAGCAACCTCTCTTCAAGGGGCCTCCTTAGGCAGTTTAAGAACCCTGGAACAAAGATGGGTGCGTTAGAAAGGACTTATTCCACTAATGGCCAGGCTTAACAGCACAAATGGCCAAGACAGGAAGGGTAACACTCACTCTGAGCACTTTACCACAAGAATCCTGGAATAATTGGAAGGGTTTCAGAGCAGATGGGGTAGATTGCTTGACTAAACTTGAATGGTTGATTGGTTAAATAAGGGTAAATAATACTACTACAGACTAAGTCATAAATCACTTCCTTATCTTCATATAAGCACTTGACCAACAATGACAGGGTGTCTGATTGATAATAAATAATTCCTGGTAACTATGCTTGAATAATGGATCCAAAGAGGTCTGTATAAATACCTTTTTGGGTGATTTTGAGCTTCTCAGGGCACGTAGAGAGGGTTCTTCTTGTGAGCTGAGGCTGGCAAGCCAGTCAGGGCACAATTGGCACTTCCACTTCCTGCTGTTGATCAGCTGTCCCTAGATCTGCTGGATTTCTGTACTATTTTAGCCACAGGATCTGTTAATCTGTTATAGCATAAATTTGATCATTCTGTACTCATCCTTCATTTGTACTATTGATATTGCTTTTAAGCGGGCAGATGTGGATGTTCACTGATTTTCCATCATCCGCTGATCATGTATATAATTTTTAATAATTTTTATGAACACTCCTTGTAGTTTTTTGTGGTCTTCAAAGATCAGGGTCAGTGATTTACGTGACAATCCTTGATCTTTGATTTATTATTAAAAAATGTTTTAAACTTAATTTTCATTAATTTTATTTAAGTTTTGACCTTTTTAGATCATTAGTAATGCATATGTCAGTAGGTTACATATATTAGGCAACCCTAACTAGGTTGTAGCTCTTCTGAGCAGTACCTGGTTGTCAGATTAGTCACGACTGATCCAGATGTGGGGATCAGTTAGTACAAATGCAGGCGGGGTAGGATCCGCTGTGTGCGTGGCAGAATCAGCTGCGCGCGGGTCTCTAGTATGCGGGAATATGCTACTACTAGTACTTAGGGATATGTAATGATGGGGGGCTGCGCACGGGAATTGTGACATAACACATTTCCGCGTGTAACTCCTAAAATATACACAACACCTCAATTATGAGTGAATTTTAGGTGTAAACCCTATACGTGACAATACGTGTGAAATATTAGAATGGCCAAAAAGTGCCATACTGGTGTTGTAATTTTTAGTACTTTTCTTTTTAATTATTTTAAAAATATAAGGACTTGGAATTCAAGGGTTCGGTCAGTGAGTTACCCTACCTAATGTTGGGTCAGGAATCCATTTCTGTAATAATATTTATGTATTTCTCACTCCTTATTTTGTTATTTGAGATATTCTTATTGTTTGATAGTTTTGTGTTGCTATTGACAGGTTGCTCTGTACATAGTAGCAAGCTGACAGGAATCCTTGGTAATTCTGGGATAGCTTACCACTTGGGATTAATTTAACAGCATTTTTAACATGTAAATATTTGATCAAAATGGGCCATAAAAAGGAGGTTTTCCATTTATTTTTACTCAATTCATTGAATTTCACAGAATAAATCAGAAATTTTTATCCTATCTTGAAGTCAAGTTATTTGAACTTTTTATCACCTCTTTTATTTCTATAATTTGGACTTTTCTGCACACAATCTCTTTAATTTCTTTGGCTCTGTTTTAAATATTCTAGTTTATAGAGATTTGGGATGGAAATTAGAGAGGATCTGGTTTATTTTTCATTTAGAATTTCTTTTATTAAAGCCTATCTATTATATTTATGGGAACTCTTATGTGAAATATCAGACATTCCTTCTCTAGGAAATTTGCCCTGCTCAAAGAATAATCAACCAGTGATTATTTGAGGAATCTATTTTTATGAAATCCAATACAAATGAACAGAAAATTCTGAGCAGATATTCTAAGTCATATATCATTCTATCAGCCAATCAATTAGCCTGAGGAGGATATGAATTTGATAATTATGTTTTTTTTTCCCTAAAAAAACATGCAGGTTCCTCCAAAAAACACAGATAAATTGGGTTTTTCTATCACTGGTAATTATTTTAGTTATTCCCACTTTCATGAATAAATTCCTGAAACTCCTTCAACTAAACCAATCCAACCTTCTGCATCTTCTTTACCATCATGTCAAACCCAACTTCACTTAATCCTACCTTGCGCAGGATATCACTCCCGCATCTCTTGCAGTCTCCATCTTCTCCTACCAGCTTGAAACTCTTCCTGAATTGTATAAGCTCTATGAAAATGTACACCTTACCACCATGTCATGTGAGTTGGTAAAACTTCCCAGGATCTCTCCTTCTCTCCTTGGCTAGGTACATCCTCCATTTCTCCTCAACCCAATTTGTATATGATTTAGTACAAATTACACTTAGTGTATACATAGTACATACTCTCCTCTTTCTGTTCAGCACATACCCCCATGACTCCAGATCAGTACATGCCAAACCTTCCTGGACAGGTCCATCACCCAATCAGTCAACTAAAGCCTCCAACCCCATCAGTCAACATGTAATACCAGGAGAACTCCAACCTGCAACACCAGTCACTCATTCCTTGAGGCCTCCTTCTCAGCTCTCACATATACTGGCCTCTCCTTCCCTCCTGGATGACCACCTAAGGAATTATTATACTACTTCTTACTGGTTAGTCCCTCTGCCAGTAGTTTTCATCTCAGCACAAGACATCCTTCACCCAGCCTGCTTAACTCATATCACCTTGTTCCTTCCTGGTGTTAATCTTATAGGATTCAAAAACCTATTATTCAAAAACCTCCTCCTGGACTTCTCGATTCCATCCTTCCATCTTATTATAAACTTTACTCCTCCTCTCATCTTCTTCATTTCAATCCCAAAAAATCACCCTTGAGTTCTATGAGTAATAGGGCCTGTTACTTCAGCCCCTTGCATGCCAGGGGCAGTTGTGACACACACATCATCCTAGATCCTTTGACCAAAGAATGATTTGTCTGTTATCCTTACTTGGAATCAATTCAGGTTCCTGGTTTTTTATCTGTCACCTACTGAACCAAATAAATGAATTTTCAAGACAGAGAAAGTCATTCCTACTATGGAAAAGATATCATTCTGTTCTGGGTCATATGCAGGATTTCTATAGTAATTGGGTAGAGACCATCTGCTTAAGCCATCTGAATTCTTATTTCTTGCATTGGTTTATGAATAATATTGATTTAGAATCTATATTTTTGGATAGATATTTTCCACCTCAAAATGTGCCTATTTGGTTTATTTATGTTGATTTCTCCTCACAGAAGTGAAATCTGTTATGATATCAAAGTTACTACCCAAAAAGAAAAATTTAAATTCTACAGTGACCATACCAGAGCTAAAAAATTCAAGTAAATTTTGCCACAAATATTTTCTCTTTCTTTGATCCATCTAGAAAAAAATATATATTTTAGATAAGAATTTGATATTGTACCTGAATTTGAGGGAGAGGAGTTCCTGGTAAGTCTAGAAAATCATGTTGATAAAGTGGAAAAGGCTTGCAATAGTCAGTTTGGGTAAGGGCGGGAGCCAATTTAATTAAAACTTTTAGAGCTTCTTGTCTTATTTTTTTATTCATATCAAATGTTAGTGTTTGTGACATATTTCATCAAGGGTCTTAGCTATCTTAGTAAAAAAAAGGTATGAAATTCCTATTTTAGCCACAGAACTAAAAAAATCAGAGTAACTCAGATTCATTTCAGGTCATGGGTCTGTTAATAAAATCAGCCATTTTTTTTTTAATTTCTAAAGACAGGCCAGGGACTATTTTCCAAGTTATTTCAATTCAGCATACCCAAAAATTTATTTATTAATGGATATCTGTAATCAAAATTTTGCAAAATATTTAAGAAGAATTCCTATTTTCTCTCTTTTGGTTTTTGAATGACCAGAAAATATGATAATATTATACATATAGAAAATCATCTGTGCCTGTCTCATATGGTTACCAAAAAAAGTTTCCTCATCCTTTGAAGTCATATGGAGCATTCTTTATACAAAATTCCATCTTTAAATACTTGTAGATACCTGAGTGTCAGAGTATCCTCATTTATTTACTGCTTGATTCTTCTTTTGGGATCCATCAAGAACATTTCAAAATTTCATAATTATTAATTTACTTGAACTTGGAAAATTTATCCAAGGAAAAATGTTTCCTTGGTATGAGGTAATGGTTTGTTTTAGTAAACATCTTGAACATTCTGAATTGAACAATCATCCTTGATTTGTTATTTTTTCAAGTAAATTTTCATAGGAGTAGTGAACTTAAACTGTTAATGGTAAACAGATTTACTTAGGAATCCCAGGTCAAATAATTTTTTTGGAGGCTGCTTTAGAGATAATCTTTATTTGTTACTAGCTGGATAGGGTGGTATCCTCAGTATGAGCACAGAAGGAGCATACACTTTCATCTTGCTACTATTTGCAGAGAAACCTGTCAAAGTATCTCTCAGCCTACCAGATGCCAAGGAACTTACTCCTTCTAGCTACTAGAGGTGATTAAAATTTTAGAGTAAAAGTAGGAGGAAATGCCAGAGATATATTTTGACTAAAAGGGTTGAATTTATTTATATATTTATAAAAATAAATCTAGAAGGAGGGGCCAAGGCCTTATTGGGTTTGTGGAGCCCTCTGGAAAACAGTTATACGTCCTTTTAGGAAAATATAGGAGAAATTTTGGTGCCTGTGGGGTTGAAAAGGACTCCTTTCAAGAAGGTTGTGTATGATTTCCTTGGTGATTGGGTTATGCAAAACCTACAAAAGGGATATAAGTCAGAAGGCTCACTTACTAGGTCTAGATCCGGACTTATAATTAATTTTTGGGCCAATATGCAAGGATTCAGGGTGCTGGAAGTTGGTACTGGGGCAGGCTGAATGGTTGGATGATGATTTGGCCAAAAAATAAGGATTCAAGAGTTTTGGTCTATTATTTTATCAGAAAGTGGTCCAGGATCACAAAATTATTTCTTTTAAGTATTTGATGGCTTTAGGAAAAAAATATCTGAAACAATAATGACTATCTGACTGCAATTAATAGGCTAGAAAGGGCTGAGGTAGGGGCCTTTATTTATATCATTTGGGTCCCCTCATGGTACAGGTCTTTTACTAGCCAAATTAGGGTGAACCAGGCTAGTTCTGAGGCCAAGAAACCATCCATGTGTTTCTTTATACATTTTCTAGCTTTTGAAGAAGTATATAAAGCCCTATTTCATCATACTTGGGGCTTGGTACATGTTTCCATGCCCTTAATGACCTCATTGTATCAGCCTAGTGTGTGGGTTTCAGTTAATATATAAAATATAAGCCATGGCTTCCTGAGGCCAGGGGCTTAGAAAAATGCTCTGGGGACCTTGTTCTGGGGGATTACTTTAAGTCTGAGGCCATTTTTTCCACATTGGTCTATTTACAGTCCCTCAAGTGAGTTTATAGCCCCTTGTAGTTAAGTTGTGTACATTTCTTTTATTTTCAATGGGATACAGGGGGTTTAATGGGGTGATTAGTGACTTTAGAGGAGCTTAGCAAAAAACTGAGCATGTTTTTAATACCTATGTACACTCTCAGGGTGCTAAAGTAGCTGCTTTGGTCCCTTTTGCGGTATGAATTCCCCTAGATTTCTCATTACAGTGGCCCTGACAACCTTTGATACAGCTCTCAAAAGGGTGCAGGGCCCAATTTTCCTGGATTTTTGTTGGTTTCAACAGTCTCATGCTTTTCCCCACCACCTGTTGGCGCTCTTGGGGAACCATGCGGTGTGGAAAAAGGCTGTAAGGTTTATGTGAGGTACCCTGGAGCCCTGTTTCCATTTTGGGAGACTGCAGCAGTTCTGGGGGCTGGTGGGTAGCCTTGGGCAACAGCCTGCTCAAGTTAGTCAAGCAACTACTTGCAAGTTAGTTGAGAAAGTACTTGGAAGGCTGTTTCCTGGTGGCAACCCCCTTGGGCTTGCACAAGGTAGTTGCTTGACTACTTGCCCTCTGGTTGCCTGGTGGAAACCCTTGCAACCAACTGGCCTGGCCCAAGCAACTACATGCAGGGCCAGCGGTTGGTTGCAGCAGCCATTTTCTTCCTCTTGGCTGGTGGCCGCTCCCATGGCCTATGGGAGTTGCATGCAGCACTGCCCACAGGGTTGTGGACAAAAATTTATTTTTTTCCATAACTCCAAAAGTATACATAATTATGGGTTTCTGACCAATTTTTGGTCAGAAACCCATACATGCAGATGTGATGAGCAAGGGTAAACAGTTGAACCGTGGTTCTACCTGAAGGAGTGGGAATTGGGTGGTGATGCCAGTTGGTTGCCCTACCTAATTTGGCACCAGGAACCAATTTGCACAATAATATTCTTGATTTTCTTACTACTTAAGGTTTTTATTTTTAGTTCATATTTCCATATTTTTTTTAAACTATTTTGTATTTTAATTATTTATGAATTTTTAAGTTGGCTCTGAATAGTAGCGAGCTGACAGTATCACAAACAATAAAATAAATAAATAATAATAATAAAACAAAAAAAGCTTAGCCAAGGAGTGGGAAAACCCCAAAAATTATTGTCAAGTTGGATTCCCAACCCAAATATTGGTATGGTAACTCACTAACCCCACCTTTGAATTCCTACTCCTTAACACAGTCAAATACTGTATTAATAATAGGGCTTATAAGAGTTAGAAAACCCACCATTAAAAAACCACAATTTTTTTTGACAAAAACTGCCATTTTAATAGCAGTTTTCTGAAATAAATATACCCCCTAACTGGTGTGCTTCATGGAAATGGCGTATTTCAAACATCAAATCTGCCATTTGTTCATCATCATCCATTCACCATCCATCACATTCAAAACACCCATCCACACCTCCACATCAGCAAATCCATACTGATCCCATCTCCATTGCTTCACAAACATCTCATCTCCATTGCTTCAAACACATTGCATCATCATCTTATCACCCCAAACCACATCACTATATTTCTCAGCATGTCTAATCAAACTTCCTCCCGTCAAACATCCAGATTCACATCAGTCCCACTTGATAAACTGTATTTCATCTGTTGCTTCTTTTTCCCTTTTTCCTTTCCCATTGTTCATCAGCCTTTATATGATTCATCCATCAGGTTGATCCATAAACTCAATCACTCAACTCTACTAAAAGCTCAAGAACCAGCCACAGCAATGACCCATTTTTCCCATTTGACCCAACTCAAAACTGTCAAATGTCCTCAACATATTGTCTCAACAAGCTTGTATATCCCATTGATGAGGATAAAACTGAAAATCCTATCAGTGATTGACTTGGATACAATTGAAGTTCAATTTGAATTAAGGAGACCATCTTACTTTCCCTTCTTCTTCTTCTTCTCCTCCTTGTTGATCTTTGGATTGGAAGGCTTCAAGATTCCAAATATTTAGAGAGAGATGTGTCAGAATGAAGCCTCTAAAAAAATCTAAAATAACTGCAACCTGCAAAAGGGCATGGACTAGCAGGTACACCTGGTGCAGGAAATCTGCGTGGTGGGGTCAAATTTCAGTCACACCTTATTCTATGTTCTCTGCACCTGACTGAGTATCCTCTCCATTCTATCCTGAAGCATTCCATCTTGCAGACCAGGTCAACCTCCACCTCATTCTCTGCCACATGGCCACACCATCTCAGCAATCTCAAGCTACCCTCACTAATGATGCTAGTCTCTGAGTTCTATGAAAGTGGAACATGAGTGTGCACTCTCATTGATTGATTCATTCACTCAATTCCACTCTGCATTCTATCATCTCTTGATTAATTTCTGACTAATACTTCACATCCATCCCTTTTTATCTCACTTGATCAACTCATTTGCAATCTCTATCAACTCAATCTAATTCTGCAATTACCAAACCTGAACTTGTAACTTAAAAGAAACTCAGCTCTCCTTTCACACCACTGTGGCTCATCTCTTTGCCACACCTTTGATAATTAATATTGGGCTCACAAATAAACACAATTGGTCAAAACCTGGCTCTCCAGCCCTTTCTATGACTATCTTTTCCTTATTTCATGAAGGCAACAATGGAATGACCAATCAGATAGATCTCTTGGATTTAAACTAATCCCTCAATTTATTTTATTGATTTGATGGCCTTGATTATTTCCAAGTTATGGCTGGGATTTTCGATCTTGATTGATCAATCTAATCCATCAATCAATTTGTTTGTTTGGATGAAATTGATGATTTCCAAGTTATGGCTTGTATGTTTGAGCTTGATTGATCCTTGCCCTGATTCATCAAGCACTAACTTGAATAATCAATTTTTGATTTAAAATATCTTGAGAATTGCAAATTGATTGGATAGGCTTCTCATAAATCCTCTCAAGTAAGCATCCACCTGTTTACCTATGGACAAAAACAACAATGATTATTATCAAACCAAAGGTGAGATCTTCTTTTTGATTGGTGAAAGAAAAATTACATGATAATAGTGTTGATTAAAACTCCAGAGAGAATCATCATCTGACTCACCCCTCCTCCATGCTCCACAATCAACATAAATCATCAATCAATTGGATTTTGAGCTAAATGGAACTTGAACTTGATCCTTGAGGTTGGTTGATTGATCATTGATTTGTAAGTAGACATCCATTTTTCATTTAAAATTGTCCTTAGTTGTGCTGGGACTAATTTTTTTAAGATGAGAATGATATGAAATATCTTTGACTCAATGATGAATCAATCCCATCCCCCAAAAATCACTATGATTAATGGTAATATGAATATGCACACTTTGGAGAAATTGTTGTTAAAATCACCTGTTCCTGCTACACCTTGGATGAGGAATCAATCAAAATTTATCAAATCACCCTCATTGGCAATTCCCAACCCACTCCAACTCGCAAAAAATCACTTCTCTTCCTCCAGTCAAGCTGAGACAAAAGGAGAATCTCTTAAGATGTTCAATAGATCAACTGTTCCACAAAAAAGCTTGGTGTCACCCAAATCTGATGAAACTCAATCCTCCAAAACTAGTCATGATCACAAGGCTCCTAAAGTTGGTAACAGGTCAGGTGCTCAATTGGTGAACTCCAACTCTCATCTCACTCCAACTCCAAGAAGAAATTTCCATTCTAGCCCTTCCAATACAGAACCAAGTGTCACTTCTGTAACCATACAAACCACTTTGCAAGCCATCCAAGGTAGAAAATCCAATTTTGGTACTACCAGGTCAACCAAGACTAGGCCATTTGGTTCTTTTTTGTCAAACTCTACCCCTTCAAGAGCTCAATCAATCTTATCTGCAAACTTTAATAACTTTTAAGGAGTGTTAAAAGTCATCTGAGATCAATGCCCTAACCAGCCAGACACTCCATGGGCCCAAGTGAGCTTAGATTTACAACATTGAAATTGTTGATCTGTGGCTTCACTCAAATGAATCAAGCTTCATCTAGATCTCATGCAATCTTTTTTTTTTCATCTGGTCACTTCTACCACTTCCTCACCTAATGAAAATCAGTTGGTCCAGAAGAACTTTATTAAATTTAAATTTTTCAATGGTTATTTCCATACCCGTCCTTTTTCTGCAACACCAATTCTTCTCCCACAACTCTCAAAATGTTATACAATGAATTGAATACCTCTTGACCCTCACCCCAATCAAAGTATGTGGATGGGAGGGAACAAGATGGGAGGAGATGATTTGACAAACATATGGATAAATGGCAAGAATAGGGCTTGCAAACCCCAAAATTTTATACAATTAATTGAATACCTCTTGATCCTCACCCCAATGAAAGTATGTGTATGGGAGGGAAGAATATTGGAGGAGATGATTCAAAAAAAATACATAGATGTGGCAAGAATAGGGATTTTAAGCAAAAGAGGGCTCATAAGAGAGATTCTGAAATCTATTTGGAGGTAGCAGAGGTAGGGATTTACAAAAAGATTGTGTGGTCTGGAAAGAAACTGTGACCTTTGGATCTGTATCCTATCATTTTTTCCAAAATGAAAAAGAACAAAAAGCAGAGAGATGAGAGTGATGAAGTGATGACAGTTATAAATTGATGAGAGTGATGAGAGTGATTTAGTTATGAGAGAAATAAATTTATGAGAGTTATGAAGTGATGAGAGAAATAAATTGATGAGAGTGATGAAGTGATGAAAGCAATGAAATGATGAGAGTGATGAACCAATGAGAGTGATGAAGTGATGAGAATGATGAAGTGATGAGAGCGAGTAAGTGATGAGAGTGATGAAGTGACGAGAGTGATGAAGTGATGAGAGAAATTAAGTGATAAGAGTAATTAAGTGATGAGAGTGATGAACTTATGAGAGGAATAAAGTGATGAGATTGATGAATTGATAAAAGAAATAAAGTGATGGGAGTGATGAATTGATGAAAGAAATGAAGTGATGAGAGTGATGAACCAGTGGGAGTGATTAATTGATGAGTGATGAATTGATGAGAGTGATTAAGTGATGAGAGTGATAAACTTATGAGAGCAATAAAGTGCTGAGAGTGATGAGTTGATACAAGAAATAAAGTTATGGGAGTGATGAATTGATGAGAGCTACAAAGTGATGATTGTGAGGGGGTGATGAGAGTGATAGAGTGATAAGAGCAATAAAGTGATAGAGCAATAAAGTAAAGAGATTGAGAAAGTGATGAGAGTGATGGAATGATAAGAGCAATAAATTCATGAGATCAAAAAATTGATGAGATTCAGGAAGTTATTAAAGCAATAGAGTGATTAGAGCAATGAAGCTATGAGAGAACCAATTGATAAGAGTGATGAATCAGATTTTTCCAATGAGGTTGGAGGTAGAAGGAGGTGGGAAGCCAGGGGTGTATGACATGTAATAATTTTTTGTTGAGGTTTCAAAAATGTTTAAATAATTTATCTCAAAAAGCTCATTCATATTCTGGGTAACTCTGACACTTCTGACATGAAATAAGTGGGTTTTTTCATTTTTAATGGTTTGTTATGAATTGGGGTATTTCTCTGAAGGGTGATGATAAATTCACAACTCCAGTTGGGTGGGATTTGTGTAGGTACCCACACTACCTGTGGGAGTTGTTTAGGGCCCCATAAAACCTTTGGGAGTCGTTTAGGGCCCCACAAAACCTGTGGGAGTCGTTTAGGGCCCCTCAATGCGTGGGGTCCCATACACTACTCCAAAGGGTTGTTCCAAACACATGCAACCCCTGGGGGGCATATACCCCCCATAATGGGCAGTTTTGATTTTTGTACCCCTGTACACAACCATTTAGACCTGTTTACGGGGGTATAAAACACCCCCAGGGTTGTTCAAGAATTCAATTATTTTTATTTTATTTTATATTTTATATTTTATACATTATATTTTATATTTTATACATTATATTTTATATTTTTGTTTTTTTTAAACCAAAAATCAACATCTTTTGATTTTTTGGTTGATTTCTGTTTTTTTATTTATTTTATTTTAGTTTTTTTTAAGCCTGCAATTCTTTTAGTTTTGTGGCACGGAACACAACTAGATTTGAGCTATGTACAACCCTACACAACCCATTTGAGCCGTGTAGCATGCCACACAGCCCATTTGAGTTGTGTAGCCTGCCACACGGCCCATTTGAGTTGTGTAGCGTGCCACATGGCCCATTTGAGTCGTTTAGCATGCCACAAAGCCCCTTTGAGTTGTTTAGCGTGCCACACGGCCCATTTTAGTTGTGTAGCATGCAACACGGCCCATTTGAGTTGTGTACACAACTCTTTGGGTTGTGAATTTAACATTAACTATTTCTGAAACCTGCCATTAAACAGATGGCGGGTGGGATAACTCTGATATGGCCTATTGTTTCAAAGTTCAGAGAATAAATAAGACTATTTGTTGGGCTAGCAGAAAAAGATGGTGTGGATTATCAAAGGAAGAAAACACAATTCAAAAGCACACCAGGTACCAAATAGTAATCAAAGAATTTGTGGGCTCATTTTTTGGTGTCTTGTTGTGATATTGAAAATGGGGTAGTCAAGGATAGCAGAGGGGCTGTTCAAGTTTCATCAGACTATCCAGAGGAAGATTCACTGCATTTATTGGAAATTAAACAAAAAATGGTGGTTATCTCCTAGAAATTAAAGGAATTAGTTTGATTGAAATTTTGATTAAAAGTTGGACAGAGATGGAAAAAGGGATCACCTTTCTTTCCAAAAATCCAAATAAAATAATCAAATATCCAAGTGGACTTCTAAAATATTTTCAATAATATCCAGAACAGGGGAGTTAAGAAGGTGTAAAGATGTTGTTTACTTTTCTGTTTTATTTACTCTTTGAGGATTTCTATTCTTGTTCTGGTTGATTACCATAAAATTATTAGACCAGCTTTTACTATCTTAGATTTTGGAGCTATTACAAAGAACTATTTCCAGATTTGTGCAGTCCAATATCTCTTTTTGTGGAAGAGGGAATCTCAGAGCTTGAGAGAAAACCCTCACTTTCAGACAACAATAAGCAACACATAATATGCCTAAAATCTTTTGGAATATATCTTAGAGCCATCCCAAGACAACTGAAGCAGGTTCTGGCTAACTTAGCTATTGTGTCATGGATCTTGTACCACCATGTTCTATTTGTTGAACAGGCTACCAAACTTGGAAAGTGGCTCCATTACCCCCCTTTAAATTTTTAAAGTTCAGAAGCCTTGCCTCAACAGAATGAGTATTTTTGGTTCTCCTGCCTTTTTTAAAAAACACTGGATAATTAAAAGAAGCTGAATAAATGTTTTCAAAATGCATAAATCCTTGGCCACCATGAAGACATAAAGGTTTGGGCTTTTTAAGTATCATCTTAAAATACAACTTTGAAATCTGTGTGCACATTTTTTGGAAACCAGAACCTCTTCTCTAAGACCAAGAAAAAAAATGGCTCCCTTGAAATATGATCAACCATTTATAGGTAGGCACTGTGGAAATTATGTGAATTCTGGGTGATCAAGATATAATGATTTACCATATCTTCCAAGCTTATGTTGTGGAGGCTGTGGACCTTCCAAGAGCTTTAGATCAGGCTGATAAAAGCAAAGAATGGTTGTATTGGGAGAAAAAAAAATATTGTTCTATCCTACTCTCATGGATATTATTTGAGACATTCCAGCTTCTTCAAGTGAAATGCCTGCTCTTGGTTACATGGGTTTTCACTAGGAAGAGCCTTCTGTAAAAATCCCTTTTTAAATCCTGTTACATTGCAACTTTATTTTCCCAGGTGGATGGTACTGACTTGACTAACAACTTTTGCCCCAAAGAAAATTTGTTTACATCTTCCAGTGGTAGTAGCCATCTATCATTAGACTGTGGGCAATTTTTATTTTGCCATTTCTTATGCCAACTCCAACATTTGCAAAGATGTCTATTTTTCTGAGGCAGAGGGTCTGGATTTAGGTACTAGAGATGCCTTCCTGATCAAAAAGGAACTTTATTGAACCATACAAGCAACTTGATTCTGGTGGAAACACTTAAGTAATTCCCCTAATTTTTTTGACCTTGTTGATAGTACCTATGATTCCTGTCTTTCTATATTACATAACCCTAAGCAAAGTGCACTTGAATTTTTCCATATGAAAAATGAGGTTATCACCAGATAATCAGCAAGTTCACTTGAGGATGAGGAGAAAAATCTGAAGAGCTCCTTGAAAATAAAATGTTCAAAATACATGACCAGTATTGTTTTTTTTTTTTTTTTTTGAGCACAAAAAGTGTTGCTTCCAACTCTCCCAGCCATTTCTGCTTCAAGGTCATGAAATTGAATGGGGATGACAGAACTTTGAGTGATCCTTTTCCTGATAAATTTGAACCTGGAACTTCCATTTTATACCATCAATCTAAAAAAGCAGTTCCTACCTTTTCTTATTCACCATGATTGGCCATATGGAAATAAGGACTCATACCAAAGTTTTCTTTGCATTGAATTTGTTGGAAATTTTTAAAGGGAGACCTACTGATTGAAATTTTGGCATCCTAAGTCATTTGATATCTTATCTTGGAAGCACCAGAAACCTGAAGCTGCACCTTTACCTGGACCACTTTCCGGGCCTTTAGGGCTACTCTGATGTGGGGTGGGGGGAAAAATTGAATTCTCAATCTATTTTGTGCTGGTCTCTCTCCAAAGATGCCCAAATTTCTGAAATTCAAGAAGGCTGGGCTACTTAGTTGGATCAAGCCACCAGGCTGATTTCATGTACCTTGCAATAGAAATTTGGCACACTTTATGTTTGAGGCATTTCTTAAAGGACATCTTCTTACAGGGCTTTTTTTTATATATTTTACAGCAAAAATTAATTGGCTAAACTTATTATGGTTTATCAGAGTTAGAATTTTGAGAAATTTAAATTGCTTATTTCAAGAAAAATATCAATTTTTCAAAAAATAATTCCTTATGCAAATCAACAATGAAACAATTTGTTTAGCTGAAAAAGATATAAGATTGAAAAAAAATGTATGAGCCCAAAATCAGTCATTTCATTTTTGAAAGATTTTTAAACCTGATATGGCCTATTTCTAGGAAAACAAATTAAGAAAAATAAGCAGAAAATTACTTTTGAGCAGGATTTCTACTTGAATTAACAATAAATCCATTGCATGTGAATAAAAGTGAAATTTATTCTGAATGACATGAAAATACCTGAAATTTTGAATAATTTTTGGAATAAGGGACCTCATTGTACTCTAGCATTTAAGCTTTTGGCAAAACCAATAGGCCAGATTGGACCTGGTTCCTTATAGAGAGATGGGGTGTAGTCAATAGGTACACATTTACTATGAAATATGAAATCCTCTAATACAGCCCAGCACCATATTTATGTACATATTTTATAAACCAAATCTATGAAAATCCTATTGATCCATCAATTGGGTTATTCTCACTTCCAATAGCTATATCAAAATCACTGTTTAAAAATTAGAGTTATTGTTTTTTGTAAATTATTTCAACAATTTTCCCATTTTTTTTTCATTATTAGGTTTCCTATCTTGATTTTTATTAAACAAATTCAGTCCATCAAGCAGGGAATTCAAATCTATCAACTCCCCAAAAATATGAAAGTATGAAAAGAGTATTCAATAGGATTAATTCCTTCCAATAACTTTAATTTTGATCCATTTTTTTCTATTAATGTCTGCTTTCTTTATACCATACTTAAATTTTTATTGGACCAACCTTAATCATTGATAAACAAACCATGGGTCAGGAATGAGTACACCACCATAATTTTCAGCCTGCTACTATTAAGAGACATCTGAAATAGTATTAAATTATCTATTCAATAAAAGTAAAAATTACCAAAAATTTAATTAATCAATAACTCAATAGGAATTTTTTTTCATGCCCCCAATCCTTAAATTTGTGCAGTTTCAACATCCCCACAACATCCCCCACCCGTGCAATTTTACTTAAATTTGTGTGGTTTTTTGAAGTTTGAAAACAAATTCCAGGGCGTGGGGAGACATCCAACAACTCTCTAATAATGTTTTCAGATTTTTTGGTCTTTTTAAAGGCCTTCAGAATTAGATTCAGAACTTTTAAAAGTAAAATAAAAATTGTTATGTCACAAATTTTTTCCCTCTTTTTTAATATATTTTTTATAATTTATTTTCAGAATATGAAGGGACAAAAAGTTTTCAAATATAACAGGCAATTCAAAAATCAGTTATTCAGATTTTTAGTACTGCATTTCCCCCCAAAAAATTGGATTAACATAGAAAAAAAATGTTCTTTTCAACTTTTTTTTTCCACATCTTCCTGAAGCATTTTCCAATTTTTTATTCTTTTGTTCTTTTAGTGGGAATTTTACAGTGTACAAAGAAATTAGCTTGGGATTTTCAGGATCAACAGTTTGCCTCCAAATATTTGATGCAACATCAACAATCAGAGAAAATGTCTGTTTTGGGGGGTGTTTTAGAACCATTTCTGATACTTTATTTCTTTTTATGGATAATATTAGTTTTAAATTTCTAAAAGTACTTCAAAAAACACAAAAATATGTTTTTTTTAATATTTCTTTCACCTTTTTTCAGCCCTCAAGTTTCCAACCTCAAATTACCATGTTAAGCCCCCTTTTTTGGGGTGGGTCTACATTTTTGGACTTTTCTATATGAATAATCTGCTATTCTATATAATTTTGAATGATTTCCTGCTTCCTCCTAATGCATTGGAGATTTTCAATCCTCTCCTTAAGCATAAAATCACCTCTCAACATCCAGAATCAACTCCACACCACACAAATCATCACAGATCAACACCCATCAACCAATCACACATCACTACTCACCACAACTCAACCAATCCAATTAAAAACTCCACCCCCACTAAATCAAAACCTATGAATCCAAAATCCAATAAAAGGGCAAAAAAAATAACTCCAATTTTTCCTCAACTTTGTTTCAATTGTTTTTTTCAATCATTAACAAATCAATCCAACATCAAAAACTAACTAAAAAAATTTCCTCCAATCTTGATTTTCTGAAATCCTATTTTCTCTCAAATTTTTTAATTCCTCTGCTATATATACTCTATCTGAAACTTCAATTTCATAATAAATAAACCATCTCAAAATCAAAATCAAAAAATGTCTCAACAACACATCAACCCACTTTTGCTATCTGCCTCTGCCACTTCTTCTTCTACTCCTTCTACTGATTTATATTACCCCAATTATTCCACCCCTGTGGCCCCTCCACCTGAATTCTCATATAATTAAAAGGTGGAACTTGTGGATGCTGTTCAATGGTGGGCTAAGTACCATGGATATGCAATTTCCACAAAATTCTTCAATACTAAGGGTCAAAGATATACTCAACAATTTGACAAATCTGGGGGATAAAAACCCAAGTGGGATAAAAAAAGAATTTCAAAAACTAGAAGATAAAAATTTCCTTTCCAATTCTCTGGAATATTTTACAAGAGGACTGGTCTTTGGCAAATAAAATCCAATGTCCTTATCACAATCATCCTCCATCAAATGATCCATCCACCCATCCAGTTCATAGAAGGATTCATGGGGCTCAAGAGGATGTGGTTCATTATTTGACCAAAGCTTGGGTTCATCCCCTCAAAATTTTCAATTACTCAAAGAAATCCTCTTCTTCTCAAATTCACACAAACCTTTGTACCATCTATAACAAGAGATCAAAAATTACAAAAGAACAATTGGAAGTAAAATAACCCATAGGAGCTTCAATAATGGAATTAAGAAACTCTTCTTTTAAATATGAAACCAATAATAAAAATTTTCATATTTTTTCTTTATTAAATTCTGACCCAAATCCTATGAAATTAATCAAAATCTTTAAATCAGTATTAATGTTAGATTTTACCTATAAAACCAAAAAAATTTCAATTCCTCTTCTTTGCATTGTTGAAGTAGAAAATTGTGCTAGAAATTTCTCTTTTGGTTTCTGTTTCCTCTCCCAAAAAAAAAAAGGAATACTATCAATGAGCTCTTGCTCAACTTCATATAATATTAGACCATGAAGAACCCAAAGTCATTTCAAAATACAAGGAGCTAGCCCTTATTAATTCCATTAAATTTTTTTTCCCAACTCTCATAATCTACTCTGTCTCTGGAATATTTTCAAAAAAATTCAACCTCACTGTAGAAAACACTTCAAATCAGACAAAGAATCAATTATTTTCAGAAAACACTGTAACATGCTTTTCAAATCCAAATATGAAGGAAAACTTCAAGAAACCTTCACCAAACTCACTCTATTCTGGAATCCTCCCACTTCTGACTACCTTCTTAAAAACTGGATTCCTCTCCAAAGAAAATTTTTTTCATTTGCTGAAAACAAGCACCTCCATTTGGTAATTCTAGGAAAGCAAGAATATGAGGCCTCCACTCTTATTTAAAAAGATTTATCACTACTTCTTCTTTTTCCTTTTCTAATGTAGTTCATCAAATCTATAATTCCATTTTCATTCAAATCTATGAAACAGCCATTCAAATCCACCAAGATGAATTCAAGAATTTGATTGGTTTGCAATGTTGTGTTGAAGAACTATCTGGAAAAATCAGCTACTATGCTCTGAAGCTTTTCCATTCCTTTCACATGTCAGTGGAACAATAAACCACCTGTTCTTATTTTGATTATTCTTCTTTCATGGTAATTCCTTGTTCAAAAAAAGTTCAGAAGTCAAAAATCAAGAAGCAACCAATTTTGCTTGAGGATTTTCATCACCAGTGGCATTTCAGACCTTCAATCTCAGCATCTTATTTATTTTTTCAAGGAAAAAAATCCAAGATTGATTTCCAAATTTTTTTGTTTTATTTTGGAACTATTAATAGCTCAATGATAATCAATTATGGTATATCAAGCTTGTTTGGGAACCCACCTAAACCAGCCAATTTTTTTAAAAAACATGCTGGGCACCCCCTAAAGGCCGCTTTGCACATAGCCAAGTGCAAATTGGCACACAGGCAGGTCTGGGTGGGTTGGGCCAAAGCTTGACTTGTCCAACACCCAAGCCAATTGTCCACGCCCACCAAATTGTAGATTGGATTGAAACCTCAGACATCAGTGTTTTATTGATTTGAGCTTTATCATGGTTTGATAAAGCTGCATCAATCATTCAAAGATTTTACAGCTCAGAGGTCAAACAACTGCCATCTTCACCTTTTTCCAGGCAGAAATAAATTGCTGGATTTTTGGGAGCTCTTAAAATTGGAACAGCAACCAAATTTAAGTTCTGGTTGACTTGGGCCCCTCAAAGTTTAAAGGGAGCCAAATGATGAATTTGGAAAGGCACTTTGGGGAGTGAGCAAGAGGGAGAGGAGGAAGAGGGAGAGCAAGGGGGGTGCCAACAGCTTGACCTTGGCCAATTGGAACTTGGCTGTGCTCCAAGATCTACAACGCAACCTGATGCAGAAATCAAGCCTGCTGGGAACACACCCAATCCCTCTGGGCAATGTGCCAAGCAGGACTTGGGAGTGTGCCCAGAAAAGCTTGCAATACCATATTCAAATAATCTCAATCATCTGATGAATCAAATTCTCAATCAACTAATTTACAGTGGGTAGAAAAAAATAATGGTACTGATTGACCAAAAACAGTCAGTTTATTTTCAACCATTTGTTTTAAGCTAGATCTATCACTCAAAAAAAGGAATGTATTTAAATTTATTCCTAAGTTTATATAATTCAGCTTCTGTAATTCAATTATACAAAAATTGGAATTTGAAAAAAGATCAAATTATAATTTAAAAAAAAAATTATAAAGCACAAAAACCTCAAAAAACATGCTGGAGGAAATAAAATTGAAAAATTCTGTACCATCAATATTTTTTCTTCTTTATAGGGTTGTTATAGAGGATCAAAAAGAATCATTCAAATTGAATAAAATTTAATGTTGAGGGTTTCTAAAAATAATTAAAACCAATTTTAATCAATCTTGATTTTTTAGTGCTGTGGTGCTCCAAAACCTAACCTATAGCCATCATAATCACTTTTGTAGTATAAGGACAGCTCCAATCATCAAAGAGATCCAAAAATTGGATTCTGAACCAAAAATAACCCCTAGTCACTCAGCCAAAGTACCCCTCTATCTCTCATGATTTAGAAGATACAGATCAAATCAACCCTGCCCTACCCATCCCCCTACCAGCTGTCACAGATCAGTGAAAGGTCTTGGACATACCCTGGATGCCTTCAAGTACATACACCATACATTACAAACCATAAAGCACCAAACAAATCACCACACCTGTATACACAGCAATATATGCAAGACCCTGCATGCAGCACCAAACAAACAGCTGTATACAGAAGAAATATATGCAAGGCACTGCATGCAGCACCAAAAAAACAGCTGTATACTGAATAAAATATATGCAAGGCACTGCATGCAGCACCAAAAAACCACTGTATACAGAAGAAATATATGCAAGGTACTGAATGAAGGACCAAACAAAGGAACAACCACCACTATACAGAAGTAATCTATGCAGAGGGCACCTGTATCAATGCAGCTCAGCAACGCATGCAAGGGTGTGCATGCATGTAGATCCTGCACAGCCTCTTGCTCTGACCAACCAAAAGGCCTCATAAACTGCATTCACTGTACTAGCAAGACCCTCAGGGGCAGCCCTGAGGGCAGGATTTTCTATAAATAGAGGGCCTCTCTCCCCCATTGTCAGCTCTCTGATACCAGGAACCTTGCAGTCCTTTAGCTACAGAGAGTGATAAAAATGCTGGAATGATAATAATAATTATTATTCCAATAATAAACACTTAGAAGCTCAAATAAATGATATAATAAGAGCATTTTCAAGGTTTAATTGGTTTGGTAATAAATGGTTTTCAATATAATATAAAAGAGGGGCCACAGTATTATACTACTGGGGATCTTTACATACTAGAAACCTCTATTCAAGGGGCCTCCTTAGGCAGTTTAAGGACCTTGGAATAAAGATGGGTGCCTTAGAAAGGAATTATTCCACTAATTGCCGGGATTAACAGCACAAATGGCCAAGACAGGAAGGTTAACACTCACTCTGGGCACTTTACCACGAAAATCCTGGAATAATTGGAAGGGTTTCAGAGCAGATGGGGTAGATTGCTTGACTAAACTTCAATGGTTGATTGGTTAAATAAGGGTAAATAATACTACTACAGACTAAGTCATAAATCACTTGCTTATCTTCATATAAGCACTTGATTAACAATGACACAGTGTCTGATTGATAATAAATAATTCCTGGTAAACTGATGATGGAATAATGGATCCAAAGAGGTCTGTATAAATACCTTTTTGGGTGATTTTGATCTTCTCAGGTCACGTAGAGAGGGTTCTGCTCATGGGCTGAGGCTGGCAAGCCAGTAAGGGCAAGATTAGCACGTCCACTTGGTGCTGTCAATCATCTGTCCTTAGATCTGCTGGATTTCTGTACTATTTTAGCCACAGGATCTGTTAATCTGTTATGGCGTAAATTTGATCATTCTGTACTCATCCTTCATTTGTACTATTGATATTGCTTCAAAGCGTGCAGATGTGGATATTTACTGATTTTCCATCATCTGTTAATCATGTAAATAATTTTTAATAATTTTTATGAACACTCCTTGTAGTGTTTCGTCGTCTTCAAAGATCAGGATCAGTGATTTACGTGATAATCCTTGATCTTTGGTTTATTATTAAAAAATGTTTTAAACTTAATTTTCATTAATTTTATTTGAGTTTTGATCTTTTTATATCATTAGTAATGCATATGTCAGTTTGTTACATATACTAGGCTACCCTAACTAGGTTGTAGCTCTTCTGAGCAGTACCTGGTTGTCAGATTAGTCACGACTGATCCAGACGCGGGGATCAGTTAGTACAGATGCGCGTGGGGTAGGATCTGCTGCGTGCATGGCAGAATCAGCTGCGCGCGGTTCTCTAGTACGCGGGAATCTGCTGCTACTAGTATGTAGGCATATGTAATGATGCGGGGCTGCGCGCGGGAATTGTGACATAACACATTTCCGCGTGTAACTCCTAAAATATACAAAACACCTCAATTCTGATTGAATTTTAGGTGTAAACCCTATACGTGACAATACGTGTGAAATATCAGAATGGCCAAAAAGTGCCATACTGGTGTCGTAATTTTTAGTACTTTTCTTATTAATTATTTTAAAAATATAAGGACTTGGAATTCAAGGGTGGGGTCAGTGAGTGACCCTACCTAATTTTGGGTGAGGCATCCATTCCTGTCATAATATTTATGGATTTCTCACTCCTTATTTTGTTAATTGAGATATTCTTATTTTTCATAGTTTTGTGTTACTATTTAACAGTTTTGCTCTGTACATAGTAGCAAGCTGACACCCATCCAGGTCCCATAAAGATCCCCCCATCCTCTCCTCCAGGGATCACCATGCCTCCTAGGAACCCTAACCTATACTTTTACCATCTTCAACCATTATCCCATAACCCATGCTGTGACCATCACCAATCCCATATCCCATACCATCATCATCACCATCACCACCATCATCATCATCAACCACCACCATTACCCTGGACCATCCACCATCATCAACACATAATTTTGACCATGACCCAACCCAATAACCCATACTTTCAACCATCCACCACCACCATTATTTACCCAATACCCCATAACTTTGAACATCACCACCATGTCCCCATAACTTGAACATCATCATCATCAACCACCACCAACTCTCATCATCATCCATCAACATCATCACCATCCATCATCATCATCACCAACCATTCATGCTATCATCATCCACCTCCATCACCATCAGTTATCAACTATAGGTTCAACCATTTCAACCTTTATTCAATCATCACCTGTATCATCAAAGCAGTATCAATCAGTAACCAATAAAATAAATAAAAATATATAAAGGATAAGACTAGATAAAGGATTCTTCCCTTAATCAGCTTCATTTCTCCAAGTCACCTATCTGTTCCACCATTTCTTCCTTATCAAGATTGAAACATTTGTGCCTAGTTCTGATAGAGACTACTATAGTAGTAACTCTATCTGAAAATCAGCCACCAATCTCTTTTCTTTTATTTTTGTGAGACTACTATAGTACTTAGAGGGTAAGGCAATTCAAAACGGCACTTAGTATTCATTTATCTTATCAGTAGTTGTAGTACTAAATTCCCCCTCAAGTGACTGCCAGAAAGCTATTTGCTAAGCTTTACCAAATCCCAAAGGAGTCTCCACAGTGCCTTGTTGAGATGGTGGCAATGTAGAGACTCCTTTGGGAGTAGGTTTTAAGTTATAAAATAGCTTGCTGGCAGTCTTTGAAGGGGAATTCAGTATTAATTCTAATCCTTTAGATTATTATCAAAACTAAGGGTGGTTTTGAATTTCCTGCCCTTCTAGTACTATAGTAAATTTGCATAATAATTTATTTAAATTGATGGCTGGTTTCTTTGAGACATGAAATAGGTCTCAGATCAGACCTAGATCATTTATTAACTGTTATTAGTAGGGCTTTTGAAGAATGGACCAGATATATTTGGTTATTCTTTAGTGGTTGATCAGATATATGTGATCTTAACCAATACATCAATTTTAAAGGTTTCAAGGTTTTTCTCAAAGGGATGGTTCAGGAGAGGGCCCAAAGAATGGTTTTACCCACAGGGGGCTTGGTAGAGGAAAAAAGGTTGGTAGTTCCCTTTTTTGTTTTGCTCTATGCCTTTGTAAAGGTTATTTATTGACTAATTGGTGGTTCCCCTTCAATATATTATAGGTCACAGAAGAACCCTTACTCAAGCACCTGATGGGATGGCCTAAAATGGTTTGTGAATGAGGTTATAAAATTGGGTTTTCATTTCATTTCATTTTTTCCTTTCCTTTTATTTATTGGTACACTGATGATCCTTTCTTATTTTTTTTATCTGGGTAGTACCAAAGATGGATGGGTTCTGGGTAGTACCAAAGATGGATGGGTGGTTGAGTGATTGGGTGATGGTGGTGGGATTGTTAGTGGATGAGATGTCTGGATGATGTGGTGGTGTGTGATGGGAGTGGTAAAAGCTTGATATGGCAAAGGCCCTCCTTAAATAGAAAAATCCTGCCCCAAGGGGGGTTCTCAAGGCTTCCCCTGAGGCCCTGCCTGTCCTGGTCAGAAGCAGTGAGATACAGACACATGGGGCATTTCTGCTGGTTTGAAAAAGGTTGTACAGTTACATGAGGCATTTCTTCTGGTTGGAAAAATGTTTTAAAGTTACATGAGGCATTTCTTCTGGTTGGAAAAAGGTTGCAAAGTTAAATGAGACATTTCTGCTGGTTGTGAA
The DNA here is from genome assembly GCA_025617555.3 of Puccinia polysora. NCBI lineage: Eukaryota > Fungi > Basidiomycota > Pucciniomycetes > Pucciniales > Pucciniaceae > Puccinia > Puccinia polysora. The sequence continues at coordinate 34,271,887 of CM062632.1, read as the reverse complement.
AAGGTTGTACAGTTACATGAGGCATTCCTGCTGGTTGAAAAAAGGTTTCACAGTTAAATGAGGCATTTCTACTGGTTTTGAAAAGTTTGTACAGTTACATGAGGCATTCCTGCTGGTTGTGAAAATTTTGTACAGGGGCTTCATCAATGCACAGCCCTGCATATAGTACTGTCAAAAGCTGGGGTGGGTTAGTACTGGTGTTTTTTTTGGTACCACATGCTCCTTACTGTATATGTTTCTGTGTATTTCTGGTTTGAGCTTGTGCTGTGGCAACTTGTACTGGTGGGCTGTTTGGATCCACATGGTCCTTACTGGCTGCATATATTGCTGTGTATCTCTGTGGTGCCTTTTACTGGTGGTTGTTTGGTTACACATGGTCCGGAATGCCTGCATATATTGCTGGTTAGTCCTGTGTTAAACTTGCACTGGTTTTTTTTTGGTAATACATGTTCCTGACTGCCTGCATATATTGCTGGGTAGTTCTGTGGTGACTGGTACTGGTGATTGTTTGGTACTACATTGTCTTGCTTATGGTGCTGAGTATAAAGGTGAGGTGATTGTTTTTATGTTTGGTTGAGATTTTTTGGTTAAATGTTACTGGTATCCATTTAGGATTTTCAAGTCATATCCATAAGCCCTTTCACTGTTTGTGATACCTGAGGTTGGATATGGGCTGGCCATAAAACATGAGAGATAGATGGGTATTTTGGCTAGGTGACTATAGGTTATTTTTGGTTTAAAATCCATTTCTGAGTTTGATTTTAGGATTGGTGTTATATTTATAATAAAAAATTGAGTCTGATGGCTACAGGTAAGGCTTGGTCTACCACAGTGATAATTATGAGAGAGGTAGGTTAGAATTCATGGAAAAAAAATGAACAATATTCATTCAAGCTTTTTATTGATCTGATTTTCATATTTTTCAAGTTTTCTGCTCTTGTTCCACTTTGATCTGTCTTTAGATGCTGGAGGTTATATTGGTTTGAGGTTGAATTGGGGTGGAGGTGGTTCACATTGTTCTAAAGTTCATTCCAGCCATCGAAATTCTGCCCTCCTTGGATGGTTTCACCATCTTCATCTTCTGAAACAACTAATTTCCCAAAGAGAACTAAATATCAAAAAAATAACCCATTAATCATAATCAAATAAGAAGAATAATATTTCACAAGAAATTAGTTACCATGTTTGTTTTTTGAATAAATCAAGCAGTCAGAAATCAAAATCAAAAATCCAAGTGGGTGGCAATGTGGCAATTGGTCAACTGGAGTGGGAGCAAGAATATGGCTTGGTCAAAAGCAAGATAGAGATTTTCCGGGCTTCATCTACATCATTGTCATAACCTGGGTGTGGTTGCTTTGACAAACCGTCCCTCAACTTTTGTCTAGCCACTGTACATTGGTTTCAGACTGAAATCTTTGAAGAATTCCTTCAATTTCCCCAAGGAGAAAAAAAATTTTACCTTGGAAAAATTATAAAACTTTTGAAAGAGAAGTATCAAATGACTCCCATTCAAGAACCCCTGTCAAAGGAAGAAAGGAAAATTTGTGGAAAACCCAAAGGAGCCTTCAATAAATGCAAAATATTAATGCAGCATCTCTCTAAGAGGGATCCATCTGCATTTGAATATTTTGAAGGACCTAAGAGCAGAGGAAGCCCAAGGAAGAACCAAGTGGGGAAAGCAATGGTTAGTTTTTTCTTTTTCTGTTTTTTTCTCTCTTTCTTTTGGATGGATTTTAGAAGAATTTTGTTGGACATTTTTATTCTCTAATTTCGGAATCTGAGGACAAGGAAAGGAAAGGAAGACCATGGAAAGGCAAAGGGAGAAAAGAGACAGGATTCAGAGGAAGAGGTGATTTTTTTCATTTTTTTTCAACTTCTGTTTTTGTTTGTAATTAGGCTAAAACTTTATTCTGATCAGGACAAATTTATAACAGAAGATAAATTAAGTGTAGAAGAACTACCATAGATTGAATAATTTGATTTAATCAATACAGGTATTAATTACTTTGGGTGAGGATCAGTATAGTTTCTCTAGTTTCCATTAATTTTCATATTATTCTCTTTCAATCAAGGTTCAGGAACCATCATCAATAAGTTTTTTTCTTCCCATAATTTAATTCCTGGGACTTTGAAGAGGATCAAGAGAAGAAAGAAATAAGAAAAAGATTCAGATGCTCATAGGCCTCCAGTAAATCCAATCTTTGATCCCACAGCTACAGCTTCTGAAACTGAAAAGATAAATATTTTTCTGTAATAATCTTGCTTTATGGTTCATTTATTAACCTTTCCTTTTTTTTATGATATTTAAGGCCATAAAATTCAATTTTTTAATCTTCTGATAATTTTGAAGTGGCAACTATTGATAAAGTAAGTTTTTTTCATTTGCCCTTAAAAAAGACTGATTTTTCTTTCCATAGTATCCATACAAAACTTTCATTTTCCCCAAGACAGCCATACCACAAATTCCACATGTTCAATATGTTATGGGTGATTGGAACTGTGGTTTTTAATCAGTAACAGTTTAATTGAGCTATAAATCTGAGGATTGGAGTTTAATACATGAGGAAATGATGAAGTAAATGGATTCAAACTCTCTCTTCAAGGATGAAAATTCCATGGATCAAGTCTGGGATGAAAAATTTGACAAAGCATGAAAGCATCTCAACCACCCTTCTGGACCTTCCCCTCAAATTTACTGGATCAAACTACCTTTCCATGGTTTCCTGCTGCCAGATACATACAAAGCGCTAGTGGTACTTTTATTGAAATTGATTCCATCAACTTATTTGCTCCTCAATTCCCCTCAAACTTCCAATTATCAAACTTATCACATATGTTTAATTATTTTTGGAAGATTTTGAGGACATAGTTTCTTTCTGCTATAATTCTGAGCTGTTTCCAGATACCAAATTAAATCACCTTTGGCAGGCTTTTTCTATCAAGGAATCACAAAAATGGGAGGACTTGATTCATAACAACTTAGTACTTGGTTTCAATTTTTTTTCCTCCTAAAAGATCTGCACATCCAAGAAATAAATTATTACAGATTTATATTGATTGAATGATTTTTTTTTACTTAATTTTTTCAAACAAAAATCCTATTTATTATTGAATCAATGGTTTAGGGCAAAAAATGCCACTTTTGCATTTTTAATTTTGAATGGTTTGGGGAAGAAAAACTACAAGAAATCCTCAGATAATTTTCTTCTGCCCTTTCAAATACCCACTAAAAGACTTCAAGCTTGAAAATTTGAAAATTCTTCAGGAAGATATGGAAAATAAAAGTTGAAAAGTACATCTTTTCTTTTATGTTGATCCCATTTTTTTGAAGTAAAATGAAATACTAAAAATCAGCAAAAATCATAGTTTAATTGACTGCTTTATTTGAAAAATTTCTGTCTCTTCATAGTTTCCAAAATAAATGAAAGGAAAATCATTGAGAAAGGGAAAAAATTTGGGATTTAAAATTTTTGTTTTTTTTTAACAATTTTGAACCTAATTTTGAAGACCTTTGAATGGACCAAAAAATCTGAAAACATCATTAGAGATTTTTTGGATTTTGCCCTAAACCCTGTTATTTTTTTTGCAAGAAATTCACAAAAACACGTGGATTTAAGGAAAACAAGGAAGATGGGGGATGTTGTGCGGACCTCAAAACGGCATGAATATAAGGATTGAGCGTGTGAGAAAAATCATGTCCCAATACAATAGTTAAAAGGGAAATGTTAAATTTGCAACCCTGTGTTTGTGAACAGGCAAAAAACACCATTTTTGAACCATCTGAGTCACAAATGGCCATTTGCAATCCATCTGAGTTGCAGTACACGGCTCAAATTGGCCGTGTTTGGGGGTGCACAACCCCCTAGAAGCCGTGCCAGAATTTTGGGCACCCCCTGGACGACACTTGGGTTCTGTCAACCCAAATTTGGGATTAACACATACTTTGTGGGACTGTTGTTCCACACCTAGCAATCCCAAAGAGACATTAAAGCCAAACCCAAGTGAATTTAAGGTGAATAATTGTAAATCATATAAAAATCTGTGAAGAATTCTTTCTCAACTTGAAAGTGAGCAAACTTTGTTTGATCAATTGAAATTTGGATTGAATACTGAAGTATACCATTGCATTTTTTTGCATGGGAACAGTGGCAAGCCCTCCTTCTTCTGATATGGCTGTGTGGAAGGTCTAAATTGATAGTGCCATCAACAAATCTTTGGAAAAAGAAAAAAAGGATTTGTGTAATGAAACATTGGAAGCCCCAATTGCATCCTCATCAAGAATGAAAATTGAGGAACAAAATGTTTCAAAAATGGACATGACTGCTGGTGGTGAGTAACATTTTATGTTACTGGTCTTTGCCATATTTAATTTGATTGAAACTGATGGGTTCATGTAACTATGAAAATATGACTTAACCAATGAATGTTTACTAGATCCACTTGACCCACCTCCCTTGGGTGCTTTTCCTACTAGGGAAGAGGCACAAAACTATTGTCAAACATGGGAAATGAAGCATGGTTACGCTTTAACAGTTTTCAACTCAAAGTGTGACCAATATGTGGATTTAGCCTGTGATAGACATGGTTCCTATTCAGGAAGTCTTCTTACAGAATGGTCTTGACAAACTCACACAAGGAAGGTTGGGTACAATTTTTTAATCCATGAAAGTCAAACAAAGGCAGACCCCTTGTGGCGCCTCTCCTACAAAGAAACCCAACATATCCATCAACCATCTGAAAATCCCTCTGTGCATCCTCAACTGAGGAGAATCTTGGGGGTGGCCTCAGAAAATCTAGTATAATGCATGAATGATGGGCTCAATACATTACCACTGAAGAGAAAATTGAGCAAGATTGATGGGCAGGATTATTTTGATGAACAAACAATCTATAACACTAAATGGAAGGTAAAGCTTGCAGAACTAAAGGGAAAAATTGTCATGGAGGTACTCTATGAAAAGCTTGAGGAAACAAGTTGTATTCACCAGTCAAAGTTCAGTTGAGAGGGTCACTTGGAGGCCCTGTACTTAGTACATCCAGATGCAGTAAAGCTTTCAAAACAATTCCATCATATTTCTATGTTGGATTGTATTTATAGAACAAATAAGTACAAAACCCCACTATTTCATGTTGTAGGAATGAAATCCAATTGGCAAACTTTCACAAAAGCTCTTGTTTTTATAACAAAAGAAACATTTGAGTTATACAACTGGTCTGTAAATGCATTAAAGGAGTTAGCTTATGATTGTGAGAGACTTCCAAAAGTCTTTGTGATGGACCGTGAAAAAGCTCTGATTTGTGCAATTGAAACTAGTTTCCCAGAGTCATCAAGACAATGTTGCACTTGGCACTTTTCTAAAAACATAGAAGCAAACTTTATAGTGTGCTTTGTTAATGATGTTGAAGGATGGAAAAGCTTTATGAATGTGTGGGAAAAGTATGGGGCCTCAAAGACCAAGGAGGAGGCGGAGGTCAATGATGTGGAACTCAGAGTAGGTCCAAATCACTGCTTCTTATTCTTCCTAGTTTTGGGTTCTGACCTTTTGACTTGTATAGTGTTTCTTGAAAGACTATGAGGATGTACTCAAGTATATGGAAAATACCATTTTCCCTATCAAAGAGAAGTTTGTAACAGCGTGGACTTGTATAAACCCAGATTTTGGAAACAAAAAAACTTCTTGTGTTGAAGGGGCCCATGCAACTCTCAAATGATTCCTTTCAAACTCTTTGGGAAACCTGTTGGATGTTTGGACAAGCCTTGACAGAACAGTTTTGAATCAAATTAATTCAGTTCATGCATCACTTTATAACTCTTGAATTAAGTTAGAGACAGTTCTTCCCCCTGAACTGTTACCATTGGGTTACAAATTGTCTTTAGAGGCAATCCATCTTGTTAGGGAAAAATTTGAGAAGTTCAAACATGATCATGATGGCAAAGTCTGCACCAAGTCATATTTCAAGAATATGGGTTTTCCCTGTTCCCACAAAATAGGTGGCTGTCTAGCATTCAGAGGATCTGTGGTACCTGAAGATTTTCATCCTCAGTGGAGGTTGGACTATGACCCTTGCAGTTCTGATTCTGTAAGTTGGCTTAAGTTGGATTGTTCAAGTTTGATTGCTCAAATCACTATGTGATTAATGCTTTTTGATTAACTAATTCACTAATGGTTGATCCTTTTGGATTTTTCCAGTGCAATTCTTATGAAATGCTAAGCATTAATCAGTTATTTGAAAAATTCAATGCAATGATTGTGGAATCTCCAGATCATGAGCAAAGCAGCCTTTTGAATTATATCATTCAGAAGATTATGAAATATTGATCCAAGCCAAGACTTGAACCTAAAGTCTTATGATCAAGTAGGGACAGGCAAAAATTGACAGATACGCGGCAAGAACCATCTTGGTTTGAGCTTGTTGACAAACAACTCAAGGGTGAAAAAAGAAGTAGAAGGGCTCCAAACAAGAAAGGATGAAAGATTGTAAGTCTTTTCTTTTGAGATATGTTCATTTTTTGTGTTTAGTGAACTTAGTTACTAACTAATGATGAATTTTTATTCAAAGTTGGTAGAATCTGAATCTGAATTTCATAGTTCAGAGGAAGAGACTGAAAGTGAATTGGGATCACTTAATTTGGAATCAGAATCCTCTTCAGAGGAAGAGAACATGCAGCAAAGCTCAACCAGAAGCTCATCTTTGGTGAGTTTTCATTTCATTGATCCAATTAAAGAAATGAATACTAAGTTAGTTTTAATGATAGGAACCAAACTTGAAATACCTCAATCAAATACCCAAGAAATTCCATAATTTCTTGGGTAAGGCTTGGGATCCAATTGGAGATGGGAATTGTGGATTTAGAGTCATTGCTAAATCTCTTGGTTATGAAGAACATGGTTGGTTTAAAGTTAGGAAGTAAATGATTGAAACATTAGAGAAACATAAAGCATGCTACATTAAGATTATTGGTGGTGCAAAGGAGGTTGAAAAGATTAAACAAAGACTTGATGTTAAAGAAATCAATGAAAAGATTCCCTCCTCAAAATGGATGGCTAAATTGGACATGGGTCAAATCATAGCAGACACATGTTCCAAACCTATATGTTTCATTTCATTTGAGTCATGTGATACTTATACTCCAATGAAAAATGGTGTTACTGATAAATTAGATCCAATATTCATTTCCTTTGTAAACAATAACCACTGGGTTCTATTAGAACTTGAGGGGGAAATGATTCCAATCCCACCCATTGTAGCAAAACCACATTCCTTGATTTCTAAAAAAGCCTCTGGTTGGGTTGATCATCTCAAAGATCAACTGCAAATGTATTCTATATTGTAATATACTTTGACTTCATTTCATGATTGGGTTTCATATAAGTTGTAATTCTAATGCAGCTAACAAGTTCTATTAATATAAAGGGTTATCACATTTTGAACATCATTATGTTGAGTGTTTTGAGTTAACATCATTATATTGAGTGTTTTGAATGATAGTTCAATGGTAAGTCAGTTCAACTTTTGTTGGGCTGATTCCATCACAAGCTTAACTTATGTTAAGCTTGGGATGGGATCAGCTTAACATAAGTTGAACTTGTTTTTTTTTGGTGTTTTTACTTTAGGGCTTGTCAAAAAACTTGTATTTTTTTGGGCACTTTTACTTTAGGGCTGTTCAAAAGACTTCTTTAATTTTTGGGCCCTTTTACTTTAGGGCTAGTCAAGTTGAAATGACTTTAGGGCTTGTCAAGTTAGTTGTATTTTTTTTGGTGTTTTTACTTTAGGGCTTTTCAAGTTAATTGTCTTTTTTTTGGTGTTTTTTACTTTAGGGCTAGTCCAGTTACTTGTGTTTTTTTGGGTCTTTTTAATTTAGGGCTATTCCGTTGGATACTACCAGTTTTTTTTGGTTTTTATTTATTTATTTATTTCTTTCTTTTTTTTAACCAAAAAATGAACATTCTTTGATTTTTTGGTTGATTTCTGTTTTTTTGGAAGCTTTATTTAGTTTATGGGTTGTGTAAGTACCCTTTCATTCCTTTTCCTTTTTTTTTTTGCTCACCGCGGTCCACCGCCTTGTGGAATGCCACACAACTACATTTGAGCCGTGTACAACTCTACACAGCTCAAATGTAGTCGTGTGGAAGTCCACACGGCAGCAGACTGGGTTGGGTGGGTTGCACAACTCTGTGAGCCATGGGGGGCTGTACACAGCTTCAATTGGACTGTGTGCCATGCCAGTGTGCACAGCTCAATGAGCCGCGAATTTAACATTACCCTTACTTTTTTTTATCTTTTATTTATTTTTTTTTATTTTAATAAAAAAATAAAAAATAAGAAAACAAATAAAAAGTAAATTAATCAATTAAATTAAAAATAAAAATATAAAAAAATGTGGATAAATATATAAAAAAATGTTGATAAATAAAATGAAAGAAAATAAATAAATAAATAATAAATCAATTAATTAAATTAAAAATATAAATATAAGAAAAAATATAAATAAATTAAATGAAATGAAATAAATAAATAAAAAATTAATTAATCAATGAAATTAATTAATTAAATTGAAAATATTAATATAAAAAAATATAAATATAAAAAAAATATCAATATAAAAAAAATATAAATATAAAAAAATATAAATATAAAAAATATATATATATATATAAAATAAATATAAATAAAATATAAATAAATAAAATGAAATAAATAAAATCTAAAAATTGTTATTTTTTTGCCATTCACAACCCAAAATGGGTTTTAAACTGCCATTCACAACCCACCTTAGTCGCAAATTGTGCCACGTTACCCATTTTGGGTTGTGAAAGGGTCATGGGGGGACGCCAACTTAACATTGCAAGTAAAATCAGAAAACTCATAGAAGTAGTAGGAACTTTCAAAAAAGAAAATTGCAAACAGTTTTTTGGTTCCAAGTTAGGTATATTCACCCACTGGCACCACCATTCACTTCCCACTATTTCAGGTAGATTCATGTAACTCCAGGCACAACTTGTCAGAAAGATCCTCCACTTAGGCCTCAAGTATAAACACATTTTTTATGCTTGCACCCTTAAATTTGTTGGGCACTTGGTTCCAGGTGACATCAAGTAATAACTTTGGTAATCCAGCCTAACTCCATTGGTACTTAAGTGGAACTATTATAACACTGAAAAGCACAATGACTGTGCATAATTCACAGTAACTGAGCATGATTCACAATAAATGTGCATAATTTTATTTTTTTTAATTGAATTGCTTTCATTTAGACAGATAGCTAGATTAATCATGATTTCACATGAAACCAAGTGCCGTAAATGTTTTCTTGGTGTTATAGTTTAAAATGAATCTGTAAAGTTAAAATTCTATTAATTTTTAGATTTATAAACAAAAAATATTTTTTAGTAGCTCATGCATGCAGCCAAAGACCCTTTGCACCCCCAGGGGGCTTCAATGGAAAATCTTGGTCCTACCTGAAGCTTGCACAACTGTCACAACTGCCCCTGGCGTGCAAGGGGCTGAAGGCACAGGCACTACTACTCATAGAACTCAATGATGATTTTTTGGAATTGCAATGAAGAAGATGATAGGAGGAGTTCAAGTGATGAGGAGATGGAAGGATGGAATAAAGAATTCCAGGAGGAGGTTTTTGAATAATGGGTTTTCTAATCCTATAAGAGTAAAAAAAAGGAAGGAATAAGGTGATATGAGTTAAGTAGGCTGGGTGAAGGATGTCTTGTGCTGAGATGAAACCTACTGGCAGAGGGAATAACCAGTAAGAATTAGTATACTAATTCCTTAAGGGAATCATTCCAGGAGGAAAGGAGAGGCCAGTACATGTGAGAGCTGGGAAGGAGGCCTTGAGGGAGGAATAGCTGGTGTTGCAGTTTGGAGTTCCCATGGTATTACATGTTTACTGATTGAGCTGGAGGGTTTAGTTGACTGATTGGGAAATGGGCCTGTCCAGGAATGTTTTGCATCTGATCTGGAGTCCTGGTGGTATGGGCTGAACAGAAAGTGGAGAGTATGTAATATTTATATATGGTCTGTAAAGCCCGTTTGGGCGCCAACCAAAGTTTTTCAAAACTTTTCTAAAGCGTGCATGGCACCTAGCAAAGCCTTCTTGGAGCCAGGCAAAATTGGTCTGGTGCCTTGCCAAGTTTATCTTGGTGCCAATCAAAGCTGGGCACTTTGACCCCCCAAATACAAGAAAACCTTTTTTTAAAAAAAAACAACCATTGAAATTTGTGGGGAGGGAGGCTGGTTTTTTTGGTGTGACAAGCTTTGATTTGTGTCAAGGGGATCTTGGTTGGGAGCCAATTTTTTACCCCTGCAAGCCCAACCCAATCAAGCCCTCTGGGTGCCTATCCAAGTCCCGCTGGGGGCATGCCAAGTCAAACTTGGACAGGCACCCAGACATGCTTTACACACCATCCTAAGTTTAGTATGTACTAACTCATATACCAATTGGTTGAGAAGATATACAGTATTTAAAAAGCCATAGAGAGATAGGTAGAGATCCTGGGAAGGTTGAATTATTCACATGACACAGTTATGAGGTGTACATGGACATAGAGCTTATACCATACAGGGAGATGGTGAACCTGGTAGGAGTAGATGGAGACTGCAAGAGATTCAGGAGTACTATCCAGTGGAAGTTACAGGAGTAAGTGAAGTTGGTTTTGATATGAGATTGAAGCTGATGAAGAGGCTGGATTGGTTTAGCTGAAGGAGTTTCAGACTACAGTCATGAAAAAAAAACCTTCCAACTCAAAAAAAAGGGTTGCAGGAGACCTCTAATGCTTGGGCAAGTGGACCTTCATGGCTCCACACCTTTTATTGGTGCCACAGAATCTTTATCAACTTTCTTTGTGCAACAAAGGGAGCCAAAAATTTCTCAATTTCACTTCCACTTCCAATATTTGTGCAATTAAATCTGCCCCAGAAATGCAGGGAAACAATTAATGGAAACTGGGCTGTTGGGTACCCTAGCTACACCCTACATCTTGTTTCCACACCGTATGGGGCCAATTTAATGCCACTATCTGGTGTTAAAATGTTGAAATGAACACAACCACCTCAAAATCTGGAAAAAATGGGGATTTTCTACCCCAGAAGATTAGGTAAAAGGGGGTGGTAAATAAGTCTGCACACTGATGTATAAAATGCAACAACCAGGATTTTTTTTTGAAAATTAATCTGAAAAGTCACATTTACAATTAAAATTAAAACATTTTGAATCAACATAAATCTGGAAAATATAAAAAAAATACCCTGTATTTTTGAATATTACTTTTCCTGTAAAAACTGTCTACAATTAAATTAAAAGCTGTCTATTTGAACAAATTTTTGTCTACCCATTCCAATGAAAATTCTACCTCCCTGGATTGTCTGGCTATGTTTTTTGCATCAACTTTCCACCTGTTCTTCAATTTCTGTTGCATCATCTGCATTTTTGGCTACCATACCTGGGTTTTCTTTCCAATTTCCCAAAAAGAGGACAATCAGTAATTTGTACTAACAAAAAATAACATAAACAATAAAAATAAAAAAGACATTGACTCATAAAACACTGAGTGACAACAATTCTTTGATTGATCCAGGAGGCATTGGTGAATTATTTCATGTCAATTGGGGGGATGAGTGGGGGGATAAGTTGGAAGCAAGGTTGAACCCGCAACCATCTGTTGCTTTTTCAGGAAAGCAAAAGAAAACTTGGTCCAGGAAGACAGAAATTTTGGAAACAAAAATAAAGTCCCTCCTTACTGTCTACCAAATACACAAAACCTATCTAAATTCAAAAAAGAAGGCCTTGTAGATAGTTTTTCTGGGAATTTTAGTAAAGATGAACCTCTTCCTGAAAAATCAAAAAAAAATTATGCTCAGAAAGTTGTGAGGTTTCTTTCTTAGTAATTTTAAGCATTCAATATTTCATTTCATTTTTATTTCATTTTACTTTTAAGTTTTCAAATGATTAATCAGATAAAGATTATTTTTTATCAAAATGTCTTATTTCATTTGAAAATTTTGATTATTTTGCAAGAAGTGGGATGGGTTTCTCCTCAAAAACAACATAACAAAATATTTTCACAAAATTCTGGAAGCTTCAAAAAAGGGAAATATTCAAATTCAACTCTAGTGCAATACTAAAAGAGCATCAGAAATATTTTATGCTTGAACTTTATGAGTTCTCAGATACCCATCTTGATTATTTAATCAAAATATAATTAAACTCACAACAAAAACAAATCACTCTAATTTGCTTTTCCCATGAATAGAAAAATTCAATTTCACCAGTTTTTTTTTTTTTTTGTAGTGCATTTCATATTCTTCTTTAAAATTAAATATATTAAAAATAAAACTAACCACAAAAGAATAGTTACATTAGGGTTTATCAGAGTTAAACAAACCCGCCTTTTTTTAATGGAGGGTTTCAACCAAAATCCTTTTCAGATAAAGTATTTAAAGGCTTTCACCACCTCAACAAAACATCAGTCCATTTCATACACCCCTGGTTTCCAGTCCATGTCCTACACCCCTGGTTTCAACCTCACCTCCTTCTACCACCAACCTCATTGGAAGAATTCTACCTCCAACCTCATCAGAAAAATTCTACCTCCAACCTCATCAGGAAAATTTGATTCATTGCTCTCATCTCTTAATTTTTATCCTCATTTCTTCATCTCTCATCTCCTTGTCACTTCATCACTCTCATCACTTTATTGCTCTCATCACTTCATCTCTCTCATCTCTTCATTGCTTATCATTGCTTCATCTCTCATCACCTTGTCACTTCATCACTCTCATAACTTTAACACTCTCATCACTTCCTAACTCACATTGCTTTATCACTCTCATTGCTTCATCCTTCATCCCTTTTACTCTTTTCAAATGTCTCCTCAGCAAACCTCCCCCCGCAAGTCCACTCAAAAATACAATATACAAAAGAAAAGATCCCCAAGGAACTCTACATCAAACAATCCTCCCCCATCAGCTTCCAAAGGCTCAAGTCAGCTCAAGAGAGCTGATGATATCATCCTGTTAAACTGGCTCAAAATCCCCTCCAACTATGATCCTTTCTTTGGATCCAACAATGAAACACATTTTAACCAACCTCAATCCTCTAATTTTAATGGTTATCTCCTGATGGCCAATGAACTGAATAATAAAACAAAAGGTAGGCTGGATCTTTCATGCAAACAGATGTGGGAGAAATTCAAGAACTATTGAGCCAAGTACAAAAAGGCCCACTCAATGTCAATCTCCACTGGCTTTGGTATCACCAACCCCAATAAAGCCAAGGGAATCAACTTGGTGGTTGATAATTTGGACTCCATTTGTCCACTTATATTAATATGGATGAAATATTTTGAAATAAGGCCAAAATCAACTCCTTAGCTGATTTTGATTCCCATCAATTTGAATCTGTTGCTTCTGAGTACTTGGCTTTGTATGCTCAGCCTAGCAATGATGATACTGACAAAACCATTGAGTGGCCCCAATTTGATTTTCTGGAGGATGTTCCAACACAACCAGCCACAATCATGTCCACATCAGAATCTATCAACCCTTCGAACCCTTGCTTAGATCCCTCACTTACATCTTTCAATTGTTCCCTTCCTGGGGTGGAAGAAATGGACAACTTGGCCAATTGGGAGCCAGATATTCCAGTATTGCCATTGCAATCAAGATCTTCTCAAGTAAGAAAGAAATTTATTTTCTTTTTCTGGTCAATCCTGAATGATTTTGAATGTAAAAAAAAGCCTCATCCTTGACTGAATGGCCAAATGCTCAAGCCAATGGGGCCTTCCACATCACGTTCAAAAAAGAGTGACAATGTTCTCACAAAAACCTCCTTGGCAAAGGAAAAGCAAAAGGCCTCCAATTCCATCAACATTTGCCCCTGTCCAAAGAGGAGAAACACTTTGAATTTTTTGGGCTTTGAATATATCATGGAGAAGCAAGATTCAATTAAGTGCATTGATTGAATCTCCTTGCTTTCAAAATCAAGCTCACTCCTATTCCCCTCCAAAAAAAAAACAGTGAAATCACAAATTGAATCTGAAAAACTTCAATTTGAAAAGGAGAAGTGGGATCATCAACTGGTTATTGATTTTCAAAAGCAGAGAGCTGATACTTTGTCTTATCAACAAAAACAGGATGCTGAGTTGAAATTGAAACAGGCAGAGCTAGAGTTTCAAAAAGAGGAAAATGAGAAGGATTGACTGGAAGAGAAACTGGAAAAGGAGAGGGAACAACTTTCAAGGAAAAAAAAGATAGGTTATTGGTAGCAGTCAAAAATTTGAAAAAATCCAGAAGATTAATCAATTTCTTGGCTTTTAAATATATTTACTTTGATGAAAATTTTAAAAAGAAAAACAAAAAAAATGTTTTTGATTAAAAAAATGTTTAAAGCTATTTTTAACTCCACAAATTAACAATTATTTTTTATCTTTATGTAAATTCTTTTTTCTAGATTATATTTTTCCACTGTTCAAGTCCTTTCATTGTTTTGTTGATTTGAATAGACATTCCCGTCCTTGTATGAGTGGCAGTCTCCACAGCAGGAAATGTACAGTGCTTGTACTTATTTGCTTCCCAAATCATTTTAACCACACCTTTTTCTTTGAAATCAATACCAAAACCCAATTCAGGAAAAAAAAATTGGCCATCAAATACTTGGTATTCTTCCTCATTGTCACTAATTTTTCCATTCAATTTTTGGTGGGAAACACCAGTAAAAATGAATATGAAGAGATGTTGCCTTTTTCAATGTGGGTAGAATTGTCAAAGGATTCTGAAGTGAAGGTGATGTGGGGGGCACAGTCAAAAGGAGTGATGCATGATCCAAATTCCAAAGAATATAAGGAGGGGACATTTTTGTGCATCATTGTTTCACGGTTGGAATCAAACACAGATTTGGCTCATTTTCAAAACATTTGGACTAAAAATTGAGAGACCTTGTTGGACCTAAGGTTCAAAAAACAAACTTCTTGACGGGAAGATTGAACAGCAGCTTTTTTCAAATATTTTCCAAATATTTCAGAAGGGTGCATTGATTTTTGCCATCCAATTTCCCACATTTTTCCACCCCAACATCTTGAGGCACCAACAGTGTTGACAAAGTTTTTTTTTTGATTGGTGAAGGAAAGTGGTGACCAAGTTGATTTCCTTCTTCTCTTGCTTGGATAGTTTATTCAAAGTGACAAAATCAATTATTGCAACCAGAGACTTGCAATTTGATTGATCAAGAACATATAATTTTCCAGAGCTGAAGAAATGGAACTGTTTGATCTTCTGTTTGGCCAGTTCAAACTCTTCAGGGGAGGGTTTTCAACTATTCTTAACAATCAAAGGATACAGATCCAAAGGATGTAGTTTTTTCAAAGACCACACAACCGTTTCATTAATCCCTTCCTTGGCTACTTCCAATGAGATTTCATTAATCCCTTTCCTTGGCTACTTCCAATGAGATTTCAGAATCCCTCATTTGAGCCCTCCTTTTCTGGCAAGCCCTTTTCTTCCCAACTCTCTGTATGTTTTTAAAACCATCTCCTCCCATCTTGTTCCCTCCCAACCATATGCTTTGATTGGGGCAAGAATCAAGAGTGGATTCAATTTGTTGTATAACATTTTGAGGGAAGTGGGAGAAGAATCCCTCACCTCTCTGTATGTTTATCAAACCATCTCCTCCCATCTTGTTCCCTCCCAACCGTATGCTTTGATTGGGGTGATGATCAAGAAGGGATTTAATTGGTTGTATAACATTTTGAGCATGGTGGGAGAGGAATGGGCAGTTTCAAAAAAGTTCAGGTGTCAAAAGAACAAGGGTTCAAAGAGGGGGTTGGATTGCATAGAAAAAAAAAAAAATTAAAAAAAAGTTTAAAAAAAAATTGTTATTCATGTTATAGTCAAGGTAGATGATCAACAAATATTCAAAAAAATACCAGTCAATTATCCTACCAAAAAAAAACAAAGGTTCAGTCCCATTTTTTAACCATCAGTATCATTGAATTAAGAGGAGGAGGAGGGGTGGATGACCTGGGGTGTAGCTGAGTGGGATCAGTCAATTGATTGATTGATCAAGTGACCAGAGGAGGAAGAGGAGGAGGGGGGGCTGACCTGGGGTGTAGCTGAGTGGGATCAGTCAATTGATTGATTGATCAAGTGACCAGAGGAGGAAGAGGAGGAGGAAGTTCAGAGATTGATTAACAATCCATTGACCAATTGGCAATTGATCAGTCAAGGAGAAGTTTGGGGGGTGGCTGACCTTGGGCTAACAATCAATCCAATTGACCATTCAAGGAGGAGGTGGATGACCTGGGGTGTAACAATCAATCCAATTGATTTGTTGGAGAGGAGGTTGAGGGTTTGGCTGACCTGGGGCGTAGCTGAGAGGATTGGTTGATCAATCAATCAATTGAGTGACCTGAGGTGGAGGAGGAGGAGGGAGGACATCAGCAGATGGATTAAAAATTGATTGACCAATTGATTAGTAACTGATTGATTGCTGATTGATTAACCAGAAGGGGAGGGGTTGGGGAGGTGCTGAGAAAATAATGAGAAAGGAGGGTAATGAGTGGCTAAAGGAGGAGGGTGGTATTCAATTTATTGAACAATTAGCAACAGATCAACCGCTCAAAGGGAGGAGGAGGATGGGTTCTTACCAAAATTGATTGATCAATGGGGAGCTAAAGCAGGAGGAGGATGACTGGGGGGTACTTTGAGGTGGAGTTTGATTTTGAGGTGGAGGTGGTGTGTGAGGTGGTTTGGTGAGAAGGAGGAAGGAGTGGACCAGTTGGTTTGTTGAGGAGGAGGCTGGAGTGGAGCAGTGATTGAGTGGGGTGAGGTGGGTGGTTTGGTGAGTGGTGAGGTATGAGGTGGAGGTTTTTTTTTTTTCTAAGTCCACCAAAAAAAAAATACTGAGTCAGCCTAGGATTATTGGTTGAAAAACAAAAAAAATTACTATGATGTTATTTTTTACCTATTTAAAAACTTTATGCTACAGCTTTTGCCTTTCATACATAGGGTTGTGGAGAGTGTCTTCTTGGAATTGTGTATTGCTTTTCCAATAGAGAATTCAAAGCTAACCAATTTGATTCCAAATTGGAGCCTGAATCAGATTCAAACAATGAAAAAAGTTCAGTCAGATTTTTTGTGTTTTCAACTTGCTTCTGGGAAGTTTGATTGGACATGTTGAGAAAGCTGGTGATGTGATGTGGGTTCATGAGATTATTATGTGATTTGTGTGAAGCAATGGAGATTTGAAGCAACAGAGATAATATGTGTGTGATGCAATGGAGAGGTGATTGGTATTGATTTGCTGAGGTGGAGGTGTCAATGGGTGTTTTGCATGTGGTGGATGGTGGATGAATGATGGTGCATAAATGTCCAATTTGACTTTTGAAATCCGCAATTTCCATGAAACACATCATTTTGAAATACACCAGTTAGGGGGTATGTGTATTTCAGAAACTTTCCATTAAAAATGGCAGGCTTGGTCAAAACAAAGGGCAGATTTGCTAACTCTGATGCAACCTATTTTTCTCTTTCTGGAACATCTATTTTGGGGTACTTTTTTAACTTATGCTATTATTTTTCAAAGAATGATAGTTGAACTATTTTACTCATTAATTGAGTTACACCTTCAATAACAGATTTTCAGATGAAATATAATACAATTTAAAATAAATGTTTTTTTGACTGGGAAATTTGGCCTTGAAAATGTTTCTTGAAATAAAACTGATGATTTTGGCCAATCAATGGGAAGACTTACTCCCTGCCCCTGTAAAAAGATACCAGGGTGCCACATACTGTATTTGTAACTAATAATTAAATTTGCCTTCTGATTTTTTATCCAGTAATTATTTAAGAGGTTTATTTTGTGATCAAGACTCACTTGAATACCCTAGGACTCATCTTCATCAAACTTTTAGCATTTGCATCCTGTACAAGCTTTACTAAAATATATGATTGCATAATTAAACATATGTACAGTGGGTGGACAAGGGCTTTTGGACTGAACCCCCCCCCCCCAATTTTGCCTACCTTCTTTTTTCTAGCTTTTTTTGATTTCTGTTTTCTTGCAAAATAAAAGGAAAGTATTCTTAAAAAAATGTTTATTTTAAATTTAATCTACAATGAGTTCAACCTTTTTTTTTTTAAAAAAAAAAAATGAGAGTTAAAGCTATGGCATAATTTGCCCATTGATGGATAGTGAGAATAAAAAAAAATATTTTTTTCCATCAAAAATTGATGGGATTGAAACAGAATAGAGGTAAGATCATGAGGAATAAGAGAAAAATATAAAGAAAAAAATATTGATTCTACCATTGGGTAGAAACACCACCAGCCTTGAGAAAATCATGCATGCAATTGGGCATGAGGTTGATGAGGCCATTGATTTTTTGATGCCAAGATTTATCCCTGGAAATTTGTAGTGCTTTTTCCATCTCAGGGATTTTATTTGCTTGGTATAATTTTCAAATTTTTTTTTTTAAAAAAAATTTTCCAACAAGTTCTCAATTGGATTGAGGTTGGTTAATTGAGCTGTTCAAAAAATTTCTTTGATTCCTTTTGAGCATGTCCAGTTTTTGCTAATTTTGGACTTGTGGACGGGGACACTGTCCTCCATTTAAAAAAATTGGATCAATTGAAACTTGAGATCCAGGGGCCAAGACCCCCGTTGTAAAAAAATATTGACAAAATACTTTGTTGTTTGTTGTTTTGGTTGAATAATGATGCATGGGGATGTGCTTTCACCATTTAATGCACACTGCAGAACATGATCAATAATCATCCAATCTTGAATTTGGGGGCCAAGCATTCTGGTTTTAATTTTTCTTGAGGGGTTCTCCTGACCATGAATTGCTATGACTCCTTTCCAATTTCAAAGCTGGATTTGTTTGTCCAAATGAACTCCATCCATTCTTCTTGTTTCCAATTCATATTTTTGCAGGCAAAGGTGGTTTTTCTGTTTTTTCAACATCCATCAGATGTGGCTTTTTTGCAGCCATCCTTTAATAAAATCCAAATTCATGGGCTCTTCTTCAAATTTTCTGAGTTGATACATCTTGTAAAAGTGTATTGTGCATCTTGGGGGCCTTCAAACTGCAAAAATTCTTGATGATTCTACCCAGCTTCCAAATATTTCTATTGGTTATTTTTTGAGGTTTTCCCAATTTTTTTACAGATTGGATGGTGCCTTGATCCCAGAAGTGCTTGAGGCTGTTATAAACTGTTTTCCCTGGTATCCTCAACTTTGACCCAATTGTTTTCCCCAAGGCACCTACTTTTTAAATACCAACAATCCTTGCCTTGATGTGATCCATTCATTTATTATTATTATTTTATTTGTCAAATATAAGCAAAAAATTGAAGAAATGATAAAAACATTTGTAAAAATCAATGAAAAAACAAGAGGGGAGAAAAAATAACCTTTTCAAACTCATCCCTCAAGGTGACTGGAAGAGAGAAAGTGGATGGAGGGGAAGAGACAAATGTGTTCAAGAGCAGGTTTTTGTAACTAGTTTCAAATTAAATTTTGCAAGGATTCTGGGTTTCTTTGGAGTGGGTGGATGTATCCAATTTAAAAACCAGTCCCACAACTTCCATCCACCCACTGTAAAATACCAAATATTTCCAGTGGGGCTTCCAAACCAATTTTCCCACCAAGAATATGACCTCTTGTACACATTTCTAATCCCCTTCCCACAGCAAACATGTTTCCAGTACTTTGGTGACTGGTTCAAGCCACCCCAGGGGCTGATAAAATGACATTGAAATTAGCATGGAAACATTTGAAATCCCCATTAATGATGACATGAGGCTTTCCATACTTTCATACTTTCAAGAGAATTCTCACACCAAGATTTTGACCTTAATTTGGCCTCATTTTAGGCCTGGTTTGCTCTTTTTTCTGATAAAAGACCTGTGTCAAAAGGGTGCATAAAATTTATAAATAAATGCCCCTCTCCAAGCCATTTTGTAATCATACACTTCAGCCATTCAGTTATTATAGCATTATGCACCTTTTTCCTAAGCCATCAAGCTTTTATTGGAATACAAGTGTGTGATCTTGGACACCATCTGATCAATATTTCTGAGACCAATCTTGAACCCCAACCCTTATAAGGCCAATTATCAATAAAACCTTCAGTATTCACCCAGCCACCATTGTTGATTTCCCTGGATCCTTGAATATTGGCACATTTCTCAACAATCAGTTTGGATCTTTGCCTAGTAAGTGATCTCACTAATTCTCTCCCTTTAAGGTTTTATAAAATACCCCAAGCAAATGGTCCATACAATTGATGAAAGGATTCATTTTATTATAATCAGTAAACAAAATTTTATCCCGTTTTTCCTAATCAGAAAAATCATGTACTCCACAGTGCTCAAAAACCCCAAAATTTCCTTTGACCCTCCCTTAAAATCTATTTCTAAAAAGAAAACCATTTTACCCTTTGAACCAAACCATATCCCTCCCTTTGTAATTCATCCTTTTATGTCTCATATTATTTCATCAGCACTAGTAGCTAGAAGGATTTAGGTCCTTGAAATCTAGTAGGTTCACAACCATGATGAGTAATTTTTTTTAAAAAAAAAGGAAATAACCAGGTAAATATCAAGGCTGATTCAAAAACCATCCAGGATTCTCATCAAGACCTCATCCTCAATAAATCCCTATCAAATTCCTTATTTTGTTTTAAAAAAGAAAAAAAAATTAAGAAGAAGAAAATCCAGATAAAAATCAATAAAAAATCAAAAATAAAGCATAGAATCAAACTTATGAAACTTGAAAATCTCTAATCAAACTAATCAGTGTTGATAGCAAGAACCTTATCAAACACCATGCCTTAAAACAAATCAATCATCAACTTGATTGGTTGCGTTTTTTTGAAATCTTGGACCATTAAGTTTTTTTTAAAATAATAATAATAATAATAATAATAATAAGCTGAAAGATGATTTGGATTGAAGCAATGATTGTTAGAATGCTTTAAGAGATTCAAAACATCAACAAAATTCCAAGATCTGATTGAATGTGACTTGATGGATTATTCAGGGAACCTTATGATGGTGTTTGAAGGATCTTATAACTCACATAAAACAATTGGTTTCAAACTTCTCACTTACTGAGGATGGCAAGAAAGAGGAAAATTGAGTAGTATCATGTTTCCCAGAGACATGAAGAACTTGATCTCAAATGACCTCCATCAAACTTCCTCATGCTCATCATGTAGGATGGATCCCATCAAGTTCAGAATAGGGTTTGAACGATTCATTGAAATCATCAAGGAATTGATTCAAGACAAAAGAATGAAAGAAAGAAAGAAAAACTCCCCTCAAGATCAAATCCCTTCCCTATATAATCACTCCCCAATCATTTAACCCATCAAACTTGTTCTTAATTTTGATTTTGGCCCATGTGAAGTATGTATGTACGTATGTATGTACTAGGATATTCCTAGTCCCAAGGATCTTCCCACCATCACTTGTGGTACTTGTTGACCAAACAATAACAACTGAGGCAACTCAAAAGCGTTTTATAATACACACTCTTTTTTTTTTGGGGGGGGGGGGGTTTGCTATTTTACTTTCTAGTGTTTTTTTTCTCCTTCTCTTTCCCTCTTTAGGACAATTTTCGCTTCCCCTCGAGGATTCTCACTAATCCCCCCCCCTCCTTAAGACAAGAACTTGAACCCCAACGTTGATCATCGATCTTTACATAACCGATCGGATCGGGTTGGTTCTTCTTCCTTTCAATAATCCCGTGGTAGTGGGTGGTGAGAGTGGAGGCCAAAACATTGGCCAGATCGATTTCCAACGATCTTTTTTACCTTTTTTTTTTTCAACCAAATCCTAGCAGGACCACCAAAGGAAGGGAGAAAAACAACAACAGCGACGACGACGACGACGACGACGACGACGACGACGACGACGACAAGGATCGAAACAGAATCGGACCAAAAACATCATCACATACTCAAAACCGTGAACACGAAACTTTTGAAAGAAAAAAAAAGCGTTCAAAGATCATGAAGAGAGGGGAAAAAAAGCACGACGATTTTCTGGAGATATGTCGTATCGTATGTGTGTACAGTACATCCATACCGATGCGCGAGGCCCCCAAGTGAGGAAAAGCTTGATCTGTGAGCTGATGATTCTACGGGACCCAAGTCCAATCGATCCACCATCCGGCCCAACACCGATCAACAGATCTCAGGAATGTATGATCGTCACCGAGAAAGAAAGAAGAAAAAAAAACTCTCGACACGAAAAAACATGAAGGAAGAGATGGTTCAAAGATCAGATTCAGATGGAAAGATTGCATGATGGACGTGACAGGATAGAGAATCAGTCTTTTTTTGTGTTTGTGTGTGGGATGTTCTTGAGTGTATACAACTTCAAGCGGGTCGACAATCAACATGTGTGATTTTCTTTTTCTCCCTTCCCTTCGCCCCTAGCTCTTCTTTGCTTCTCTCACACTCTTTCTGGAAGGAAGAAAGAAGAAGAGATTGGGGGTGGGGGGATGATCTCGATGACTAGTTTGATGGCGATGGTGAGTAGATACCGTAGAGAAGAATTGATCGCAACGACCGAAAAAATAATAATCATAATAAGAAAGAAAAGAAAAAGAACCGAAAAAGAACTTGAAGGATGATGGATCGTACGGATCGAGATTCTGAGGATTTCGAATCGAATGAGGTGCTATCAGACGTGTGTTGATTTGACCGTCGTCAGCCGGGCGGCCAAGGCTAACACTACATTGTCGACGTTTTCCATCGATTTTTTATCACCCCCCCCCCAAAAAAAAAATAATAATAATAATAAGTAAATAAATAAATAGATATTGTATGGGGTACAAGTTTGAGCGTTGGGAAGGTACAGAGGAGTATAAGACGATAGCAGCGTAACACTCACGGGCAATATTTTCCGATGACGCAAAGTACTTGATTCATCAAACCCGTCGTTCCACATACAAACCCATCCCCCAAAAGACACGGAGAACGTATTAACAAAAACAATCAAAGACCAGAACGATTCGGGACCGATCCGAGGTTTGACGATGGAAAACAAATGAAAAACATCATCAGTCACTCCTTAACGTTCGATTTGAAGTCCTGGTCTGAAATTATCATCACCACAGTCCATAAGGCAGAGAGGAGGGGAGAAGGATCACTCAACTGTGACCATATCGACATGAACTTGAGAATGATGGCTAAAGTTCTGTTCGAATTTCTTCAGGGCGTTCTCGGCCAACAAGAACTTCTCATAGATCTCATGATGGTTCGATGAGGATGATCGTTTGGCCTTCAGAGGACGATGATCGGATCGTTGATCGTCCGGTTCACGATCACGTAGTAGGTGATGAGAACCTGAGGTCGGCGGTCGAAGTGGGTCGTCAAAGATGTGTCCATCTTGAAACGCTGCGTTGAAACTGTGGGCCGATTTGGTGAAATGTGAGGTATAAGATGCAAACATCGAACATGCGGTCGTTAACTTTTGATGGATCTGTCGCCCCCCACCAAAAAAAAAAAAAAAAAAAAAAAAAAGACAAAACAAAAACAAAAACGATGGATAGAAGCAGCCTTAATTATTTGAATTTCCATGGGTTTAAAAATTCAAGCGCGTAGCCTTTTTTCAAAAATAATAATAATAATCTGGGAGTGGGCGGGGGAAGTCGCATGTCTTGGTGCTTTACGGTAAGAAAGATCAAGACGCGATTTTTTAATAATAATGATAATAATAAACAGGTTGATACCTTTAATAACTTGGAGTTGGTAAGCATACATTCCTTGAGACAGGTATCCAAGAAATCGCGATGTTCTCTCAGTAACCCGTCGACGGTATCGACCTTGGTGGCCAATCTGAACTCTAGCTTTCGATAGTTTTTCTCCAGGACTTCGAAACAAATAAAGTTATATAACGACTGGACAAAACTTAGCATCTTGCCTCTAAGGTTAAATATTCGACGTTTCCAACATTCTAATCTAGGATGAATTTTCGAGGATGATTTCCAGGCCGTCGATTTGATATGTTCGGTCCATGAGATGGTTAGGGATTGTTCCAAGTGTTTCAAATGTAACAAGTATCTAAATATCAATTGATACCTCAAAATCGTCTTGCGTGAGATCACCAATGATAGTGGAAACCGGACCGTATAATCAAGTTGCAATGCATCAATACCTGAATGTTGACAGACCCAGTTTTTCCAACGAAAAGGAAACGAGAAGATAATCAAAATCAGAACTGTTTGTCCCCCCCCCCTCCCCCCTCTTATCTCTGAAAACTGAAACCCCAGAGACTTAATTCAGTCGTGCGATGACAGGAGCATACAAACCATTTAAGGACTCTTTCTTGGTTTCCGTTGCCGCTGAAGCGCCTCCTTCACCTGCTGCGAGTTCGGCCAATCCAGCACCAATGGTGTCCATGGCCTCCGCGTTTTCAAAATTACCACCAGGTCCTTCGACACCAGCGTTCATGTTTGCATTGCCGTACAGGCCACCACTTCCAAAGCTACCCGCAATCAGACCCGTGACCCCAACGATTCTTAGGAGCCAATCTGTCAAGCTGGTTGTGGCCATGGTGATCTTGACATCTTCTTTGTAGGGATCACTGCTACTCGAACTACTTGGATTACGAATCGCTAGATCAAACTGATTTTGTAATCGAGATACGTTGACGTGTCGTAATTTTTTACCCAGTTCGTACGACGCTGAATCTAAGAACGTCGTAAAACTGTCACCTTGGGAGAGAAAGAAATGGTGCTTGAGGGACCTCAGGCGACCTAGTAAATCTTCAGACCTCATCAGTAGTTCTAATAATGATCTGTTGGCCGATACGTAAGCTCGATCGATCAAGGCGTAGAACCAATCGTCATTCATCTTGATCAACCCCCCTGGGTTGGAGTCCGCTTGATCGAGGTCCGATTTCAGTTCACTCGATCGACTTTCGACTCCACATTCCCTCATGACATTGACGTACTTCCCGGCCAATAAGATCTTCACCTCCCAAACCTCCAAGAATCGTGGTAAAACCGCACCACCCCATACGCCTTTCTCTCGCCTCCAAGGCGCCTTACCAACTTGAGACCAACGACCTTCGTTCTGGGTTAAACCATCGGCTGCCGAATGAGCGTTGGGATTGGGATCAGCTGCGGTAGCACCGACGACCGTGGCCCGATTCCGGAGTACATATTTCCTTTCCCAGTATTCATCGGTGAAATCGTCATCAAGTGTGCCACGAGTGATGCTCTTACTCTCCTTGATAATAAATTCATTGTACGGGTCGTCGAGAACCCCTTTGGTGACCCACTGGATGAGCATCTTTGAGTAAGGCTGAGAGGCCCTCAATAGCAAGTCAGAATAAAGTTTTAAGGCGATCGGGTCGCCCAAGGAGCCCAACACTCGTTCCTCTAGGATCGCCAGGACCTCACCGCCTTTGACCATCGCGCCTTCAGCAGCACCACAACTCGTTCCACCACCGCCACTACTATGACCAACGCGGGCTTGACGAGTGGTTTTACGGTTTCTGGGATGATCTGAATCATACTCCTTCAGGACTGCCCTGAGAGCCGGATCTTGGCCCCAATCTTCATCATCCGAGTGTTCCCCTTCAGCATCCGATGAAGACGATAGTAAATCCGGTGAACTTAGACGAACTAACTCGGTAGTAAACGAATAGAGCAATTTCAAGGCGTGTAGCATATCATGAACATAAAACCAGAATCGCTGTAATGTGAAATCCGGCGATCGATTGAACTGGTCCTCTAATTGAACTACCAAGGTCATATAGTCCTAGCCAAGTCGTCAACAGGCCATCGAATGAAGAGGCCGAGCATACATTGGGTAATATGAATTGTGTTTTTTGAATGATGTCAGTAATGAAGTGAACAAGAGTCGAGATATTCCGGGGAGGATACGGAAGGAAAGGACAAAAAAAAACCTTCAGAATATCCCGAATTGAGGCGCATAGGGCATGATTGACCAGTCCACAATCCAGATGACTGTGGGCAGCCACGAAGGCATCGATGGAGGTGTAATAAGTCGCCAGGGGTAAAATCCGTTCGACGATTTCCCTCAGAGAAGGATCTAAGTATGAAAAAGATAGTTCAAAAAAATGGATAAACAGAACAAAGTCAACACAATCATCAATCGCCTTCCAAAAGAGCTGTTTTTCGTGAGCAGGAGAAGACTTTTGTTGGATTTCTTGATTCTGAATATTTTGATCCAACTCAAAAGCTGATCAAATTCAGCAGGGAAAAATCCCGGGTCGAAGGGGTAAAGCCAGATGTCAAGGTTGAGAGGGGAAGTGAACCGACGGACCTAGATCGTCATCGATGTGGAATCTGGCGCCCTGCAGTCTTTCGAATGGATCATCCGGCGAGAAATTCTCGTCGAATTCGATGTGATTACCTTCGATCCCGAGTAAGACGAAAAACAAATCTTCGATTATGATCAACTCTTGGTATTCTATTCCACTATCGATCAATTTATGGTCCTGGGGTGGAAGTGGCGAGGATGACGATGATGGCAATGGCGGCGTGTGGGATATTGGGTTGTTTAGAATGTTCTTTAAATTTTCCTTGTGGGAGACCTTTTTCTGTTGTTTCTGCTTTTGCTCCTGGTGGTAGGCTGGTTGGTTATTAGATATCCTCAACTTGTCTAAGAAATCCTTGGTTCTATCGTGATCCATTTCATGATCATCTTCAGCTTCATCCCCTTCCTCATTCGTGCTGTTAGCACCTTCGTCTTCATCCCGTCGTTTTGAACTTTTTGCCTTGGCTTCCTTGGGATATGGTACACTTCGATGACTCGACTTTCTAGGGGTCAAGGCTGGTAACCTTGAATTCAATGGTGCATGGGAAAATGATGACAGCTTGTTCGCAACTGATTTTTTTTTAAAAAAAAAAAAAAGAAAAAGAAAAATAGCGCAAAAAAAAAAAGTGGAGATCAACCTCTGATTTCAACTTACAACTTTTAAAATCACGAGAAAATGGTTGGATAGTAGGATCTGTGAAATGTTGGACAGACCAGATGGGTGTTTGAGGGCTAGGCTGTGTTTTGAATGGTGAGTCCGATTCGGATTAGGATTCAACCTCGAAGAAGGCCTAGAGTTTTCCCGTAGGCTAGCTATGGCGGATGAGATCTTGATGAGATGAATGTGAGAAAGATTCGAGCATGATCGAGAGCGGGAAAGGAATGAAGTGTGAGTGGATGTGATGAATTGATCGCTGAAAAAAAAAAAAAAAAAAAAGACTAGGGATTGGGAAGATGGATGATGAAGGTACTTTATCGACTTGTTTGGCGGATAGACCACCGAATCGAGTGGCGGATGAAGGCTGGTTGTTTGATCCGGAGGGAGTATGCTGGGAGAACACTGGATTGCGATGATGAGGTGTTGGTATAGGGGTTGAGTTGAGCGAGCTTCGATGACTCGATGTAGGTAGGATGTTGGCGGTTGAGGATGTCGTGACTGGTGCTGCTGTGGTGTTAATGTTGGCATTGGGAATATTACCCTGGTGATGTTGATGAGCGTTGGTTGGATGGGATGGGATGGGATGTTGAATCGATGCTTGATGAGTCTTTGAAATCACCTTGGGATTCGAATTGAGTTTGAGTTGTTGAGAAGTTGGTCTCTGATGACGATTTGGTGATCGACTCATGACTTCGTCGCGCCGAGATGATCGGTAAGTCAAGACTAGTCTTCTTGCTCTCCTTTCCTCTATGTTGTTTTTTTTGTTACTGGTCTGTGTGTTGATGTTCGATGATCCACTGACGACTTCCCTGCTCGATCTTTTGGGTTAGTTTGAGGGATGCTGTTGATGATTGACCAATCGTCCTCCTGATAAGTTTCTCTTCGTCCTTCCTCTTCCTTCCTCTTCTTCCTCCTCTCCTTCTGGTTTTCCTCCTCCCCTCGTTTCTTCTTCTCGTCTCGCGTGCTGCCAACACCCCTCACCCTCGAGGGCTTCGAGGAGGAGCCCCACCCCCCGGCGGTGGAGAGGCACCTACCCGGATATCGCCATGATGCGTGCGACCTTGACAAGCTTAGCTCATCAAGCAGCAACCTCACAAGCGTGGCACCCACTGGAGGTGATAAGTATGAGCAACAAAGATTTCCTCATTGATGATGTGCCCAACTCACTCCGGGGAAATTCAATACTCCCATAACAGGATCCGCTAGCTTATTGGCCAAGGCATCCAGGCAGGCAGCAATTGGGCTGGTGGCCTGGCCATGGATGGAGAGAGCAGAGAACTTGGGGAGATCGGTTGGACTAGGATTATCTGCAGATAAATACTTACACAACAAGTACTCCTATACACACATACCCCTGAAATCAAAAAAAATATTTCAGGTGAGCTGATTCAAAAATTATCCATCAGGGCATATCAGAGTTAGTGTCACCCTCCAAACTTCAAGGTCTATTGTTGACAGAGAACTTTGGCATACCTCCATCAAATCATTATCTAACTTTGAACTAAAATCATGAACCCTAAGCAAAATAGCTCTACATACTTAGGGATTTCCACTTGATAATTTTAAAACTAGAATCATGGGACCTTTTTTTTTTTTTTACTACTCAGTCATTACTTACTATTGATCTCCAAATCTTGCATTTAATCTTCAACCCACATCATTACTCTGCAATTGAGCTTCAAATCCTTTGCATCTCCTAAATCATCAACTCAAGAAATTCAAAAGGTTTAATTCATTCATTCAATCCATCTGTGTTGATCTTCAAATCATTATTTTTCTCCTTTCTTGCTCTTGTTCATTACCAATTACTGATCTGCACCAATCAGTCATGCCCAGGATTGAAATCCTGTACCTTGAATCTTTCACTTTGCCTCTCTCATTATTAACCTCATTTGCATTGGGAAGCAACAAAAATTCTGAATAATTTGGTCAAATCTCTCAATTAAAATGCTATAAGGCCAGGAAGTGTAGGTTCAAATCTTCAAGCTCCCAGGACAAAGCAGCTGGATCACTTTGTGGGATAACACTCTCATAAATTACAATCTTATTCTCAAACTTGTAAAATTATGCTTTTGAGTGAACCTAACAACTTGAGAATAAATCAAAATAAGTAAATGTATGAATGTTTTTTTTAGGTTGTAGAGCCTTATAGTGGTTTGAAGCATATCTCAAATAACTCAACAATGCTACTTACTCTTGCATCTTGAAAAATTGGAACAAGTTTTGAAAACCACTATTCAAAATTTTTGGAAACCCTAGAAAAGTGTATGAAAACACCTAAAAACTCATTAATTTGGACATGAATCACAACATCCATACTTTGAATTATATTATGCAATTTCAAACTATGGAATATTGCATCCAAAGGAACAAAGAAGCTCTTTTCTTTAGTTTTTTTGAAATGCTTACCAGCTTGCTTGAACAAAAATAATAATTTTTCCTGGTCAGAAAAAATTCAACCTTGCATAAATGAATTGATTTATTGATCAAGCTTAACAATTTTGACCACATAATGTAATTTCTTGTGGAAAAATTATACAAATTTGGTTTCAAAACCCAATGAATCTTTGAAGAAAATCTCAAAGAAATCAAAGTAAAAATATAAAAATAAACTTTGCATTTGAAACTTTTCTCAAACCAGAAGCTCAAGGATCCAATCAAATCATCAACTTTCCTGGTAAAAGTAACTGGGTTCCTCCAAAGTGATGAAAGAGCTAAGAGAGAGAACATGGTTTTTTTGTGTACTTTGGAGGGAAGCATGATATTAAGACTTGTTCTAAGAAATTATCTTGTGAAGAAGTTACTTGAAAAATAAAAAGTCCTTACAGTTTTCTTGAAACTTGCAAACAAAGCTACACATTTTCTAAATTTCCCAAATTCAATCTTCAGAACTGTCAAACAATTCACACTCCATTTTTTTTTTTGATTTGCTCCATTCTATTCTGAGAACACTGCCCATAGTTTTATTTTATATTGAGGTTCTGATTTGCCTTTGATGAGCCTGCAATTTTCTCTTTCAAAATATCTCATGTGTTCTTGGATACAAAATTCAACCATCTATTTAGCAAGTAGCACATCTGATCTGTCTCATTGGGTTAACCATGAATCAAAATGGGCATTTCCCCCCCCCCTCTTTTCCAAGCTTTTGATTTTATTTTTTTGTCCTGGGAATATCTGGCATAGGAGACACCATCATAAGCCAAACATTTCTTGTGAACTGAAATCCCAA
Source organism: Puccinia polysora (assembly GCA_025617555.3). Lineage (NCBI taxonomy): Eukaryota > Fungi > Basidiomycota > Pucciniomycetes > Pucciniales > Pucciniaceae > Puccinia > Puccinia polysora. The sequence continues at coordinate 34,241,688 of CM062632.1, read as the reverse complement.
TTTGAATTTGAAAGAAGGAGTAATCTCCATTTGAAACTCATGCCACCAATGTATTCTTTATAACATAAAAAAAATAATTCATCATATTCCCCAACACTTTAAATGAGTTTTATAAAAGTTTTCTGCCACAGTATTTTGAATATCCTGACCTTTCTTCTCAAGTTAGTTTCTGAAATGATCTAGAATTTATTTCTTGTTTATCAAAAATACCTCTATCCTCTTTCTTACAGGAGAAACTGTCATCTACTAAATGTTAAATTTTGAGCTGCTTGATTTTTTTTAATCAGTCTATTTCTTTGAATTTAACCCTCAAAGATGATGGAAAAATAGAATATTTTTAAATGATGAGATATTCCTCATTAAACGTTTATCATGATAATTCTGATTTATTTTCAGCCCTCAAAGAAGAGAAGATTCCTCCTCACTGTCCCTTGTCAGCTTCCTGATGCCAGGAACTTTGCCATCCTTTAGCTACAGCAAGTGATATTGGTGTTGGAATAATAATTCCAAGAAAATTAGGGTAAAATGCTCAAATAATTGATTTAAAAGAAAGTTCAAAGTTTGGTTGGTTTGGTTGGATTAAATTTGTTTAAATATATATTTTTCAAGAGGGGCCACAGTTCATGCAAACTGGGGATCTTTATTGGATAACAACCTCTCTTCAAGGGGCTCTTTTGAACTGTGTAAAGACCTTGGGACAATGAGGTCTTAAATGATTGCTCACAAAAGACTAACTCAAGGGGACGGGTGGACTGGCTGTCTTAAAGCACTTATTCCTGGGTGCAAGGAGGAGACAACTTACTAGTTTAAGTAATTACTCCAAGAAGCTTGCAGAAATTCACGGTTGAAAGGGTCTCAGGACAATTATTGGGGTTATTTGCTGATATTCTTCATGGAATCAATGATGGGGTCAGAATTATTAATAATAATATCAGACTATAGCCATGTATCACTTGTTTATCTTGAATAAACACTTGATCACGGATGGCAAAGGGGTCTGGATTGATACTTAAAAATTACTTGGGTTTAAATCACTTAAAAAGGGTTGTTTATATACCTTTTTGGGGTAATAAGACCTTCTCAGGGCACGTAGAGAGGGTTGTGCTGGGTGCTGAGGCTAGCAGGCTGGCCAGGGCTAGTTTGGCACGTAGTTCTGGTGCTGTTAATCTGCTAGCCTTGTCTATGTCATATTTCTTTGTGAAATAATTGTCAGAAGGTGTTTAAATGTTAATTTGTTATTTTTATGATTCAGACACATTTCCTTATTTTGTATTAATTTCTTTTGAGTGACATGGATAAAAGTGGGTATTAGTAGATTCTACGGCATCTTCTGCACATGTTAGGAATTTTTAATAATTTTTAGGTTAATTCCTTGTTGTGTTTTGTGGTTCATAAAGATTTGGCAATCTCATTTACATGACAACCTTCATTATTGTTTTCCACAATTTATTTGCTTTATATTTTGATTTTCATATTTTTTTATTCAATATTCTTAGGTTTCAGACATCCCTCTGTCCGGCAGTCAAGTTTTTACATATACATGATGTATGCATGCAGTTTGTAGCCTGTTCCTGCGGTACCTGGCTGTCAGGCTTAGTACAATTTTTGTCGACGCGCGCAGGCTTGACAGCTCCGTGCGGGAATCTGTTGCCTGCGGCCAGTCAGTCATTTTGCATGCGGGCCTTTTGACATGCGCCTATGTATTGAGTGTCAGGCGTGTGTACCCTTACTGTATGAATGCAGGGCTGCGTGCGGGAATTGTGACACAACACAAATCCACCTGTAACTCCTAAAATATACACAACACCTCAATTCTGACTGAATTTTAGGTGTGAAACCTATACATGGCATAATGTGTGAAATTTTAAGTTGGCCAAAATGTGCCATGGTGGTGTTGTGGTCTGTTGGTCACTTTGTTTAGTAATCATTTAAAAATGTTAGGAGTTAGAATTCAAGGGTGGGGTCAGTGAGTGACCCTGCTCAATTTTGGGTGGGGAATCCATTTCTGTAATAATATACATGGATTTCTCACTCCTTCTAATTTTATTATTTTATTTATGTTTTAAATCTGCTTTGACAGGTTGCTCTTTCCAAGTAGCAAGCTGACATTCCCCCACTCCAAGATATGTCTATATCTGAAAAAGAAATTTGGGGATCATTGTCTTTTATTGGCTCTGTAATTTCTTAAGTGGATAGGTCCATCTGGAATGTTTTTTACAGGTAACCATTCATCTTTTTCAGCAGATTTTCCTTTGTATCTGACTAGATAGAGTCTGACATCTTTCCCATTTATCCTTTCTTTCTTGTCTTCAAGGATTTTTCTTATTTTTCCTTTGTCTTTCTCAGTTTCATCTGCAATAGGAGTTGCTGGTGACAGAGTGTGTTCTCCTTCTCAAGGATGGTAGTGTTTGACAAGGCTTACTGGGAAGACTGGGTGCTTTCTGGAAAGTTCATCACTTAGAATTACTTCCACAGCATTCTTTCCATGAAGTTTCTTAATGGTGAATGGTCCAACAAATGCAGGTCTGAGTTTCTTGTTTTCAGCCAAGTTATTAAAATTGTTGGTAGAAACTAAGACTTGATCACCAATCTTGAAGTCAGGTTCTTTATGTGTTTTTTCCCATCTCTGTTGGTTGTACTCAACAGCTTCTTGAACAAATTTTGCAGCGTGTTTGTTGGCTGTATCTATCATATTCTTGAATTCAAGTGATTTGGGGTGGATATTGGTTAGCTGCTGATTCAGGTGATCCTTGGGTAATTTATGAATCCACCCTCTCTCCAGTACATAGGGGGCTTCCTTGGTGGTAGAACGTTTGCTTCTGTTGTAAGCCATTTCTAGAGCAGGCAAGAGGCTGACCCAGTCATGGCAGTAACCATCAGTATTCTTATATTCTAGACCAAAGCAGCAGAATCTACTGGGCATGTCTTCCAGGGTCTGGATCATCCTTTCAGCTAATCCATCTGTCTGGGGGTGATAGGCTGCAGAGAATGCTAGAGTGGTTCCTAACATATCATGGAGGTTTCTCCAGAACTCAGAGGTGAACTTGGGGTCTCTGTCACTGATGATTATCTTGGGTACTCCTACATCAGCAATAAGTCTGTTTCAAAACAGTAGTTCCACTTCCATAGCAGTATCATCCTTATGGTTGGGTAGAAATTTAGCTTTCCTGGGGAACCTATCTACTATGACCAGGACTGAATTGTAAGAATAAGCTCCTCCAGGTGGTAGTCCTGTCACAAAGTCCATATTGATGATTTCCCTTTACTCCTTGGGTTCAGTAATCTTTTGGAGGAGGCCAAACTTCTTTCCTGTGGTCCTATTGGATTCCTGGCAAGTTTCACAACTAGAAACATACTGGATTGTGGAGTTCCTCCAATCAATCCACCAAGAATTCTGTTTGAATTTATCCAAAGTTCTGTCAGTAAACAAGTGTCCAGATGAACAGTTATCATGGCATTTAGATAGGACATGCTTGATGTGTTCTTCCTTAGTTAGGACTATGAAACTAGAATTTTGATGTCTGTAGTCAACTAGTACATCCCAAAAGGTGAATATTCCAGATTTGTAAGGTTTCAGGAGAGATTCAGGTAGACTATTAATAAGCTCAGAAGGAGGGGAGGTGCTTTCCATGATAGTGACTAGGCTTTTTATGTCAGAGCTGTAGGCTTCCCTGATTGAGTTTAATAAGGATTCATCCAATTCACAGATGTGAATACCTAGAATAGGAGCTTCCATGACTAACATGTTAATGTTCAAGATGGGAAAAATGTCATGATCTTCTGGATCATAGGCAGGGTTACTCAAATCATTAGGTAGAGCATTCCTACTCAGACTGTCAGCATTCTGGTGTTTGTTCCCAGCTTGATGTACTATTGTCATTTGTCCTCTGTACTGCTGGATAGCTATTTGCCATCTTAACATGTGCCTGCTGGGAGTCTTCATGTTCATCAGGGTTCTAACAGCATTGCAATCCATAATAACCACAAATTTAGTACCTTCCAGATAGTAATGGAGCTTTTCTAAGGCCCATACTAGAGCTAGGCATTCCATTTGACTGGCACCATATCTTTTCTCTGTGTCCTTCACTTGTCTAGAGATAAAGAGTATTGGTTTTTCTACTGGTCTATCATTTTCTATGACTTCTTGATGAACTGCGGCGCCTATCCCTTCCATGCTGGCATCAATATATATTATAAAGGGTTTACTGTAATCAGGTTGTATTAGTACAGGGGCATTAGTCATAGCCACCTTGAGTTCCTCATAGTTCTTAACTCTTTCATGAGTCATTTTAAACAGGGTATTGTTGTTGCAAATCTCATACAAACACTTAGTTAGTAATGCAAACTTGGGTAGATACTTCCTATAGTAGCTGCAGAAACTGAAAAAGTACAGGAGTTCAGTTTTGTTCTGAAGCATTGGCCTGTTCATAACAGCTGCTATTTTGCTTTTGTCAGCTGTAAGAGTTAGACCAGATACTATGTGACCTAATGCTTTGAGTTCACCATATCCAAAGTTGCACTTTTTCATGGATACTTTTAATCCTACAGCAGAGATGGTTTGTAGGACAAGTCTTACTTTATCCATATGGGAGGTCCAATCATCAGTGTAGATGATAACATCATCAATATATACCATCATCCATCCTTGCCTTATGAACTGGCCTAGTACAGTGTCCATCATCCTCTGAAAGTGGGAAGGAGCATTCTTGATTCCAAAGGGCATCCTCAAGTACTCATAGATACCTAGGTGACATGTGATCCTCATGAACTTCCTACTTTCTGGGCTGATGGGGATCTGGTGGAATCCTTTCAGAATGTCCATGGTAGTAATAAACTTAGCTTGTGAGAGATTATGAAGGGCATGGTCAATCCTAGGAATGGGGTAATAGTCTGCTTGAGTGTAATTTTTCAGCATCCTAAAATCTCCTACCATTCTTGACTTATCATTGTGCCAAGCTATGATCACAGGAGTAGTGATATCTACCTGTTCATTGTGTCCTACTTTCCTCAGGAATTTTAATTCAATTAGCTCCTGGATGTGAGTTTCCAAGGCTTCTCTTGATTTTGGACCGGAAGGATAAGCAGGTCTTCTCAGATTAGGAGGGTAAGGAGGTTTGATAGTTAAGGTAAGGATCATATCATGTCCTTTGATGTTACCAATAGGATGGTCCTTAGTGCAGAAAGCATTCTGATTCTCAAAGCAGACCTGAAGGATATCACGTTTTTGATCTTCACTGAGTTGGTCATTCAGGGCAGCTTGGGAGAAGTATTCCTGGTTAAAGGTTTCCAGGTGTTTCTGATAAGTGGAATCAGTGGTTTGAGCATTAACATGGCATATTTGAAACTTCTTGTTCCAATTGCCTCCTATAGTAAAGTATCTTCCTTTACTTTGGAATACATCTATACCATACAGGCAAAGAGAGTCATTTCCTAAAATGAAGTAATCACACATTCCATTCTGGAGTACTACAAAGTTGGATTTTCATTTTGGGAGTCCATTGTTGTGGTAGATTGGAATCCTTGTTGACTGAATTGATTTCCAGGGAGGATCCTATGTCTCCTTCAATGACATTGATGGGGTTAGTAATCATTAATTCACACTCAGATAATGATCCATCAGTGTCATCCAGTTGAGGGTTGAGTTCATTATCCTCATCTCCTCCTTCAATGAGATTGATCTTTCTTCTGGGCTGGGGACAGTCAGGTCTTACATGTCCAGTTTGGTTACAGTTCCAGCATACCTTTTCTTTGGTCTCAGAAGCCTTCTTGATTTCTAATTGGGGATTGGTGGAGTCTTTAGTTTTTGGATTATACTCTTCTCTAACCTTGGGGGCAAGTTCCCTGGGTCTATTGGTCCTTTTGTCAAGACCATTCATGTCAATAGTTTCCTCCAAGATACCAATAAGGGTGGAGAGATCAGCATCCATAGACTTTCTACACCTTACACTGTGATTAAGGTGTCCAAGACATAGGCTGAGGATTCTTTCATTGAATTCCTCTTTATCAGATTCAGGTTAAAAGCAATCTAACCCCTTCTTTTGTTCCAAACACCACTTGTGAGGTTTGTCCTTAGCAGGGTCAAAAAGTGAGGTCTCAAAGGTTTTCATCATTTTTCTTTTCCATATCCTGGTACCAAATTGGTCTTTGATAAGGAATTTCCCAGAATCCCAAGTCTGAGGTCCTACTTCTCCTCTTTTGTTGATGAACCAATCCAAGGCTACTCCTTCAAACAGCCTGGGCAGTCTTACAACTGCTATAGTGTCCGGTAAATCATAAGAGGTAAGGTTTTAATCAATGAATTTGATGAAACTGATATGGTTATATTCTCCTTCACCTGAGAATTTGGGCCATTCAGCTACGGGAGGTAAGAGTTTCAGAGCTTGTTCCACTTCAGGAGTTGGACTGGGTTGGTAAGATTCATTCCTTATTGCTCCAACATTAAGAGGAATGTTTGGAGTGTTACTTATCCTAGTAGGCTTTACCTCTTCCAAATGGATCCTAGGAGGAGCAGTTGAATTGACTTTGAGGTCTCTTAAGTCATTCTTGATCATACCTAATTCCAGATCCAACTTGTTACTCAATAGGTCAATTTTATCAACTAGGTGAGCAGAAGGGGTATCAGTTTTGTTTTTCACTTCTCCTTTGAGCTGCTCAATGGAAAAGAGGATCTTGTCTTGTCCAGAGGAGTAAGTGGTATTGATGTGCTTGATCAAGGATATTTCGTCAGCACTGATAATATCCTTTAACTTATTATTTTCTAATTCATTAATGCGCAATTTTTCAAGTATACTTAATTTGTTTGACTGAATTTTGTCTTTTAATACCTTGGTTTCAGACTCATTACTTTTCATATGGTCAGCTTGACCTTGGATCATTATGTTAGTATTCAGGAGGACTCTATCAATTTGTTTATGAATATTATCCAAGTTGCTGCTCAAGATTTTAAAGTTGTAAAAGACATCATCAAAAAATTTGTTAAACAATGGTGTAATATCATCATATCCTAGTTGTGATAGACTTTCTTCCATTTCTGGTCTAGAGATATTATATTGTCCCAATCTTTTGGGTTTCTCATTTTTTGATGATGTGAAGACCTCAACTTTTTTGGGGTCTTTTCCCTTTAATTTGGCTAATTGGTCCCAGGGGTTCCATTTCTCCACGTATTTCTCCACCTCTGCCCTGGGGATTAATTTCTGCAGGGCTATTTGAGAGGACTTGTCCCATGATATGGCCTTTCTCATAGCTGCTGAGTCCTCCTGTTTGTGGGCTAGCTTGTAAGCCTCCCAATGACTCACGTGATCCTTCACCAACTCTTTGATTTTGGACTCTTTGGCTAGGTCCGGAGTGGGAGGCGTAGGAGGAGGGGTGACTGCGTGGGATAACTGTAGGGGAGAGGGACTGATCTCCAACAATTTGTTGGTTGAGTTGGAGGGCACGGGTGCTGGAGGTTCTCGCAGAACTCGTATCGTGGGTTTGAGCCCCCTCATTGTGCTCACTACGGGTACTTGTACAGGCGGGTGTTCCTCCGGGCAGAGGTCCATAGGAAGGGGCTTGTCCTGTTGCGCAGGTGTGGGGTCTGTTTTGTGACACAATGCAAAAAAAGATGTAAGCTTTTTTAAAAAGACTTTGAAAAAGGTAAAACAAATAAAAAAAATACCTTTATTTATTTTTAAATTGATTTAGGGTTACTTAAGCTTGAATTCAACGGTATTAAAGCTTGGCAGGGGTTAAAAGAGTCCTTGGGGGTAATCCAGGGGGATATTTGTGGGTACCAATCAAGTCTTGGCTTAAATCCAAAGAACCATGGTGGGAACTGTTTTCCAACAGGTCCTGCTCAATAAAATCTGCTAGGTAAAAGTTTCTTTCCACTAGGTTAAGATAAAAGATTAAAATTAATAAGTTTTTGGGTTTTATTATAATTTTTATTAATTTTTATCAAACTTTGATTTTTTTTGAATTTTTGTTATATATTTTTTTTAAAAAAAGAATAAAAAAAAATATTATAAGCTTACTTTCTTTATTCTTATTAAAGAGAAAAAGTTGCCTCTGATATTTCTTCCAGGCCGTGTTTTGCCTGATTAAAAAATTAAAATTAATAATTCTTTCAAGCTCCAATTCTGTTTCCTTAATAGCTTGTTGCTTATAATGAAGTAATCTGGCTTGTTGTGGCTCAGGAGTTATGATAACAGGCACAAAATTACGGAGTCTTTCTTCTTTTTTTGTTTAAGAAGGTTCAAATAATAATTGATTAATTCTACTTTGGTTTTAAGGTCCACTGGAGAAACAATAATCAAAAGAAAAAAGGATAATAAGTATTTTTACTTATTTTTACGTAGAATATCTGGTCCAAAGAAATAAATCAATTAAAAATTGATTATTCAGGGATATTTCCTGGCCAGACCCCCAGTTTTCAGCTTCCTGATGCCAGGAACTTTGCCTTCCTTTAGCTACAGCAAGTGATATTGGTGTTGGAATAATAATTTCAAGAAAATTAAGGTAAAATGCTCAAATAATTGATTTAAAAGCAAGTTCAAAGTTTGGTTTGTTTGGTTGGATTAAATTTGTTTAAATATATATTTTTCAAGAGGGGCCACAGTTCATGCAAACTGGGGATCTTTATTGGATAACAACCTCTCTTCAAGGGGCTCTTTTGAACCGTGTAAAGACCTTGGGACAATGAGGTCTTAAATGATTGCTCACAAAAGACTAACTCAAGGGGATGGGTGGACTTGCTGTCTTACAGCACTTATGCCTGGGTGCAAGGAGGAGCCAACTTACTAGTTTGAGTAATTACTCCAAGAAGCTTGCAGAAATTCACGGTTGAAAGGGTCTCAGGACAATTATTGGGGTTATTTGCTGATATTCTTCACGGAATCAATGATGGGGCCAGAATTATTAATAATACTATCAGACTATAGCCATATATCACTTGTTTGTATTGAATTAACACTTGATCACAGATGGCAGAGGGGTCTGGATTGATACTTAAAAATTACTGGGGTTTAAATCACTTAAAAAGGGTTGTTTATATACCTTTTTGGGGTAATAAGACCTTCTCAGGGCATGTAGAGAGGGTTGTGCTGGGTGCTGAGGCTAGCAGGCTGTCCAGGGCTAGTTTGGCACGTAGTTCTGGTGCTGTCAATGTGCTAGCCTTGTCTATGTCATATTTCTTTGTGAAATAATTGTCAGAAGGTGCTTAAATGTTAATTTGTTATTTTTATGATTCAGACACATTTCCTTATTTTGTATTAATTTCTTTTGATTGACATGGGTAGAAGTGGGTAATAGTAGATTCTAAGGAATCTTCTGCAAATGTTGGGAATTTTTAATAATTTTTAGGTTAATTCCTTGTTGTGTTTTGTGGTTCATAAAGATTTGGCAATCTCATTTATGTGACAACCTTCATTATTGTTTCCCACAATTTATTTGCTTTATATTTTGATTTTCATATTTTTTATTCAATATTCTTAGGTTTCAGACATCCCTCTATCCGGCAGTCAAGTTTTTACATATACATGATGTATGCATGCAGTTTGTAGCCTGTTCCTGCGGTACCTGGCTGTCAGGCTTAGTACAATTTGTGTTGACGCGTGCAGGCTTGACAGCTGCGTGCGGGAATCTGTTGCCTGCGGCCAGTCAGTCATTTTGCATGCAGGCCTTTTGACATGCGCCTACGTATTGAGTGTCAGGCGTGTGTACCCTTACTGTATGAATGCGGGGCTGCGCGCGGGAATTGTGACACAACACAAATCCGCCTGTAACTCCTAAAATATACACAACACCTCAATTCTGACTGAATTTTAGGTGTGAAACCTATACATGGCATAAAGTGTGAAATTTCAAAATGGCCAGAAGGTGCCATGGTGGTGTTGTGGTCTGTTGGTCATTTTGTTTAATAATTATTCAAAATTTAAGGAGTTAGAATTCAAGGGTGGGGTCAGTGAGTGACCCTACTCAATTTTGGGTGGGGAATTCATTTTTGTAATAATATTTATGGATTTCTCACTCCTTTTGAATTTTACTATTTTATTTCTGTTTTAAATCTGCTTTGACAGGTTGCTCTGTCCAAGTAGCAAGCTGACATCCCTAGAATCATAAGATCAAAGTTGTGATCCCAGCCCCTCTTCCTAGTCCAGTTTGATGTCTAAAATCAAGAATTGGTAAAAATTTAAGTTTGAAAACTGGAAAAGGTAGAAGAATTATTTCCTCTATAAATAAATTGTAATTCTGGCTCTATTTTAATATTTTTTTACAAAGAAATATTTAAAAATTTGTCTCTTTCTTGACCATAGGAAACCAAATAAGGTCAAGTGAAATAATTACTACCCATTACCACCTATGTTGCATCTCTTAACTCTTTTCCACAGATTTACTCATTTATAAGATTAATAAATTGAGGGAGAAGATAAATTTATTAAAATAACTGGATTTGAAAATTATTTGATTTCCATAAGAACCCACATTGGAAGCTATGAGTACACTTTTTTTTACTTTTTATGAGTGTAATCTTTTTTAATTTGTATGAGTAGAATATTTTTTACATTGTAACACTCCTTCTACCTCTCAAAAATTTGTCAACAAAATATTTTCTGATCTTGTAAAATTTTTGCTGGTGCTATGTCTTGATGATTTAATAGTCTAATAATAGGGAGTCAAACATCACATCCATCATTTTCAAGAAGTCTTGGAAAACATCCAATACCAAAGCCATTGTTCTAAACTTCAAAATGGTTATTTTTGTACAATATTACAGTAGAACTTGTCCTTACCCATACCATTCCATGGACTATTTTTTCTATGGGTTAGGCAAGATTATGTATGATTGGAAAGGAACCTATGATAACCCATGAAAATCATGGTTTAGAGCAAAAAATTCTACTAAACCCGGAAAATCATGGCTTATGAAAGGTAATTTGCATGGAGTAAACTTTTTTTTCAAGGCTGGCTTCAGAAAGTTCAAGTTCAGTTTGATCTAGCACTGTTGAAAAAGAGAAATAATTGGTGCTTAAGAAATAGATAAAAGTTCCATGCCACAAAATTTGCATATGGGGGGATTGAGGTGCTTTGAGTTGCAGTATAGGCATGATAAGCAAAGGAAGAAAAGGGATATGTGGTGAGGATATCAATGAATGAATATTGATCATTGGTTGGTGGAGATAAAGCTGAAGAAATTACAATATGTTGTTGATTGAGAGTTCATAAATATAAATGCAAGGAGATGGTGTAGATTGGAGATGATATGGGAAATATGTGGGCTAAAAACAATGGGTTATTAGGTTGGTTTAAAATAAGGTTTGCAGCCAAACTTCCATTTTTTATTTATTTATTTTTGACCTATGTGTTACCACTTTTGGCAGGATCATGGGTTAAGAGTCAACTTTTGGCTGGCACCAATTGGGTGGATCAATTTTGCCATGGGTTTGAACAGGTTATGGGTTGTCACAATTATGGATTAGGACAAGTTCTACTGTACTTCATTCTATTGATTTAATAATTTTGAAAGGAATTATTGCCATAAAAACAAAAAAAAATTCAGTGCATCTTTTAGTTGCCAAAACCAAATTCAGCTCAAAATCTTCAAATCTTCTTATTATTTTTCAGTAATTCCTCCAGGAAACTCATTCAATATGATTAAAAGAGAGTGTTTGGTATTACTAATCTTCTTCAGAATGATTTGAATTGTTTTTTTCTTACTAAAAATGCTGCTTGACAGCTCAAAGATTTTAAGAAAGCATTTGATAATCAACCCTCCTTGCTCGTTTTAAAAAATTGGCTTGCTCATTTTAACAAATTGGCTTGCTAAATTTAACCAATTGGCTTTCTCAATTTAAAAAATTTGCTTTCTCAATTTGAAAAATTTTCTTGCTAAATTTAACCAATTGGCTTGTTCAATTTAAAAAATGGGCTTGCCCAATTTTCAAACCAGACCCAACAAATTTTGCTGCTCTCAATTTCTAGCTGGTGGCTGCTCTCAATTTCCAGCTGGTGGCTGCTCTCAATTTCCATCTTCTTTCAAATCTTTTATCCAGTAGTATTTGAGTTAAAAAATATAAATTCTTCTGAATTAAATAAAAAGATGAATGAAAAGTAATTTCCTGAAGTTTTAAATTTTTTGAAGAAATTTTGTTTATAAATTCCAAGTTATTTGGAAACTTTTCAGTTTTTCACTGAAAATAATTCTTTTATGGTATTTCAGGCTTGTTTTTGCACCCACCCAAATTAGCAACTTTTTTGCTAAAGTGCACTGGGCACCCCCTAAAGCCCCCATGGCACCCCCTAAAGCCCCCATGGAACCCCCTAATGGCACCCCCTAAAGCCCACTTGGCACGTAGCCAAGCGCAAAGTGGCACACAGCCATGTTTGAGTGGGTTGGGAGAAAGTTTTACTTGGCTTAAAACCAAGCCAATAGGCCACACCTTCCAACTTTATGATTAAAGGCATTTTTTTTCTTTTCCTCAACAGACTAGTAATTACAACTTGTTAAATGAGAAAAAAAAAGAAAAATTTTTGTGTTGAAAGGGTTGAAGGGAAGAGGCAAATAGCAGGGGGAGGGAGCGAGTGAGAGGGGGTTCCAAAAGATTGGCCTTGGCCAAGCAGAACTTGGCTGTGTGTCAAGATCCACAAATCAAGCCCGCTGGGCACTGTGCCAAGCAAGACTTGGGAGTGTTCCCAGACAGACTTGCAATACCATAAATATTTTATGAGTGTAAAATTCATCATAAACAGAAAGTCACATGATTCTAATTAACTCTCCAAATCAAATTTTAATGTAACATATTGTTCTGGAAAGTTGGCAGCAGTTCCTGATTCTTTTTCTGATTTGGTTGACATTTACCCCAAGGGTAGATAGGCTTTTCCAATAAAAACCCTGAAAATGTTCAAACAATTTTTGAAAATTCCAGGGCCCAGTTAAATTCAATAGTAGGAGATCTTCTAAAAAGTTCCCTCAAAAATTCAGGGGTCCAATTAAAAAATTTCCACTCCATCAAACTTTGAAATAAAGAAACATGTGATTCAGAGGAATGCTCAGTTTTGAAGGATGAAATCCTGTTACACCAAAATAGAATTACAGTTCCTAATGAACCTCAAATTAAGTTATATATCTTTTAATCTAGTCCCTACTCTCCAATTCCTTTTCATCATGGGAAGGCTCAGAACTATCAGCTGATTTCAAAATAATTTATTTAGACTGGTTTGAAATAAGCATTAAATTATCATGTTAGCTCTTTCTGTGATTAAAATAGGCACAAATCCCCAAATTGCTGCAGGTATGGGCTGCTTCAGAGGCTTACAAACCTACCTCATTCACTATCTATGGATTTCATTTCTCAGTTACCTCTTTCAGATGAGTATGATGCTATCCTAGGGGTATTAGTTTTCTAATCAAATATCACTTTGGTCCTTTGAACCAAAAACTTGTCCACTTCTGAAGATTGAAATAAATTTATTGTAGAGATTTTTGTCTCAAATTAGCAGGATATCTGAGATAGTATTACCAGAAATTATGGATCCCTATTTGTATCAAGCTTTCATAATTCATTATTCCAAAACTTTAAGATCACTCTGTCACAACTGCCCCTGGCATGCAAGTGGCTGAATGCATGGGGACTACTTCTCAAAGAACTCAGGATTGACAGATGAAATAGATTTCAATGAGGACAGGTACATTAATGAAAATGATAACAAGAAGGAGAAATCCAGGAGTAATGCTCTGAAGGAGATTGATGGTTGAATCCTATAAGAGTAACACCAAAGGGGTTGGTGAGACAAGTAAAGTAGGCTGGTTGGCTTTATTTTGCTGAGATGAAACCTATTGGAAGGGACTAACCAATAAGAAGTAGTATACTAATTTTTTTGGTGAATTAGTCCAGGAAGGAAGGAGAGGCCAGTATACATGAGAATTGAGAGAAGTCCTTGAGGAGGGATGACTGGTTCTGGGGCTGGGATGCCCCATGGTATTACATGTTGACCAATTGGGCTTGAGGCTGAGGCTTGAAAGATTGAGTGATGTGCCTTTCCAGAAAGGTGTGACATGTACTGAACTGGAAAGTTGAGTTGTCCAGCCAGGATTATGTACTATGGATTTACAGTATGGGATCTTTATGTACTTGTCATACCAATTAGGTTGAAGGAGAGATGGAGGATACACCAAGCCATAGAGAGAGAGGGAGAGCCTGGTAAAGTTGCCTAGGACCTGAAGGGTATTCAGGGGGATACTTCAGGAGGTGCAGCTGGTAGATCCAGGGGTAGAAGGTTGATAGTACTGAGGACTGAGGCTGTCTCAGGGTTGAGAAGGGCTGAGGAAACTGAGTCAAGTTGTGGTCATGACACACTCAAAATTGATTAATGGCCTATTAATCAGGAATGGATGCAAAAACCAACCAAATAAATTGTATCCTCAAAAATTTATTCTTGAAATTATCTCAAATATTAACAAGAAAATTGTAAAAAATGGCTTCTGATATCCAAATTTGCATACACAAACTCCACTCATTCCTCAAAAAAAATTAACACCTTCAGAATCTTCAAAGAAGGAACCTACATTTTGTTTAAATTCATTTAGCTCCTCCTCAACTTTCCACAGACTATCTCTCTCTCCTATCATCTCTATTCAAGAGCAACTTTGAAGCAACCTTCAATTGAATGATTTGTGTTATAAATAACAAGCTGAAAAGATTCAAACCATGGAACCTTGCTTTGAATCAGAAGAATTGGTATGGCTTGATTCTCATAAAATTTGGAGAACTCAAACCACCAAGAAACTCTGAAAAAAGAAACTCAGTCCATTCAAAATCAAATCAGTCTTTTTGAAAATGCTCAAAATTAGATTTAAATTTTAAATGCAAAGATTATTATCTGGTCTTTCATTTATCTCTCCTAGAGACAGCTGAGGGTTTATACACAAAAAAAAATCATCCCCCTCTGTAAATGTTTAACATTGGATATCATCTTGAGGGGGAATTTGATCAAACTTTCCACTCAGCCTTCAACTCAAAAGCAACATCTCTCCTAAATTTAATTCATTATTAATCACTCAGTAAATATCTCAGGGTCTTCTGAGTTCCATATTTTCAAGAATTTCTCAGGCTTTGAAATCCTTCAACCTCAATCATTCTGTCCATCCCATATCCCTTTATTGGTGTATCCTTTGAGAAATCCTTATGTATATCCCTGGATGGTATCTCTTATTCTATCCTCTACCTTATGTAACAGTTGAGCACTGCATGTATGTACATACATTTTCAACTCAGACAGCTCCTAGCCTGGGAGCTTCAACCTACAAATAGGCTGTAACACACCCCTTGTTAGCACACAAAGAGGCTGTAAGTCTCAATAAACCATACAAAAAAACTCCCAAAGTTTCTTCTCCTGGTATCAAGATTAACCTGTAAAAAGGCTGTAAGGCCTATGCTTCTTTAGTGGTAAGCAGTGTTGATTCATGATATCATACTGAGAACTCTAAATGGTCTTTCCAACTGTACTCTAGTTGATGAAAAACACAATTTTAAGTATCTAGAAGACAATTGTTTTGCATGGAAGAATGGTTGCACCTGAAACTAGTCCCCATCCAGACATAATTAAGGGCATAGAAACTTATAAAATCCCCTCTGAAAATGAAACAGGGCTTCTAAAAAAAAACCATAAAGAACAGTTTCTAAAGTGTGTTCAGGAATGTTCTTTAAGTAGTCTAGCTCATCATACCACTCTATTGGCTGGGTATAAGTGAGAGCAATGATAACATCAAAAAGGTATGGATAAAGGACCTCCTACAGTCAACTTTCCCTCATTTATTCAATCATCCAGAGTATATATCATCAAATAACTCTTTCCAGGGTAGCCAAAATCTTATGATATTTATAAGACTGTGAGTTTGGGAAATTTCCAATCATGATAAGGTGTTTTTTATTTGACCCACAACCCAATAATCTTCAATTTCCACCATCAAGAAATTAACCAGCTCACCCCAGCCTAATCACAATTGAGATTCATTGTTATACCACATTTCTGTCTGGATCTTGGCCTCTTGAAACAAGTGAGGGATCCTAGAATAATTATTCTTAGGTATTATCCCCACCCACAAGGCTTCTAGACTACTCCTTATTCAAGGTCCCTTGTTAAGCACCAGGTACTGAAACTTTGAATCCATTGTATGTACAAAGGATATCCCTAGTTCATCTTAGGGGGCTAAACAACCTCACCAGGCCCTGGCCACTCTCCTCTGTTTTAAAAACTTATTTTCTATCATTATGAACAAGTTTTAGCTTGAACATTTATTGTTTGGTTTACCTTAGGGAGTACTATAATTTAATAACCAGTATCCATTAATTTCTTACTTTCATCACCTCTAGTAGCTAGAAGGAGTTGAGTCTTTGGAGTCTAGTAGATTGGAAAAGAATAGAGGTAGGGGAGGCTACAAACAAGATTAAGATAGATAGTAATGATGATTGATCAGAAGGGTTTGAAATAGTTTGCTTCAATGAGGATGGTACCGAAATAATTTGCTTCAATGAGGATGGTACCGAGGTTTTCTTGTATCTCGGATTTGGGATGGACAGAGACAGGTGGGATGATGTTATGGTAAAGTGGAAGAGAGCCACCAGCCAAAGCAATCACAGAAGCTGTCGAAACTATGGGATCTTGGGGAGCCCACAGACTCCCGCCGCCCAACCCTGAGAGGGCAACCCTGATCGACTGCCAGGGGTGCCCGGGCAGTGTTGAGAGTATCAAATATGGATTTAGAGGTATGTCTTATCCGGCCTATTCAAATTATCACATTTCCGATTTATCAAATTATATTCATAAGAATATGGATTCAAATGGCCTCAACCACCAAAGTATGTATTGACAAAACATACGTATAGTTAACTTTAGAACTTAAAATGTTATTCCCTTAGGGGAGGGAAATTTATACTCGTCTAACAGGCAGCAACAATGCCACTGGTGCGCATGCCAGGCGGATCCGGGCCTACCTCCGACGTCCATCCAATGCGGTGCCGATGAATCTGTACGCTGCAAGTGGATCGGGGTAGCTTTACAATCGAAGGGATAAATCATGATTTCGTCAAGATTGGTACCGATCAAAATTTATCGTCATCCATCGATCGGCTCGTGATCATGATCAGTTGGGTCGGTCAGATGGATCTTCTACCTGGTAATAATAATAATAAAAATCATCTCGCGCGCTTTCAATACAAGACCCTTGTCAGTTTTTTTTTTTTTTTTTTTTTTTTTTTGAAAAAAACTCCCGGCGTCGTTTGCCAAGGTCGCATCACCACCACACTACTATCGGTAGGTTAACGTCGAGAATGCAGGAAGGCAGTTTGCCTTTCAAAACAATATGTATTACTTTGACAAAGGGGGCATCCGCCCTAGATTCGGGGGCCATGTACGGTCGTATGTACTGATCAAATGTAATTCAAGTGTTTACTCGCTGGGATATCATCCATACGGTTGAGGGGGGGGGGGGAGGGGGAGGACATTCTCAAGATCGAGAGGTAATATGTGGGTCATGAAATAAATAGGGATGAAAATTTATACATGTTTCTACGTGCACGCATCCGGTTAAGAGCGTGCATCCGGTTAAGAGCACGCATCCGGTGACGAGCATGCATCCGGTCAAGAACGTGCATCCGATAAGATCAAGTGGCCTCCAACCCACTCACTCTCATCTCACCCATGGTCCATCATCTGAAAAATCCCACAAGGATGTTCGAACTATATGTCTAAACCCTAGATCAATGTTCAGACTAGTCTTGGAGGAATGGACGGTTTTTGTATTGAATCACTCCAACTTGACATTAGGACCCACGTAGATAGCCGGGTAGCTGATCGATTTTAGATCCGCTTCGAGTGCTCTCAGAGGAGGAGACGGACTGGACCCTTGAGGACACTCTCAGTCTCAGGATCACAAACCTTAACCGTCGCAGTAGTTTCTCGTATTACTATCATCTCGTTTTTTTTTTCATTGACTCCACTACCTTCTCAAAGGCATCCAAAACAGAGACCAGACAGAATCAAATCGGAGCAACTCCGAATCCTAGTGGGATCTCTTAACCCTGAAGACCAGTATCCAACTCTGGTAGTCAATACAGTTTACTTGTGACGTTGTTGTTTTTGTGTATGTGCATACATACGTACCTCTGATAGTTGGTTTCCATCTCCCACTTCACTCCGATGGTGTCTGTCGTTCATGACCACTTCAGCTTGAACGAAGAGTAGATCCTGGTGAACGTTTCCCCTTCTTTCTTTCCCTCTTTTCTCCCATTGAGGAGAGAAGGTCGAACCTCCCCGGGGTCGTTGTCGTATGTCCATCCAAGCTGTCAACATGCTCACGAAACAGAAGTCGTGGTATGGACGAGTTTGACGCGGGCAGTCATTCAAACACTCATTAATCGTCAATGTTTGATATCTTGATTCGAGCAATTTTCACCTCTCTACCTCTACTGGCTCTGATCTTGGCCGATCGTTGAATGAAGGTGACCTCTCCAAGTTCATGATCTCCATCCCTTGCCATAATCAACTTTTGATTCATTTCAGTCTCTGCTCGAGATCTTAGCCTTGACTACCTCCCCCCCCCCCCCTCTAACGCAACCTATCGGTGTCCGCAGAGGAAATCTCCTTGGCGTCACTCCCTTCGCCCCTCTAACGCAAGCTATCGGTGTCAATAGACGAAATCTCCTTGGTGTCCCTCCTTCGGCCCCGTTTTTTTTCCCCCCAATTATTAAATTGATCACTTGTTTTTCAATCCAATTCATTATCATCCTCCTCACGACGATTTGATTTGACTACGATTGCTTGCCAACCCTGGATTCGGTTTCAGCATGTCGTCTCACAACATCGCCTTTCCATCTTAATATTTATCCTCTCCTGGGTTCCGTTTTTGGGGGTCCTCAGCCTCATCGCCATCATTACTATTGCCATTACCATCTTCATTATCGGGCATCATCAACTTTAGTTAGTGGTACATAGGGCACATCTTCCTATCCTCCGGGAATTAATCCTCAACCACTAATCATTACAACCCTCAAAGCAAGTTGACGACTGCGATCCGCTGCATCTCTAACGTATATCAGTCCATCCTCAGCTTTGGATTCAATCAAACGACATCCTGGTCCATTCAAGAAGTACTCGTCCGGTTATCCACCTTCATACATAACGATCATCCCCCCCTCGTCTATCCCGTTCTCTTTCTATCACTTTTCGTCGCCCTTAACTTCCACCGGTCTTTTTGAATTGAGTCCTCAACCACTAAAAAAATAGACGCTGGCGTAATCCAGCTCATTGTTTGAAGGAAGAAAGTCAGACTACCGATTTCCAATCTCCCAATTATCTACCCAGTGACTCATGATGGAGGACGTAAGTTCAATGACGACGATGATCCACGACGAAGACCAAACTCAATCAGTGACGAGTAGTAGCAGTCGAAGGACGAGTACGTGTGGAGACGACGACCATCTCAGTTGTGCTACTTCCTTTACCAGTCCAGATGGTTCGGTCATCACCCTCCAAAGTACCGGTCATAAACTTTTACCTCACTTCGTCATGCGCCCCAAGTCCAAGACGGTAAGCGAGCGCGAACCTCTCTGATCACTCGATTCATCCATCCCTGGCCCCTTTCTGGCGTATCCCAACATCCATCTCCTGAGTTCCTCGCAACCAGCTAGTCTATCCCCCTCATGACATTTTCCCACGGAACACGCTCCCTCTGATCCCGGTGATCTTGATGCCGCCGCATCGGCTTCTCTCTCAGCTTGCATAGGTATGATCGTACATGGAGGTCATTCTTTTGAGCCTGGTGATAAGATTCTAGAGGGCTCCAATCATCCCCAAATTTATGGTTGGGGATGACCTCCGACCAAACGTGATGATAGTCAGATGTCGAGTCTTCCTTCCACTCTTGTCGACCATCGGGTATAATGATGAGCGTGATCCCTGGCTGTCGGAATCCGTCGCGATGTCATCCCCAAGATGGTTTGCATGAGATTCAGAATGTTGGATGCGCATTCCCTCATTATCAAATCGGCTGTTATTCTTGATGGAGATCCCAATGGGTGATTATTTGAGTTTCGTGGTTTGATGGGTAATCGGTCTCTGGGCCCGAGCGACTACCTATTACTCTGATCAATCGCTCCACTCGCCGGGTCCTCCGACTACATCGATCAGCACAGCATCCTCCTCCCCCTCAGCGCCAATCTAGCGCCTCCCGTCGCTGCCCCCCTCCCCCTCACCCAGCACCAGTGACCAAGGAAGGAAGCACGCCACTGATTCCCCCAGTTCATCCTAAATTAAGCCTATCCTACTCCCTATTCATCATTCCATCCTCATCCTTTCATTCCCTCCCCCCTCCCCACATCTTGTCTTGGATTATATCATCCTCCCTCCGCTCCTCTCCCAGGGCTGGGCCAAATTCTATCCCCGGTGGCCTCGACCGCCGCCTCTTGCTTGAAACAAACAAGTCATCCATTCATCCATTCGAAACACACTTGCGCTAACTTGCAGTCTCACTCTGTAACCTTCCATTCATCTTCGGTCCCTTCATTCTCAATCTTCAGCTATTCTCCAGCAGGCTGCAGCACAAATTACAAATGCAGCACAGCGGTCATCGTCCCTCCCAAAGTGTCCCAGCCATCCCTAATCCTGCGCCCTCCTTCGTCGATCGACCCTTCCCTGCAAACGCCGGCAAATCGGTCGCCACCTCAACTTACAAACCGCCCACTATCAGTGCGAGAGAAACGACCGAGTTTGAAGATGTCCAAGTTAGTCAATTTGATCCCCGGTTCCCATCCTCGCGCTAATGTACTTCTCTTTGACTTATTACTCCTCCCCACCCTATTCTCTCCTCTTTCTATCCCAATTGCACCAGGCCCGGACGTTTTGCAAATGGTAAGAATTCACTTTTGATGCTCCCGTCTGAATTTCATTCTTCCTTCGAGATCGAGACTCTTTTTGCTTAAAATCAGGATCGGTTGATGACAGGCTCAATGCCAAATTGGACATATGCAAGGTCGCTCCAATGTCCAACCTGAGTCGTGATCTATCCGATGGAACGAATTTGATTCAGCTTATGGTCAGCCGGATTTCACGTCATTCACACTTTTATCCAATCGCCCAGTCAGTTGGATTCTTGAAATCTCTAAGAAGAAAATATGGTTTGGTTTCGTTCACAGGAGATTATGGGTGATGCTTCGTTGGGACGTTACAATCGGACTCCTAGAATGCGGGTTCAGAAAGCCGAAAACGTCAACAAAGCTCTGCAGTTCATACAAAGTCGAGGCGTCACTTTGACCAACATTGGCCCCGAAGGTGGGTAGAGTCTAGAAGCATCCGGGTTGCCACCAAGCTTACATTTGATTGATTAACCGCTTGTTCATTTCAGATGTCGTTGATGGAAATCTGAAATTGATTTTGGGTCTGATTTGGACTTTGATTCGTTGAGTTTCATCCTGCCCTACATCTTTCTCGGAATATCATTCTTGTCATCGTCTAACCCTAACTGTCATTCCAACTATCACTAGTTCGATTTACCATCGCCGATATTACCGAAGAAGGTGTCAACGCGAAGGAAGGCGAGTCTATTATTCGGCATGAATATTGCTCATTTGATCACTGTCAAGAGTGTTTTATTGATTTTGTAATAACTGTTGCCCCCCCTACTCAGGTCTTCTACTCTGGTGTCAACGTAAAACTCGTGATTACGAATCAGTAAACGTTCAAAACTTCAGTGACAGTTGGCAGGATGGCTTGGCATTGTACTCATTTCTTTGTTCGTTCACTGTTATCAGCAGCCTCTGATTCGATTGTCTCATTCACAGATGCGCTCTGATTCACCACCATCGACCCGATCTTCTTGACTGGGACAAGCTGCCTCGGGGAGACCCGCATGCTTGTACTCAGATGGCCTTCGACATCGCTGCTGCCAGCTTAGGTATACCCGTGCGAACTCTATTAGCTTCCCAGTTTCCCTTGATCCATGTTAGACATGTTTCGTTACTGATATTTGTTCTGAAAATTTAGCAATTGCTTGAAATACCTGATCTTTGTGATGCCGCCAAGCCCGATGAACGATCCGTGATGACTTATGTCGCCCAATATTTCCATGCCTTTTCATCCATGGGTAATTGTTTTTACTTTTCTTGCTTCAGGAACCTTATACCAGATTGCTGATACTGGGGCAACTGAAATTTAGATAAGGCGGAGGTAGAAGCACGGCGGGTTGCCAACTTTGTCGAGAATCTGAAGTCTATTTGGACTTCGATGAACGATTATGAGAGAAGAGTGACGGAGTTGATGGATGAAATTAAACAAACAATCTCGACGCGTTTAACTACCACTCTTCCATCCACATATCAATTGGTCAAGGAGGTTGCGGCCGATTTCCAAAAGTACAAGCAAACCACAAAACGAGATTGGGTGGCTCAGAAGAATGAGGTCGCTGGTCTGCTCGGTAATATTGTCACGAAACTTCGTACTTACAATCTGCGGACTTACGTTCCTCCTGACGGATTAAAGCTTACGGTGGGTAATGAATTCTCCATGCCCTCAGGAGTTTGACTCACAAGAGCTTATGTTTGTGCATAGGATTTGGAAGCATTCTGGCAAGATTTGCTTGCCGCTGAAGCTCAACGGTCGAGGTCTATCAATGCATGCATTCAAGAGTTCGTCCTTTCTTCTTTTTTATGAGCACTAACTAGTTGGCGAGCCTTCTTTTACTGACGCAACCTCTTGTACAGAATTAAAGAAGGTCTGCGGGTGAGATTCGCTGAGTTAGCCAACGCGTTTGAACATGAACTGCATCAATATGCGCTAGAACTAGCCGCGTTGACCGGCCCCCTTGAAGTAGGTCTTTGCATCTGTTAGGTGCGACTAATTATCTATTCATCCTCATGTAACTCATGATCGCGGTCATCCAACACGTTCCACTAGGATCAACTTGCCCGGGCCAAAGTCATTCAAGTTACCTTGGGCGAGGAGTTTTCAGTCTCCTTGGCGCGCGTCAAACAGGCCGAGCAGGATTGTCTAGAAGCTAACGTTGAAGAGAATGATTACACGATCTACACCGCTGATGACCTTGAATTCGAGACGGAAGAAGTTCGAAAATCGGCTGCGCGGAAGATCGCCTTTGTTGAAAATCAAGTTGAGCCTTGTATTTCTTTTCTCAAAGAAGCAGATGCAAGTGACGCGGTGGATCGTATATTACATTCGGTTTTACTCAACCCGAGGACCACTTTGATTGCTGTAGATCGTATCGGCAGGCATGACGAAACTGACACCCGCTCAAATTGAAGAGTTTGAAACGACTTTCCGATATTTCGATAAAGATGAAGAAAATAAGCTGGGTTTGCCAGGTTTCAGTGCTGCACTAGCCAGTTTGGGCATTGTCTATTCGGTTTGTTTTTTTCCCGTCGTCATCTCATTACGTCTATCTCAAGTCCAGAAGTACCCAGTAAACAGACTGCTGATCACTGGTCACCTCGGATATTGTCGTACACATGTTTTTTTAGGACTCGGATACCGAGCATATTCACACGCAAGTCGCTGGCCGAGATGGGATGGTGACGTTTGAAGCTTTTGTGGGTTTCTTGGTTCAGATCACCGAGGACACGACTTCTCCCGACCAAGTCCGACAGTCATTCAGAGGGATCGCTAGTGACAAAGTGAGTAGGAGTCACTGAACCAATTTCTTGATTGTGATGCTGAGTTTATCGTTGAGGTACTGACGAGTGAAAATCAACCACTTCAGCCATACATCACGGAAGTCGATCTAAGACATGCACTCGTACCTCAATCAGCTATCGACTACTTACTCGAAGCGATGCCCCCATTCAATCAGACTGAGAAGGACGATTCATCATCATCCCCGGGCTCACAGTCATCTAATCCGACTGGTACTCCGAACCACAAGAAGCTAGATCCCAACCAACCGATGACGTTTGATTACGAATTATTCCTTTCTCAGCTATTTGAATTCGATTGATGAAACCAAGAAGGTTGATCAGTCTTCCTCCTTCGCTCCGCCCTTGCTCCGTTGCTCTTTGTTTCATTTTGTTTTTGCCATGACCCAAAAGTTGTAATATATTGCAAGTTTTAGTGAATCCCATTGAATCCATTCTTCGATTTTAGATATATATTCCCTCTTGTATGATTTGGTTCAACAGACCCGATCCTCCCACCCAGAAGAAACCAAAAAAAAAAAAGTGAAAAGCATGTTTTTATTACCAATGTCACCACATCTTATATTGCTTGCATCATACCATCCTGTCTTCCCCTTTTTTGTTTTCTTTTTTTTTTTTTGGTTTGGCTTTTACTAAAGAAGAAAGTAAAATCAATATTAAATACCAGTGACTCAAGGAGTTGTTTACCTTGATTAGGATTGTGAGAGAATGCACTACTTGAATCTCTTTAGCCAGGTACCCAAAAGTACTAGCCTTGCAAACCTATAAAACCCCTTGCTTCTTTGGCCCCTACCTTCTTCCAAATAACAAAAACCTTCTAGTCAATAAAATTATACTGAAGTAAACAAGATATATATCTATAAATATAAAAAGGTTGGTTTTTCAAGGGTTGGCAAGTACCGATGTTGCCCTCCTTGGGAAACCTCCATCAAAAACCCATTGACTAGCCGGCGTCGCTCTCTGCAATCTTAGGATGGTGCACCTCTTGAATCCAGTTCAGTCCGCTTTTTTTTTCACTTTTTTTTTTTTTTTTGGGTCCACTTTTTTTTTTCAGCCGCTTTTTTTTTTCTCTCTCTGCCCACTTTTTTTTTTTTTCTCTATCCGCTTTTTTTTTTTTTTTTTTTTTTTTTTTTTTTTACAGGCCACTTTTTTTCAACTGATGTGTGCACATAGATTGTAAGGTTTGATACTTTTCAACTGCTGTGTTTGGGTTTGTGTGATGTATGTACATATGTACGGTTTGTGTTGATTTCTTTTTTAATACTTTTCAACTACCTCTTTTTATGTATATATTAGTTTTGTGTATATAATGGTTTTCTTTTTTACTATCACACACATACAGGGCCAACAAATTTAACAAGGACACAAGGACTAACAGAGGAGATGTAACAGAGGACATTGACAACACATGTAATAAACACTAATTCCTCATGTAGTTCAAGCTTTCTTTTTGTTAGTTTTCTTTTTTACTATCACACACATACAGGGCCAACAAATTTAACAAAGACACAAGGACTGTAACAGAGGACATTGACAACACATGTAATGAACACTAATTCCTCATGTAGTTCAAGCTTTTTTTTGGAACATTGAACATTTATATACACCCCCTTCCATCCCAACTTGATTTGATTTACTTCCCCCCCCCCCAACCCAGAAGTTAACACACTTCAGTTTTTTCACTTATAAATTTCATAAGGCTGTGTCACTTTGAAAATTCATTACATAGAAGAATGCTCTCCTCCCCTTAGTTTGTGGTTCCAAATTTAGTACATGTTGTTTACAATTGGGGGTTAAAGCAGTCATCTCATATATAGAAAACACCAGAATGGAACTACCATTTTGCCAAGGAGGAATCATACAAACTTCCTCATTGGTAATTCCTGGGTTGTTCCTTACAATCCCTACCTTTTAACAAATTAACAATGCCCTGCATCAATGTTAGCATATGTGCAGTTATAGGTTTGATGTTCATCTTCCTGACCATCAGCAAGTTTTTTTTGAGTCAGGTGAAGCCCTGGATGAAGTTATTCAAAGATTAACTCAAGGAACAACTATGCTCACATAATATTTCAAAATAATCCAATCAATGGTTTTGCAAGGAGAATCAAATATTATGAATTTCCACAATACATCAAATTCCATTCACTCAGAATAGAATAAAGGCACTGTCAGGGTGGTTGTTAAATTGTGATAATTTACACTTTTCACCCTTCAGATTTAGAAAGGTGGTTTCTTAGGCTGTTGTTGAATAATTCTGTTGGTGATACTCCATTTGAAAACCTAAAGCAAGTCAATAGAATTGCTAATCCAACTTTCAGAGAGGCAGATTTGGACATGGGCTGACTTGAGGTTGATCATCATTTAAAATAAAAAAATGCAAGAAACCAATGATGATATTCACCCTTTCAAACTGAGGAAGTTGTTCAGAATTCCATTGGCAATTTTTCAGCCATCAAACTGACTTTTAATATGAAATTCTTGCTTCATTTTCACAGTGGAAGATTTAATTCAATCTGGGATTACAGATCAAAGAGTTCTCACAAATGAAATATTAACATCAATTACCACAGTTATATTTCAAAGATGTGGAACAAATATTGAATAACATTTTCCAGATTTTCCAAGATTTGATCAAACAATGGAGCTCAAAAGATTCTACAGGTACTGGATCTTTTCTGAAGAAAAAACAAATCCTGATATAAATCAATCAGATCTGCAAGAAATATATGTTTTTGATAGTCAAAAGAAGCATATTGATTCATGCATACAATTTCTCTCAACCCTCTTCATTATTTATTCATGGACTGTTGGGTCAGTAAAAACCTTTTTGTATGTGCTGGAAATGGAATAGCAGGCATGAATCTACCAAATGGAAGAACAACTCATCTCAACTTTGGAATTCCCTTGGAGATCAAAACTATGCTTCATAAATATCAAAGCATTCCAAAAAGGATTAATATCTCAAAAAAGATTCTTTGATGATCTGTGAAGAAGCACCAATGAATAATATGCATGCTCTTTAGTTGCCTGACACACTAATTCAAGATGTAATGGATTCTATTATACCTTTTAAGGGAAAGTTAATGGTTCTTGGTGGTGAATTTAGGAAATGCTTTTCTGTTTTTCAAAAGGTGACACATCCTCAAGTGTTTGATGAAAATTTGGAAAATTCTGAATGCTGGTGATATTTCCAAATTTCAAACCTTGCTTCAAATTTGTGTGTGGCAGGTTAGAATACTTCTCCCTCATCACAAAATTATCCATGAAAATAAGGAATCTCATTCTTGAGAAAGATTAATCAATATTTTATTCCCAAAATTACAAAACCACTACCTTGGTACCAGTTAACTAATTGATGGTGTTATTCTATGTTTCAAAAGTACCAAAGTTGGTCTTTGAAATTGAAATTGATTGATTGTGGTAAGATTGGGAACAGAGGTGATATTTGCCAAGATAGCTACAGGTGATGGATTCCTTAGGAAGAGTGATGGAAATTCTATGGGTAACCTTGATTTCTGACCTAGATGAATTTTCTCTACCTTTCAAAATGATTTTAAAAAATTTCCCATTCAATTTGGAATTCTCATTGAATAATAACAAACCAAAAGTTTATAAAATTTAAAATTTTGTTCTTTATATTCAAGATCCAATGCCCTCCCATTGTTTAGTGATAGTTTGAATTTTCAAGGTGTAGATCCAGAAATTTTACAAAGGACATGGTTGCAACCTGCAAAAAATATTTCATTTGAAACTGACAAAATTTTTTTATCATAAGGTCTTGAATGCCATCCATCACTGAAATTAAATACTGAGATTTCAATGATATATATGATTTGGTTTAATTTCTTACCTGTTGAAATACTTGAAGAATTGTTCATTTCCTTTTTTTTCTAACCCATCCCCCAGATCTTCCACATTTAAATAGCATCCCATTTTTTCAAATCAATGTTTTTTATTCAATCCATCACCCAAATTTGGAGGCAATACACTACAGCCAATCTGTTTAATCCATTCCCTAGATTTCAAATTTGATTTAAATTATTTAAAAAATATCACATTTTCAAATTACATCAGGGTCAATTTTTTTAATTAATTCCACAGATTTACTACTTGATTATAATCATTTAAAAAATTTAAATCCCAATCAGTCTCCAAATTTTGGGGCAAAACTCTAGTATATATATATATATATATATACAAATTGATTGACTTATTCATCATTCCAGTTAGCTAAAAGGTACCAGTCCTTGGAATCCCAGAGCTGACAAGATGATGATCCAAATTCTTGATTTTACCAATTGATAATCTCAATACTTTTTGATTTTTTTTTGATCATCTTTAATCAAAAAGTTCTAGATAGATCTAACTAGTAGAAAATATAAAATCTAGAGATAAATTTGAAATTTTTTGCAAGCCCCTCCCTCCCACCCTCCCCACAAAAAAAAAATTCAATATATATATATATATATATATATATATATATATATATATATATATATATATATATATTTGGGTTCATTATAAATTCAAAAAACTACACAACCCACAGAGTTTTGAATTGTCAGCCTACTAGATGCCAATGACCTAGCTCCTTCTAGCTACTAGAGGTGATGAAAAGTTGAGAGTAAACATGTTAAAAAATGCCAGAGATATATTTTGGCTAAAAGGGTTAAATTTATTTATATATTTATAAAAATAAACTTAAAAGGAGGGGCCAAGACCTTAATGGGTTTTTTGAGCCCTCCGGAACACAGCTATATGTCTGTTAAGGAAAATATAGGTGCAATTTTGGTGCCTGTGGGGTTTACAAGGACTCCTTTCAAGAAGGGTGTGTGTAATTTCCTTGGGATTTGGGTTATGTAGAACCTACAAAAAGAGTATAAATCAGCAGGATCACTTACTAGGTCTAGATCCGGAATTATGCTTGATGGATGGACCAATATGCAGGGATTCAGGGTGCTGGAAGCTGGTGCTGAGGCATGCTGAATGGTTGGATGTTGATTTTGGTCAAAAAGTAAGGATTCAAGAGTTTTGTCTATAATTTTATCAGAAAGTTGTCTGGGATCACACACTTATTTCTTATAAGGGTTTGATGGCTTGAGGAAGAAAATATCTGAAGAAATAATGACTATATGACTGGATGAATGAGTTAGAAATGGCTGGGGGAAGAGCCTTTATTTATATTGTTTGGGTCCCCCCATGGTACAGTCTTTTTACCAGCCAAAGGAGGGTGACCCAGGCTAGTGATGAGGCCAGGGAGCCATCAGTGTGTTTTTGTAGACAGGCTCTGGTCACTACAGAGGTACAGGAAGGCCTATGTCATCATGCTTGGGGCTTGATACATGTTTCTGTACGCTTAATGACCTCATTGTATCTACCAAAGAAGTAGTATTCAATTGATGTTTTTAAATATAAGTCATGGATTCCTGAAGCCAAGGTTTTGAAAAAATGCTCTGGGGACCCTATTCTGCAAGAATATTTTGAGTCTGAGGCTCTTTTGTCCATATTGGGGTGTTTTACAGTCACTTAATTGGACAGTACACTCCTAGTAATGATTAGTTATGTACAGTTTTAGTTACCAGGGACATAAGGGGGGTGTTGTATGGGTGTTTGGTACCTTGTGAGCTATCTAGCACGAAGGTAGGCCTCTTTCTATCCTTAGTACACACTCTCAGGGTGTTACATTAACTAACATGTACCCTTTTGGGTCCAAACCTACCCTACAGGCCCTTTTACAGGGGCCCTGACAACCTTTGATATAATTTTAAAAAGGGTGCAGGGCCCATTTTTCCGGATTTTTTGTTGGTTTATCTGTTTTCATACTATTATCCACCACATGGTGGTGCTTTTTGGGCCCCATTTGGTGTGGAACAGGGCTGTAGGGTGTATAGGTGGTACCCTACAGCCTGTTCCCATTTTGGGAGAGGGGGGGGCTGTCCAGTGAGCCGGCTGGTTGCCTTGTGCAATGGTCCGGCTGGTCACTAAGGGCCTGTGCCAGGTAGTTGGTTGACTACCTGCGGGGCTGGCAACAGTTAGCAACCGCTGCGTGCGGTAGTTGCTCAACTACCCGCGGGAGTTGGTAGCAACTGCCAAGCACGGTAGTTGCTGACTAGCAGCTACTCCAGGCTTGTGCAAGGTAGTTGCTTGACTGCTTGCAGGGCTGGGGGGTGCTGTAACTTCTTTGCGCTGTTGCGGAGGGTATATGGCTGGCCGGCAAGTGCTGTAGCTTCTTTGGGCATTTGTGGAGGGTATGCGGCTGCGTGCAGGGCTATGGACAAAAGTGTGCAGTAGCTTCTTTGCGCGGATGCAGAGGGTACACAGGTGAACAATGGTTCTACCTGAAGGAGTAACTCTTTGGGGGTGGTGCCTGTGGGTGACCCTACCTAAATTGGCACCACAAATCCATTTATTTGATAATATTTTTAGATTTATCACAGGTTAATGTTTTATTTCTTAATTTTTATTTTTAATTGATTATTTCTGTATTTTATTTTTGGGGGTTCAGCCAGTTGGTTCTGAATAGTAGCCAGCTGAAATTCCCCCCTTTCAAGATTGGTGTACCCAAAAGAAATTTTGGGAGGGGAAACAGGTAAAAGAGGTTCTTGGGTGGAGATTTTAATCTTTCCTTGTTGAAGCTCTGAAATTCCTCAGAAGGATGGGGCCATCTGGTATGTTACTTTCTGGGAGCCACCAATTCTTGTCTGCTGATTCTCCTCTGTATCTGAAAAGTTACAGCCCAACATCCTTTCCATTGACTCTTTCCTTCTTTTCTTTAATTATTTTGCTTAATTTGCTCTTGTTCCCTTCCGGTGGGATTTTTAAGGGAATATTTTGGGCAGGTGGGTCTTCAGCTTCCCTAGGGTTATAGTGCTTAATCAGACCTACTGGAAAAACTAGGTGTTTCTTTGACTATTACTCACTGAGGATAACTTCAACCGCATTCTTTCCATGGAGAATTTTTATGCAGAAAGGGCCTACAAAGGCTTGTTTCAGTTTCTTATTTCCTCCTAGATTGTTGAAGTTAATCATGAAAAGCAAGACCTTGTTGCTTACTTTAAATTCAGGTTTCTTGTGGCTTTTTTCCCACCTAGTTTTATTATACTCAAGAGCTCTCTGAACACATTCTTGTGCATGATGATTAGCTTTGTCCAACATTTTCTTGAAGTCCAGGGCTTTTGGGTACATTGACAAGGTATTGGTTGACACTCTCTTTATGCATCCTAGGTAGCCATTGTCTCTCTAGAATATAAGGAACTTCTTGAGTACTCAAGTGCATACTACTGTTGTAAGATATTTCTAGGGCTGACAGGAGGCTTACCCAGTCATGCGTGTACCCATTGTGGTTTTTAAACTCTAAACCAAAAGAGAAAAACCTTCTTAGCATTTCTTGCAAAGGTTGGATCATGCGCTCAGCTAGCCCATCAGTTTGGGGATGATAAGCTGTGTAGAAAGCTAATTTTGTTCCCAACATATCATGAAGTTTCCTCCAGAATTCAGAATTAAACTTTGGGTCTCTGTTGCTGATTATAATTTTAGGTATACCTACATCAGCCATGACTCTGTTACAGAACAGCAGATCCACTTCCATAGCTGTGTCATCTTTGTGATTAGGTATAAATTTTGCTCTCTTGGAGAATCTGTCTACAATCACTACCACAGAGGTATAGGAATATGTTCCCCCTGGAGGTAAACCAGTGACAAAGTCCATGTTTATTATTTCCCATCTATTGGTAGGTTCTGATATCTTTTGTAGAAGACCAAATCTCTTTCCTATTTGTTTGTTAGTTCTCTGACAGTTGTCACAGGACTTGAAGTAGTCAGTGGTTTGCTCTCTCCAGTCAATCCACCAGGCTGTCTGCTTGACCTTGTCAATATTCCTATCTAATGAGAAGTGACCTGAGGTGCAGTTATCATGGAATTCATGCAGTATAGTTTTGATGTGGTTTTCTGAGTTGAAAACTATCACACTAGAGTGTTTATGACGGAAGTATAACAAACCATCTAAGCTTGACAATCTCCCTTCTTTATAAGGAATGGTGATTTACTTTTGTAGACTCTGTATTTACTCATTAGAGGGATTCTTGCTTTTCATGATCTCTAGTAACTTGAGATGCTCCAGGTCATAGCTCTCTTGGACAGAATCAAAGAAAGCTAGGTCTAGATCACAAACATAGATTGCTAAGATTGGGAAGATGTCATTCTCATCTGGGTCATATGCAGGATTACTAGGGTCATTAGGGAGAGCCCATCTACTTAGTACATCTGTGTTCTGGTGGTTGGTTCCAGGTTTGTGCATGATTGTAATCTGTCCTCTATACTTCTGGATAGCTATTTGCCATCTAAGCATGTGGCGTTTAGGGTTTTTCATGTTCCTGAGCGTCCTTACAGCTGTGCAGTTGGTTAGTACTTCAAAGGTACTTCCTTCTAGGTAATAGTGAAGTTTCTCTAAGGACCAGACCAATGCTAGGCATTCCATCTGGCTTTCTCCATACCTTTTATCTGTATCTTTAATCTGTCTAGATATGAATAGGATAGGTTTTTCCACAGGGACATAATTCTCTACTTTGGATTGATGAAGAGCAGCTCCTAGTCCACCAAGACAGGCATCAATGTATCATTGGAAAGGCTTAGAGTAGTCAGGTTGGGTTAGGACAGGGTCAGTGGTCATAGCTTTCTTCAAAGTTTCATAGCTCTGTACTCTCTCATGATTCATTTCAAATATAGAAGTCTTGTTACATATCTCATACAAGTTTTTAGCTATGGTAGCAAAGTTGGGTATGAACTGCCAATAATAACTACAGAAACAGACAAATGAGAGTAATTCAGTCTTATTCTGAGGGATTGGCCTTTTGATTACGGAAGAAACCTTGTTCTGATCTACTGCTAAAGATAGTCCTGAGACTACATGTCCCAAGGCTTTTAATTCAGCATAACCAAAGTTGAATTCCTTCATAGATATCTTTAGTCCAACATTTGCTACAGTTTTCAGCACAAAACCTATCTTCTCCAGGTGAGTTTCCCAATCATCCAAGTAAATGATAATGTCATCAATGTGAACCATCATCCAACCTTGCCAGATGAAAGTTACAAAGACTGTGTCCATCATCCTCTGAAAATGAGATGGAGCATTCTTTATCCCAAAAGGCATTCTTAGGTACTCATAGATGCCTAAGTGACAGATAATCCTCATATATTTCCTGCTGTTAGCTTTAATAGGTATCTGATGGAAGCCTTTCAACATATCCATTGTGGTTATGTACTTTTACTTGGAAAGATTATGGAGAGAGTGGTCTATCCTAGGGATGGGATAATAATCTGCTTTAGTATAGTTTTTAGACATTTGGAAATCTCCAACCATCCTGGAATTGTTGTTATGCCAGGCTATGATGACAGGAGTGGTGATTTCTACTTGCTCATTATGCCCTACTTTCCTAAGGACTCCCAATTCCATGAGCTCAGTTATGTGTTACTCCAGTGCCACCTGGGATTTAGGGCTTGCTGGGTAAGCAGGTCTCCTCAAGATGGGGGGGGGAAAGGAGGTTCTATAGTCAGAGTTAATACTAAGTCATGTCCCTTGATATTACCTATGGGATGATCTTTGGCGCAAAAAGAATCCATGTTTTCAAAAAATAAGTTGACTAGTTTGTCTTGTTGATCAGACATAAGTTGATCATTAAGAGAGATCAGACATAAGTTGATCATTAAGAGAGGCTTGCAAAAAATGTTCATTTTTGAAGGACTTCAGAGGTTTTTTCTCCATGGAGGTTGATATGTGACATATCTGGAATTTCTTCTTCCATTCTACTCCAATGGTGAAGTATCTGTCCTTGCTTGTCAAGAAATCTATCCCATAAAAGCAGAAGGCATCATTACCTAGTATCAAGTAGTCACATAGGCTATTTTTCAAGACTACAAATTCAAGTTGAAGCCTTATGGATCCTTTAATGTGAGGGAAAGCAATAGGCATAGTTACAACCCCTAAGGTGTCCATAACTGAGTTGCAACTGCTGAACCTGGCTTTGGGAACAGGGAGTAAGTGTTCCTTCCACTTGGAGTAGTGACAATTAAGTAAATTAATACTAGTGCATGAGCAGAAGTCTCCACTTTCAAGCAAAACTCTGACTGGTTCCCTTTCAAACCAACCTGTGGAAAAGCAGTTTTTACCCAAAGTATAGCTCCTTCCGGTGAATGGTTTCACCGCCAAGGTTTTGGAATCAGATATGTGATCTAAGTTCATGGATTTGTCCCACTTCTGAGGTAGTTGGGACTCTCCTTTGAAATGGTTTATCTCCATGCTAGAACCTATATCTCCTGAGATGACATTGACCAGACATGAGTCTGGCTCTTCCTCATGTTTTTGGATGACCAGGTCTCAGCCATTGCTTTCCTCTTCACCATTGGATTCAGTGTTGATATTATTTATCTTTCTCCTAGGATGAGGAAAGTCAGGTCATCTGTTCCCCTTCTCTCCACAGTTCCAAAATTCAAGAGAGGGGTTGGCTTTGACAACAGAATTCCCTTGGGGAGCCGCTAACATCACTTCTTTACCAACCTCCTTTGTCTCTCTGGGTCTGTCTCTGAGCTTTTTATTTAGTTCTTTCATGTCAATTATTTATTCCATGACTCCTATGAGAGTGGGAAGGTCAGCGTCAATGGGTATTCTACACCAGACATTGTGTTCTAGGTGTCCTTTGCATTGTCCTAGCAATCTCTCATTAATCTCCTCTACAGAAGCTTGTGGGCAGACACAGTCAATCCTCTTCTTCTGGTTCAAGCACCATTGGTGAGGGTGATTTCTAACCAGATCAAAGAAATCTTGCTCAAAGTCTTTGAGCATTTTCTTCTTCCAAACTCAAGAGCAAAATTTTTCTCTGATGAGTTCTTTCCATTTGTCCCATGGGACATCTCCTACTTTTTCTCTTTTGGAGATAAACCAATCCAATGCAACCCCTTCAAAGAGTCTGGGTAACATTACTTGGGCTATGTTCTCTGGTAAGCCTGAAGAAAGAATATGGTGATTGATGTATTTCATGAAGCTTATATGATCATATTCTCCTTATCTGGAAAACTTAGGCCAACCTGTGATAGGAGGTAGCAGCTTAATAGCTTGTTCCATGTCAGGAGAATAGTTCCTGTGCAAGTGGGCAAGATTGAACCTAGGAGGAGGCATGTGACGCTCAGAATGGTTAACAGCTTCAGATTGCAAAATCTGGGATAATTTTACATCTCTGATATCATTCTTAATCATATTGAGTTGCATATCAATTCAAGTTTTGAGCTTGTTTATAGAGTTCTCCAAATGGTTCCTATGCTCTCTTAGTGTTTCTTCAAGGGAGTCATTACTAGCTGAAGGTTGTTGTCAAATTACATCTTCTCTCAAGGCTGAAAAGGCCTTCTCATAATTAATCCTGTTTTTGGTTCTTTCTTCCAGGATAAGAGTCTTGATCTCTTGGAGATCAGAGGACACTGAATTTTTTATAAGGGAAGTAGTTACTACCATGTTTAACTCAAGGAGGTACTCAGGGCTACTCAATTTATACTCCAGTTGGTGGATCTTTTGGAGGCACAAACAGATATTATTATCTAAAGCACTAAGTTTGAATATAAGAATATTGGCAAAATAACTATCTGCAAATAGCTCTTGTAGGCCCCCTTTAATTCTTGAGCTATAGCTCTCCATTCTGCCCATTTCTTTGGATTTTTGAAATCCTCCTTTGGTCTCTTCTGGTAAGAGGATCTTACCTTTCCCTTTTTGTTGGGAGGAGGCTGGATTTTCTTGAGGTGGTCCCAAGGATTCCACCCCTTCACAAACTCCTCTAGCTCCTGCTTGGTTATGAAATTTTGCAAATATTTTTGAGAAATCAGGGCCTGCCTGAAATAGAAGACCTGTATCTTCACATTGGCCTCTTTCTCCCCTTGCATTACCTTTTGCCACAAGTAAATGTGTTCCTTGATTAGCATTTTCCAGAATTCCTCTTGCTGTCATTCAGAGGGAGCTTGGGAGGAGGAGCTGGGGATGGGATCCTCTGGATTGGCTGGATACCCAAGTCTTTCATTCTTTGTAGAGTCAACGGATGGATTATTCCGCTTGGCTCTGGAGTGGGTAAGAGAGGTGAAGCATCCATCTGGTCCTCTGAGTCTTGAAATTTTATTAAAAGAAATCAGTAACTTATATAAATGCTTAAAATAAGTGAGATAATATGGCTTACTCTCTGAGTTTGGAGTGGCCATAGATTCTTCTCTGTTTGGGGACCTAGGTTGGATGGGAGCTTCTATGACAGGGTAATTGGGTACTATCACTGGAGTGGTAACTGGTGGGAATGCTACTTCAGCAGTGGCAGAAGTTGGATTTTATGGGGAATTGGGTGGTCCAGAAACTAGAAAGTACCAGATATAAAATTTATAAGTTAGTTTATGATAAAAAAATGTTTGAAGAATTTTTTGGAAAAAATCTCCCTTTTTAATAACTTGAATATGATGTGAGCAGGGGGTTGAGTCTTAGCCCAATCTCTATGATACTTCAAGATGAGTTTGAAGCAAAAACTTTCTTAAAATTATTGCTCTTCTCTGAGTTTTGAGTGGAGAGAAATCAATTTCTTCTGTTCTAAAGGAGATAGAAGTTCCCAATCAGTTGGTTTGTAATTTTTGATATACTCTTCTTTTCGGAGTTTTAGGAGTTTAATATAGTATTTAATAAGTTCTGAATTAATCTTTAAGTCCACTGCAGAGTAATGAGTCTGGAAAAATATCAGAAAATAATTTTTCAGATTTTTTTAGTATTTTTTTTTAAGTATTTTTTAAAGTTTGGTAAAATATAATGATTTTTTTGGAATTTTTGGTTAATTTTGAAAAATTATTAAAAAAATTATTAAAGATGGCACAGGATCAATAATTATATCAATTATTTCCTGGCCAGACACCCAATTGTTAGCCTACTAGATTCTAAGGACCTAGGTCCTTCTAGCTACTAGAGGTGATGAAGAGTTTAGAGTAAAAATGTTAAAAAATGCCAGAGATGTATCTTGGCTAAAAGGGTTAAATTTATTTATATATTTATAAAAACAAACTTAAAAGGAGGGGCCAAGACCTGAATGGGTTTTTTGAGCCCTCTGGAACACAGGTATATGTCTGTTAAGGACAATATAGGTGCAATTGTGGTGCCTGTGTGGTTTACAAGGACTCCTTTCAAGAAGGGTGTGTGTAATTTCCTTGGGGTTTGGGTTATGCAGAACCTACAAAAAGAGTATAAGTCAACAGGATCACTTAATAGGTCTAGATCCGGACTTATGCTTCATGGATGGACCAATATTCAGGGATTCAGGGTGCTGGAAGCTGGTGCTGAGGCAGGCTGAATGGTTGGATGTTGATTTTGGCCAAAAAGTAAGGATTCAAGAGTTTTGTCTATAATTTTATCAGAAAGTTGTCCAGGATCACAAAATTATTTCTTATAAGGGTTTGATGGCTTGAGGAAGAAAATATCTGAAGAAATAATGACTATATGACTGGATGAATGAGTTAGAAATGGCTGGGGGAAGAGCCTTTATTTATATCGTTTGGGTCCCCCCATGGTACAGTCTTTTTACCAGCCAAAGGAGGGTGACCCAGGCTAGCAATGAGGCCAGGGAGCCATCAGTGTGTTTTTGTAGACAAGCTCTGGTCACTACAGAGGTACAGGAAGGCCTATGTCATCATGCTTGGGGCTTGATACATGTTTCTGTACGCTTAATGACCTCATTGTATCTACCAAAGAAGTAGTATTCAATTAATGTTTTTAAATATAAGTCATGGATTCCTGAAGCCAAGGGTTTGAAACAATTCTCTAGGGACCGTATTCTGCAAGAAAATATTGAGTCTGAGGCTCTTTTTTCCATATTGGGGTGTTTTACAGTCACTTAATTGGACAGTACACTCCTAGTAATGATCAGTTATGTACAGTTTTAGTTACCAGGGACATAAGGGGGGTGTTGTATGGGTGTTTGGTACCTTGTGAGCTATCTAGCACAAAGGTAGGCCTCTTTCTATTCTTAGTACACACTCTCAGGGTGTTACATTAACTAACATGTACCCTTTTGGGTCCAAACCTACCCTACAGGCCCTTTTACAGGGGCCCTGACAACCTTTGATATAGTTTTGAAAAGGGTTCAGGGCCCATTTTTCCGGATTTTTTGTTGGTTTATCTGTTTTAATACTATTCTCTACCACATGGTGGCGCTCTTTGGGCCCCATGTGGTGTGGAACAGGGTACCCTACAGCCTGTTCCCATTTTGGGAGAGGGGGGCTGTCTAGTGAGCTGGCTGGTTGCCTTGTGCAATGGTCCGGCCAGTCACTAAGGGCCCGTGCCAGGTAGTTGGTTGACTACCTGCTGGTCTGGCAACATGTAGCAACCGCTGCGCGCGGTAGGTGCTGACTAGCAACTACTCTAGGCTTGCGCAAAGTATTTGCTTGACTGCTTGTGGGGACGGCTCGTGCCATAGCTTCTTTGTGCTTTTGCCAAGGGTATGCAGCTGACCGGCGCGTTCTGTAGCTTCTTTGTGCGGTTGCGGAGGGTATGCTGCTGCGCATGGGGCTATGGACAAAAGTGTGCTGTAGCTTCTTTGCACGGTTGCAAAGGGTATGCGGCTGCCTGCAGGGCTATGGACAAAACCTGTTTTTGTCCATAGCTCCTAAACTAGACATAATTATGGGTTTCTGACCAAATTTTTGGTCAGAAACCCATACCTGTGGATGTGATGGGAGGGTAAACAGGTGAACAATGGTTCTACCTGAAGGAGTAACTTTTTGGGGGTGGTGCCAGCGGGTGACCCTACCTAAATTGGCACCAAAAATGCATTTCTTTAATAATATTTTTAGATTTATTACAGGTTAAGGTTTTATTTCTTGATTTTTATTTTTAATTGATTATTTCCATATTTTATTTTTGGGGGCTTCAGTCAGTTGGTTCTGAATAGTAGCCAGCTGACATGAATGGCTATTCACAACTGCAGGGCTGTGAGCAATAATAAAATAAAAATAAAGGGTGGTGTCAAGTTCATGGCCCTGGGTCACCAATGGGTGTGAAAGGTGGTTAGTGACCCATATGAGTCATGAGTGCAGGTTCATGACTCAAAAATCTGCAAGCAAAGTTGTTGATGACTTGGGAATTCCCCAAGGGGAGGTTTCCAACAGGTAGTTTTCAACCAATATGGGCCACAAAAACTCATCTCAATTCTTTAACAAGCTAAGTTTGATTTTTATGGGACAACCTGAAGAAGTTTAAGTGAAGGTTTTGAAGTCCTTGGTCAAGCATGAAACAACTGTGGTTTCTAATCCAAGGCTTGAGACAAAAGTATTACATTCCAGCTGAGGTTGACCAAGATTTAAGGACAACTAGTGTGAAATTTCAAGATTTGAGCACATGGAAAGGAAACTCAAGAAGAAAAGACAGGTTAGAAGGGCACCAAAAAGACCAAAAATTTTAATTCTTTTATTTTGAGAAGTGTTAATTATTATAGTTTAATGAACTGATGGTGAGATGATGTTTATATTACATTTAATTAGGCTCAGAATCTTAATTTAATACTTCAGAGGAAGAGACTGAAATTGAATGAGCCTCCCTTCATTTGGAATCATAATCCTCTTCTGAGGAAGAAGAAGATGTGGATAATTCAAACAGAAGCTCATCTTTGGTGAGTATTTCTTTCATCAATGGAATTAGAATGTTGGCTAAGTAAGTTTTGATCATAGGAACCAAAGGTGAAATACCTAAACCAAATACCTGAGAACTTACATAAGTTCTTGGGTGAGGTTTGGGATCCAGTTGGCAATGGGAATTTCAGATTTAGAGTCATTTCTAAATCACTTGGTCAAAATGACAATGGATCATTTAAAGTGTGAAGTGAAACAATTGAAACATTCAGGAAAAACAAGGCATGCTATGCTTAGATAATTGGTGGTTATCAAGAGATCAAAAAGATTGAAAAAAAGACTTGAGGCAGAAGGCCTCAATGAAAAGATCTTCTCTTCAAAATGGCTTGAGAAGTGAGATATGGGCCAAATCATAGCAGAAACTTATGGAAGGAAAATTTGATTCATTTTCTTGGCTTCATGTTTTAATTATAGTCTGATGAAAATGGGTGTAAAAGAACCATCAGATGGCATGTTCATTTGCTTTGTTAACAATAACCACTGGGTTCATTTGATACTCAAGGGAGATATGATTCCAATCCTAACCATTGTAGTAAACCTTCTTCTTTGACTTCAAAGAAATCTTCTGGTTGGTTTGATCATCTCAAAGATCAACCTTATTTGTATTTGAATTTATAAATATCATATCATTTCCTAACTTGGGTTTTCATTTCCTCATTTGGGTTTGGTCTAAAATGTACTTCTGATGCTGATCTTGTAATTCTATGAATACAAAGGGTTATCAAATTTTGAACATCATCATGCTGAGTATTTTGAGTTAATACCATCATGTTGGGTGTTTTGAATGAGATTTAGTCAGTTCAACTTATGTTGGTCTGATCCCATCATAAGAAGTCTTTCTACTTCTTATGATGGAATCAGCTCAACATAAGTTGAACTTTTTTTTTTTGGTGTTTTTAATCTAGGGCTAGTTAATTGAGGTAGTTTTATTGTATTTTATTCAAATATCATATTGCTCCAGGGCTGTATTTTATATACATTGTTCCTTTTAATTTTTGTTTTTGCATTTTTGTTTTTGCATTTTTTTTTTGGGGGGGGGGCACAATTTTTTGATATTTTAGACTTTTTGAATTGTTTATTTTTATTTATTCATAGGGCCATGAATGTGCATTCATGTCCCTGGATTTGTGAAATTTTCACATTTTTTATTTTTTCCAATTTGTTTTTTAATTTTAATTTTTAATTTTTTTGACATTTTTTTCTTTCAACTTTTTTTGGTGTTTTTGTTTTTGTTCTTGTTCGATTTTTTATTTATTTATTTATTTATTTTTTTTTGCTCATGACACTTACAGCCCTGGAGTTGTGAACAGCCATTCACAACTCAGATGGGTTGCAAACGGCCTTTTGCAACCTGTGTCAAGTTGGGAATGGCCATTCATGACTCTGCAGGTTGCAAACCACCGTGAACCATGCCCCACAACCCAGAATGGGTTTTGAATGGGTTGTCCTGGGCTGCAAATTTGACACTTCCCATAAAAAAAAAAAGAAAAAAGAAAAAAAACAAGAAAAAAGAAAAAAAAAAGATAAAGAAAGAAGAGAAAAGAAGAGAGAGAGAGAGAGAGAGAGAGAGAAAAAAAAAAAGGAAAAAAAAAGGAAAAACAAAGAAAAAAAAAAAAACAGGAAAGAAAGAAAAGGAAAAAAAAGGGAAAAAGAAAGAAAGAAAAAAAAAATTGAACAAGTTGAATCAAAAAAAAAAAAAAAAAAAAAAATAAGACCAAAAAGAAACAAAAATAAATCAAAGAAAAATGAACAAAAAGGGGGTGTGTGCAGGTGATAAATTCACAACCCTGGGTTGCGAGTGTCATGAATGATTTTGTTCATGCCTTGTTGGGTTTGTGAACCTCTGTTGATGACCTGGGGTTGTGACTTGATCACCACCTCTTTTTTTTCAACAACAAAAAAAAACAAAAAAAAAAAAGAAGAAGAAGAAGAAGATGAAAAAAAGAAAAGAAGAAGGAAGGAAGGAAGGAAGGAAGGAAGGGAGAGATGTTGTATGATCTCAGGTACAAGATTCCATTCAAATCACTTGCTCACGTAAAAAAAAAAAAAACCTTGATGAGACTCTTTGGAGGTCTAAGATAACCCAATACAGTGGTGGTGGTGGTGATGGGGGAGGGGGGGGGAAAGTGATAACCTTGATTGAAGTTGATCGATCGATCTATTGTTTCACCAAACAAGATTGATGATCGATTGACTTGTTCATAGATCGATCGGTGTCAATCCAGTCTGAGTTCTTCTGAACCGATCGGTCCCTTCCCTTGAATTGTTTCAAACTTTAGTAGGAATCCAGTAGGTTCAAGGACAGATCGATCAAAGGCCTCAGATGATGATGATGATGATGATGATGATGATGATGATGATGATGAGGTGAGCACTAGATCGATCGAGTTCCTCAATACCTCATTTCTCATCCTAGCTTGTCAAAACCCTCTCCAGGCCTTCTGGCCTTCTGGTCTGCTCACTCAACCATCATCTCCCCCAAGACGTATGAGCAGTCAGGCATCAATGACCAACCCATCTCAAGGGCCAAGCCATCTCTGTTGATCCATCCCATCCCATCCATCAATCAGGTTCTCAATCAAGATTGATTTCAAACCTTTATGGTTTTTTTTTTTCTCTTTTCTTTCTTTCTCTCTGACAAGATCTCTCAATTTTGATGGTGGGTAAAAAAAATAAATAAGATAGAATAAAATCATCATCATCATCATCATCTTTGTCTTGGTCTTGATGGATGGATGGATTGATTTGGTGGTCTTACTAACCTCTAGATTCATCATCCTCCCTCCTCATCAGGTTTCTATAAAAAAAAAAAAAAAACATAAAAAAAAATAAAATAATAATAATAAGATAAAAAAACAAAACAAAACCTTCACTGTTTCCTCCTCCTCCTCTTCCAACCCCACCACCAACACCACCACCAACAACAATAAAAAAAAAAAAACAAATAAATACCATGGTTAAGTTAAAAGAGCAGGTGAGGTGTTTGACGGAATGTGATTTTTCGGATGATGATGTAGAGGATCGATTGCAGGTACGTAGAGGATGATTTAACCCACTCCTCCACACTGATCTCAGAGCCCCTCCTATAACTGACACCCCTTCCTCCCATCATGCTCAACAAATCCTCAAGCTGAAGGGCTCCCACCATGTCTCCTTTGCCGATCCGATACCTCACACCGCACCAGGTCTCTTTCAGACCCACTCCCAGGCCGACCATTCCCCCTCTCTTCATCTCACGCGCTCGAATCAAGCCCGGCACATCGTCTCCTGGCTCCACTCAGACCCGACCCGTATCAGAACCTCATCTCTGGTTCTCTCCTCCCTCCTTCCTTCCTTCCTTCCCGTTCTCTCTTCTCTTCTCGGGATCTCCTCTCAAATCTTGTGCGCCTTCAAGCTTCGGGTTCAGCCACCAAGACCAACCCATCGTCGTCGGCCCGCCCTTCCACATCCACTTTAGTCTCATTCACTCTTCCTTCCGATCGACTCAGCAGTTAAAAAATTTTTTAAAAAAAAATCTTCACGTTTTTTTTTTTCTTCTCTTGCATTATATATATATTTTTTTTTTTGAAGCAGGTGGGGGGATTGAAAGCTTGCTAAGGATCGGCCGTTCGGATCCCGTTCGAGTCACACCTCCTCCTTCAGCCACTCCCCAGTCTCCGACCACCCCAACAGCTCGCCCTTCCCCGCTCCCCCCCCCCCCCCCTAAACTCATCAGGTCGTCGAGTCGATTATGATCGGATTTCGAATCGATCAGGATCATCAATCGATCCACGAGGTCACAGTTCCCATTGACTCAAGACACGCATTCACACGCTCATCCATGAATAGATCCCTATCGACATTAGCCGATCCTGCCATCAACATGACGTTGAAGCCTGGCCCGCGATCTATGACCTCGGTGCGAGAGTAGCGGCGCCTCCCAGGCCAAAAGCATCCAGCCGACCATCGTACGATCGACCAGCTTGGGCTTGGAGGGCCATGTACGTGCATACCCGTACACGAGCCCGAGGAGATCGGAGTGGATGGATGGGACGATCAGAGATCCGATCGCGAGGATCCAAGCATCGACTCGACCTTCGCTTCGAGATCCGACCAGAGTGAGGAACAGGTCCTAAGGATGATCCGCTCGGATAGAGAGTAGTCGATGACCATCGACAACGATCTCCTTCGATCCTTCTCATC
Organism: Puccinia polysora; assembly: GCA_025617555.3. Classification (NCBI taxonomy): domain Eukaryota; kingdom Fungi; phylum Basidiomycota; class Pucciniomycetes; order Pucciniales; family Pucciniaceae; genus Puccinia; species Puccinia polysora. Next base: position 34,198,147 of record CM062632.1, on the reverse strand, counting down.
ATGATCGTCATCACCCAAGCTTCGGTCGATCGTCCTCGGCCTCGGACCTTCGTCCTCGGATCGTCCCATCGATCGATCTCTCGATACCTCCTGTTCGCTCGTCGTAGGTTTTAGCGTTGCAAGAGGTCGAGGATCGAGATCGGGTTGGAGAGGATAAGACGCCATCGGATTAGGTTTGGGATCGACTTGCTCAAAAACGATCCTCGATGGAATGATCCCAGTCGAGAGACGGTCCATATATGTAGAGAGAGAGAGAGAGAGAGAGAGAGAGAGAGAGAGAGAGAGAGAGAGGTGACTCACATGTTTGAGGTTAAGGAGTTCATCGATGGTGAGCTGAGGTAGGTAGAATTTGGATAGACGATCTTTGCAAACCGTTTGAATCGATCGGGAGACGTTTCTGAGATCGATGAGGTTGGATCGAGGGTAGGATGGAGTGATTGGATCGCTGGCCGAGTGATCCTCGTCGAGTTCACGGATGAGTGAGGCTTGAAGACCGAATAGGTTGCTGATCTCTGACTTGGATCGGTTCTGGGGGCATGATTCGTAGACGATCGTCAGCCAAAGTTCGGGGGACAGTTTGGCGGCCGAATCGATCGATAGATCGTTCGAAGCTTCGGATCTTGCTACCCATCCATCCTCATCGTCCTCGAAGAGGGCCGTCAGATCTCGTCGTAAACGATGGATCGGCCCAAGTTCATGGTCCGGGTATCGATGATGATGATGATGATCGATGGTCTGAGAGATCGCCTCAAGTAATTCGGTTCGATCGAAGTGAAGCTTATCATCCGAATTAGCTTCGATCATAAATCCGTACTCGGTCATCAACCTGGCATTCGATAGTTTTCCATAGGTGTTGAAGACCTTGGGATCTCGATCTGGTAGGTCGGGATGTGATGATGATGAGGCTCGTTGATGAGGATCGGGTGGGACGAGAGCACGGAGGGATCGAAGTTCGAGGAGATCGAGATCGTCGGAGGTAGGCTGGACTCGATGGCTGAGGAGGGTTGATCGATGAAGATCATCGAGATCATCGTGGGCGCATTCCTGAGTGGCACCACACTGATCACAGACCAGATCGTTGGAGGTCAAGATCACGTCGGGCTGATCACTATGGTCGAAGAGATCGGCGATCGGGACGAGTGCCAAGGTGTGAAAGTTATCGATCCGAAAGGCCCTACTGGAGATGATTCGATAGGCTCTGAGGTAGGTATCCCAATCGATATGAGGATCTAGGGTGGGTAGGTTGAGATAGATCGATCGGAGGGAGTCGTAGGAGATGATGAGATCGAGTCTGAGGAGTCGTTCGATCTCGGTACCACGAAGCCAAGGTTCGAGTTGAGGGATTCGATGGATGGAGAGATGGATGAGGTTGGGTAGATGATCGGGGTGAGAGATCAGTCGTAGGTAATCGAACCAGGGAGTCCAAGGATGGGGAGATCGTAGGAGGATGAGTTCGTGGGCCAGATGATAGGTGAGACGGAGTAAGGGATGATGGTTTGGGAATCTAGCTTGGGATGGGTGGATGATGATGGGTTGATGATGAGGTTGGGATGATGATAGACTAGAGGTTCGATGAGAGAAACAATGAGCTTTAGGGATCGAAGCGACTGATGGGTGTGATGATTGAGAGATGATGAGTCAACCAACCAACCAGTCATGGGATGAGGAGGATCAGATCACGTTGGAATTGATGTTGATGGAGAGAGTAATCTAACCTGTCGAGTCGATTGGGATGATGAAGTTGGATGATGATGATGATGATGATAGTTTGATGGAGTGAAGTGAGTCGTCAGAGTTCTTGGAGAGGATCAATTGAGGGTGAAGGTAGATGTTTCTAGATTGGTACCAAGCCTTGAATCGAATGAGAGTATGCTCTGATGGTGGATGGTCTGCTTCGATCTCGGTCATGATCTTGGTTCTTGAGTTCGGTTTAGTCTCAGTCTCTTCTTACGAAAACCTCGTTCGTCTTGGTCTTGGTCTTTTCGTCTTTGTCTTTTCGTCTTTGTCTTGGTCTTTGTCTTCGTCTTCGTTATCGTCAGAGTTGTCTGGCTGTCTGGCTGTCTGGCTGTCTGGCTGTCTGGCTGTCTGGCTGTCTGGTTGTCTGACTGACTGCGATGGCGACGGTGACTGCGGTGGGTAGATTGAGTCGGGTGGCCATGATGAATAAATAAAATGCAAAGTCACTTTGGATGAATATTTTTTTTTCATTTTTTCATCCCCCACACCCACCCCAGTCACCACCCTAGTCAGAGACAACCCAACCGGTCAACCCAGGAACCCAGGAACCCATGACGAGGAGAGCACCACTCAAGTCAGCAACCAATACACAACTCACTCAACCATCTACTCCACGACCATCAAAACTCTCTAAAATCGAACATCATCATGGTTAAGAAAATCGAAACCGAGACTGATCGAAGAACAAAAGAGTATCCAACGACGACTCAATCGACCCACAAGAACAAGGAGAAGAACCAGAAGACTAATCCTATCATCGATCCCATCACTTCAACCATCGACTCACGACGAGAGCCCAGCGAGAAGAAAAGAAAACTCAAACGAACCGCCGATTCATCGATCGATCGATCATCCATCGAACCTAACGAGAGACTCACCAAAGCAACCATCGAGACGGCAACCATCGAGACGGCAACCATCGAGACGAGCAACAACAACAACAACAACAACCACCACCACCCTAAGGTAGACCAGATCGATCGAGATGGAAATCGAGATCCTAAGAGGAAAAGGTTGAGATCGGAACCAGTCGAACCAGTCCTTCAAACCATCCAACCCACCAAATCCCACGATCCCAACCGACCTCAGATCGATCCATCTCAACTGCTAAGAGCCATCGAAAGCTTGATCGATCACTCCAACCGATCGATTCAAAAGCATCCTCCTCGAGAATCATCCGATCCACAGCTTGGGATCATCAATCACCTCTTCGACCCTCAGATCGCCGGTTCCCACGATTGTTTCCTCAACCTGATCGTCGGCCTCAAGCGAATCCTCAGTAAACCCAAGCATAAACCTATCAAGCTGTCAGTCCTTCCTCCCTCTACTCAACTAGATCCTAGATCCAATCCTCCCACTCTCCTTCCTCATTCCACTACTTCTTCCCCCTATCTACCCCTAGTTCTCTTTCACACCCTCTCTTCGATCCAAGGATCAGTCCGGTTTGTTTGATCGTCAAGGATCCTCAACGTGAATATAAGGACCTACTCGAAGAACTCAACATCACCTTCATCTCCAAGGTCGTGT